>RXID01021634.1:247845-300345 GCA_005019695.1 Trichopus zeylanicus subsp. travancoricus
GCGGTAGTAGTAGTACAAGTAGTAGCAGCAGTAGTAGTTGTAGTATTAGCTTTAGTAGTAGTAG
Source organism: Trichopus zeylanicus subsp. travancoricus (assembly GCA_005019695.1). NCBI lineage: Eukaryota > Viridiplantae > Streptophyta > Magnoliopsida > Dioscoreales > Dioscoreaceae > Trichopus > Trichopus zeylanicus. The sequence continues at coordinate 247,910 of RXID01021634.1, forward strand.
TTGTTGTTGTTATTGTAGTAGTAGTAGCAGCAGTTATAGCAGTAGTACTAGTAGTAGTAACAGAAGAAGTTGTTATTGTCGTAGAAGTAGTAGTAGTAATACTCATAGTAGAAGTGGTCATTGTAATAGTAGTAGTAGCAGTAGTTGCAAGAGCCGCAACAACAGTAGTAGTTGTAAGAGCAGCAGCAACAGTCGTTGCTGTAGTAGTAGCAGTAGTCGCAGCAAATGTAGATGTAGTAGCACTAGTAGCAATGGCAACAGCAGCAAAAGTAGTTGTGTTATAGTAGTTGTAGTATTCACTGTAGTAATAGTAGTAGTAGTAGCAATAATAGCAGCAGTAGCAGTAGTTATTGTAGTTATAGTTGTAGTAGTAGTAGAATTAGTGATTGTAGGAGGAGTTGTAGTAGTAATAGTAGTAGTTGTTGTTGTTGTAGAAGTAATAGTAGTAGTTGTTGTTGTAGTAGGAGTAGTCGCTGGTTTAGTAATTGGAGTAGGAGTAGCAGTAGTAATAGTTGTAGCAGCTGTAGTAGTAGTAGAAGAAGTAGGAGCTGTAGTAGTAGTAATAGGAGTAGTACTATGAGTAGCTGTCGAAGTTGTAGCGGTCGTAGTAGTAATGGTAGTTGAAGTTGTAGTAGTTGTAGCAATAGTAGCAGAAGTTGGAAGAGCAGTAGTAGTTATAGTAGTTGTAGTAGTAGTAGTAATAGTACAAGTAGCAGTAGTCCTTGTAGTAGTTGTGGTAGTAGTAGTCAAAGTAGTAGTTGTCGTAGTACCTGTAGCAGTAGCAGCTGTAGTAGTGGTAGAAGCAATAGTAGTGGCAATAATATTAGTAGCAGTAGCAGTAGTAGTTGTTATAGTTGTAGTAGTTCTAGTACCATAATCGATAATAGTAGCCATAGTAGTTGTTATAGTAGTAGTAGTAGTAATAATAGTAGTAGTAGTAATAATAGTAGTAGCAGTAGATATAGTCATAGTCGTAATAATGGTAGCTGTAGCAGTAGTAGTAGAAGTAGTTGTAGTCGTTTTAGCAATTGCAGTAGTAGTGGTAATAGTATTAGTAGTAGTTACACTACTAGTAGAAGAAGTAGTAGTTGCAGTAGCAGTAGCAGTGGTGGTGGTGGTGGTAGTAGTAGTAGTAGTAGTAGTAGTAGTAGCAGCAGCAGTTGCAGCACTATCAATAGCAGCAACAATATCAATGGTAGCAGTAGTAGTTGTTGTAGTTGTAGCTATGGTAGCAGTAGCAATAGTACTAGTAGAAGTAGTAGTAATTAACAAAATAGTAATAGTAGTAGTAGTAGTTGGGGTAGTAATAGGAGCAGTAGTAGCAGTAGTGGCAATAGTAGTAGCAGTAGTAGTAGTTGTTGTAACAGAGGCAGTAGTCGTAGTAGCAATAGTCATAGTAGTGGTAGCTGTGGCCATAATAGTAATAGCAGTAGTAGTACCAATAGTAGTTGTTGTTTGAGAAGTATTAGTAGTAGTCGTAGTTGTAGCAGAAGTAGCAGCAGTAGTGGTAGAAGTGGTAGCGGTAGCATCACCAGTAGCAATAGTAGCAATAGTAGTAGTAGCGATAGTAGTGCTTGTAGTAATAGATATTGTAGCAGGAGTCCTAGTAGTACGAGAGGTAGTAGTACTTGTAATTATTGGAAACATAGAAGTTGTAGTTATTGTAGAAGCTATAGCAGTATAGCTGCAGTTATAGTATTAGCAGTAGTTGAAGTAGTTGGAGATGTAGTAGCTATAGTAATAGTAGTAGTAGAAGTATTAATAGCCATAGTTGTCGTACCAGAAGTAGAATTAGTAGTAGAAGTTGTATTACTAGTAGTAGTAGTCATAGTAGTAGCTGTAGTAGTAGTAGTAGTAGTAGTAGTAGTACTAGTAGTAGTAGTAGCAGCAGCAGTGGTCGTAGCAGAAGTAGTAGTAGTAGAAGTAGCAGCAATAATAGTAGTAGGAGCAGTAGCAGTAGTTGTAGTAGAAGCAACAACAATAATAATAGTAGTAGTAGCAGTAGTAGAAGTGGAAGTAGAAGTAGAAGAAGTTGTAGTAGCAACAGTAATGGTTGCAGTAGCAATAGTAGTAGTTGTTGTAGTAATAGTGGTAGTAGCTCTAACTGTTGTAGTAGTAGTAGTTGCAGCAGTAGCAGTTCTAGTAGTAGTAGTCGTAGCAGCAACAGCAGTAGCAGTAGTAGCAGTATTAGGAAAAGTAGCAAAGGCAATAGTAGTAGTAGTAGTAGTAGTAGTAGTAGTAGTAGTAGTAGTAGTAGTAGTAGTAGTAGTAAAAGTTATAGGTGTATTGCTAGTAGAAGTTGTAGTAGAAGCTGTAGTAGTAGCAACAGTTATAGTAGTAGCAGCAGTAGCAATAGTAGTAATAGTTGTAGCAGAAGCTGTGATAGTATTGGAAGAAGTAGCAGGAGTCATAGTGGCAGTCATAGCATAAGCAGCGGCAGTAGTAGTATTAGTAGCAGTAGCAGTGGTAGTAGCTGTAGTGACAATAGTTGTATTAGTAGTAGTTGTCATAGTAGTAACAGTTGTAGTAGCAGCAAAAGTAGTAATAGTAGTCGTAGCAGTAGCAGTAGAAGCAGTTACAGTAGTAGTAGTCGGAGTAGCATTATAGTAGTAGTAGTACTAGTAGTAGTAGTATTGCTGGTGGTAGTAGTATTACTACTAATAGTAACAGTAGTAGAAGTGTAGTAGTAGTAGTAGGAGGAGGAGCAGAAGTTGTTGTAGTAGTGGCCGTAGTAGTTGTAGTTGTAGTAGCCATAGTAGTCATAGTAGCAGTAGTAGATGAAGCAGTACTAGTAGTAACAGAATTAGCAAAAGGAGCAGTAGTAGTAGTAGTAGCAGTAGTAGGTACAGCAGTAGTAGTAGTAGAGGTAGTAGTAGCAGCAACAATAGTAGTAGTAGTAGTAGTAGTAGTAGTAGTAGTAGTAGTAGCGGCAGTAATAGTAGTAGCAGTAGTGGCTATAGTAGAAATAGTAATAGTAGTAGTAGTAGCGATAGCAAAAGTAGCAACAACAGGCGTAGTACCAGAAGTAACAGCCGTAATAGCAGTACTATTAGTTGCAATAATTGTGGTAGTAGTAGCAGCAGTAGCGGCAGCAATAGCAGTAGTAGTATTAGTAGTAATAGTAGTTGTATTAGTAGTGATAGCAGTAGTGGTAGTAATAGGTGTACTAGTAGTAGTAGGAGGAGGAGGAGGAGGAGGAGGAGAAGTTGTAGTAGTAGTGGTAGTATTAGCAATAGTAGCAACAGCGGTAGCAGTCGAAATTTCAGTAGTAATAGTAGAAATAGCAGTAGTAGTAGCAGTAGCATTAGCAGTTGTAGTAGTGGTAGAAATAGGCATAGTAGAAACATAGTATTTGTAGTCGCAATAGAAGTAGTAGTAAGATAAGTAGTAGGAGGAGTAGTAGTAGTAGTAGCTGTAGCTACAGTAGTAGTAGTAGTAGTGGTTGTTGTTGTAGTAGTAGTAGAACTAGTAGTTATTGTTGTAGTAGTAGTTATAGTAATAGTAGTAATAGTAGTAGTAGTAGTAGTAGTTAGTGTAGTAGTAGTAGTAGCAATAGTAGAAGTAGTAGTAGTTGTTGCAGTAATAGTAGTATTAGTAGTAGTAATAGAAGAAGTAGTAGTAGGAGTGATAGTAGTAGTAGCAGTAGCAAAAGTAGTAAGAGAAGTAGTGGTAGTCGTAGTATTAGTAATAGTAGTAGTAGGAGTGGTCATTGTGATACGAGTAGTAGCAGTAGCAGTTGTTGTTGTAATACTAGTAGTAATAATACTAGTAGTGCTAGTAGTAATAGTGGTATTAGTAGTAGGTGTATTAGGTGTAGTAGTAGTAGTTGTTGAAGTAGTAGTAGTAGTAACAGTAGTAGTAGAAGTAGTAGTAGTAGTAGTAGTTGCAGTCGTTGTGGTCGTAGTTTTTGTGGTTGTAGTAGTCTTAGTAGTAGTCTTACTAGTAGTAGAAGTACTAGTAGTAATAGTGGTAGTGGCAGTAGTTGTTGTACTAGTAGTAGTAGCAGCAGCAGTAGTAGCAAGGGTAGTAGCCGAGGTTGTAGAAGTAGCTCTATGAGTAGCAGCCGTAGTAGTTGGGGTTGCAGGCGTTGCCCTATGAGTAGTAGTAGTAGTAGTAGTAGTAGTAATAGTAGTAGTAGTAATAGCTGAAGAACTAGTAGCAGTAGTAGTTGTTGTGGTAGCAGTACTAGCAGTGGTAGTAGTAGTTGTAGTTGTGTTAGTAGTAGTAATAGTAGCAGTAGCAGTTGTAAGAGCAGTAACTGTACTAGTAACCGTAGTAGTAGCAATGTCACAACAATTGTAGTTGTAGTAGGACTAGTAGTATCGGCAATAGCAACAGTTGTAGTAGTTGTAGAATTAGTTATATTAGTAGTAGCAATTGTAGTACTGGTTGTAGAAGTAGATGAAGTTGTAGCAGCCACAGTAAATGTACCAATTGCAGTAGTAGCAGTAGTTGTAGTAATAGTGGTAGTAACCGTAGTAGTTGTAGTAGTAGTAATTGCAGCAATAGCAGCTCCGCAACATTGGTGGTAGTAATAGCAATAGCATGAGGAGTAGCAGTATCATTAGTAGTAGTAGTGGTAGTAGTAGTACTACTACTAGTTGTAGTAGCAGCAGCCATGGAGCAGTAGTAGCAGTAGTAGAAGTAATAGTACTAGCAGTAGTAGGAGTAGCACTAGTATTAGTTCTAGTAGTGGTAGTAGTAGAAGTAGGAGCATTAGTTGTAGTAGAAGAAGTAGTAGCAGTAGCAGTAGAAGTACTAGTAGTAGTGGTAGCGGTTGCCACAGTAGTAGTAGTAGTAGTAGTAGTAGTAGTAGTAGTAGTAGTAGTAGAAGTAGTAGTAGTAGTAGTAGGAGTGGTAGGAGAAATAGCAGCAGCAATAGTATTTGCATTAGTAGTAGTCGTAGTAGCAGCAGTATTAGTACTTGTAGTAGTAGTAGCAGTAGTATTAGTTGTAGTCGTAGTTGTAGTGCTTGTTGGAATACTAATAGTACTAGTGGTAATTAGAGTAGTAGTAGTAGTAGTAGTTTTGATAGGAGTACTTGTAGGAGTAACAGTAGAAGTAGTAGCAGTAGTAGCAATAATAGTAGCAGTAGTAATAGTAGTAGTAGTAGTAGTTGCAGTAGCAATAGTAGTAGTAATTGTAGTAGTAGGAGTACGTGCAGGTGTAGGAGAAGTAGGAGGAGTAGTAGTACTAGTAGTACTTGTAGGAGTAGTCATAGGAGTAGTAGTTGGAGTAGCAATAGAAGAAGTAGCAGAAGTAGCAGTAACAGTAGTATAAGTAGTAGTAGGACTAGTAGCAGTAGTTGTAGTGCTTGTTGCAATAGTAATAGTAGTAGTGGTAATTAGAGTAGTAGTAGTAGTAGTAGTTTTGATAGGAGTACTGGTAGGAGTAACAGTAGAAGTAGTAGCAGTAGTAGCAATAATAGTAGTAGTAGTAATAGTTGTAGTAGTCGTAGTAGCAGTAACAATAGTAGTAGTAATTGTAGTAGTAGGAGTAGGTGCAGGTGTAGGAGAAGTAGTAGGAGTAGTAGTACTAGTAGTACTTGTAGGAGTAGTCATAGGAGTAATAGTTGGAGTAGCAATAGAAGAAGTAACAGATGTAGCAGTAACAGTAGTATAAGTAGCAGTAGGACTAGTAGCAGTAGTTGCAGAAGTAATAGTCCCTATAGTAGAAGCCGCAGTAGTAGTATTAGTAGTAGTAGTAGTTGTAGTCGTAATAGTAATAGAAGGAGTTGAAGTTGTAGTGGTAGCAAAAGTAGTAGTAACAGCAGTAGTAGCAAAAGTAGTGGTAGTAGTAACAGTAGTAGTAGTAGTAGCAGCAACAGCATCAATAGAAATAGTAGTAGTAGTAATAGGAGTAGTAATAGTAGCATCATCATCATCATCAATAGTAGTAGCAATATCATCATCATCACTAGTAGTAATAGTACTACTAGTTGTGGTAGTAATAGTTGTTGTAGTAGTAGTAGAAGAAGTAATAGTAGCAGTAGTAATCATAGTAGTAGTAATAGTAAAAATATTAGTAGTAGTTGTAGTAGTTGTAATAGTTGTAGTAGTATTAGTAGCAGCAGCAGTAGTAATAGTAGCAGAAGCCATAGTAGAAGTAGTAATAGTAGTTGTAGGAGTAGAGGTAGCAGTAGCAGCAGAAGTAGCAGTAGTAGAAGTCAAAGTAATAGTAGTAGCAATTGCAACAGTTATTGTAGGAGCAATACTACTAGTATTAATAATAGTAGTAATAGCGATAGCAGTAGTAGTACCCGTTATAGCCCTAGTAGCATTTGTAGAAGTAGTAGTAGTAGTAGTAGCAATAGTAGTATTAGTAGCTATAGCAGTTGTAGTAATAGTAGTTGAAGTAGTAGTAGTAGTAGCAATTATTGTCATAATAGAAGTATTAGTAGCATTAGTAGTAAGAGCAGCACTAGTTATGGCAATAGTAGAAGTAGTAGCAGCGATAGTAGTTCTAGTAGCAGAAGTAGTAATAGCAGTAGCTGTAGTCGTAGTAGCAGTGGTAGTAGGAGATGTTGTAGTTTTAATATTAGTAGCACTAGTAGTAGTAGGAGAAGTAGCGGCAAAAGTTGGAGTAGTAGTAGTAGGAGTTTTAGTTGTAGTAGTAGTACTAGTAGAAGTAGTAGTAGTAGTAGGAGGAGGAGGAGGAGTCGTAATAGTAGTAGTAGTAGTAGTAGTAGCCGCAGTAGCAGTATTAGTAGTAGTAGTAGCAATAGTAGTGCTAGTAGTAGTAGTTGTAGTAGTGGTATTAGTAATAGTAATAGCTATAGTTCAAGTAGCAATAGTAGTAGTTGTAGTAGTAGTAGTAGTAACAGTTGTAGTACAAGTAGTTGCAGTAATAGTGGTGGTAGTAATCATAGCATTAGTTGTAGCAGGATTATTACTAGTAGTAGTCATAGTAGTAGTAGTAGCTGTAGCCGGAGTAGTAGCAAGAGTAGTAGCAGTAGTAGTAGTGGTAGCAGTAGTAATAGTGTTGGTAGCAGTTGTAGTGGTAGTAGTAGTAGTAGTAGTTGTTGTTGTTGTTGTTGTTGTTGTAGTATTAGTAGTAGTAGTAGTAGCAGTAGTAGCAGAAGTCGCTGTTGTAGAAGTTGCTGTAGTACTATTAGTAGTAGTTGTTGTTGTTGTGATAATAGTAATAGGAGCTGAAGTTCTAGTAGTGGAAGTTGTAGCAGTAGAGGTAGTTGTAGGAAAAGTAGTTGTAGTAGTAATGGTAGTTGTAGTAGTAGTATTAGTACTAGGAGTAGTAGTAGTGGTAGTAGTAACTGTAGTAGGAGCAGTAGCAGCAGCTACAGTACTAGAAGTAATAGTCGTTGCAGTAGCAATAGTAGTAGTAGTGTTGTAGCAACTGTAAAAGTACTAGTAGCAGCAGTAGCAGTAGTACTAGTAACTATAGTAGTAGTAGTAGTTGTTGTTGTTGTTGTAGTAGTAGTATCAATAATAGTAGTAGTAGCAAGATTACTTGTTGTATGAGTAGTAGTAGCTGTCATAGTAGTATTAGTAGGAGTAGTAGGAGGAGGAGGAGTAGCAGAACTAGTAATAGTAGTCATAGTAGTAGTAGTGTAGTAGTACTAGCAGTAGTACTAGTATTAGTATTAGTAGTAGTTGTAGAATTGCTAGCAGGCTGCCGCCAGTAGCAGTAGTAATAATAGTTGTTGTTGTTGTTGTTGTTGTAGTGTAGGAGTACTAGTAGTAGTAGTAGTAGTAGTTAGTAGTAGTAAGTAGTAGTCGTAGTAGTAGTTAGTAAGTCGTAGATGTAAGTAGTAGTAGTCGTAGTAGTAGTAAGCAGTAGCTGCAGTAGTAGTAGCAGTACTAGTAGTAGTGTAGTTAGTAATAGTTTGTAGTAGGAATAGTATTTGAGTATAGTCGTGTTGTTGTTGGTATTGTCGTAACAGTAGTAATAATAGCAGTATGGTTGTAATTATAGTACTAGTAGAAGTTGTCGTAGCAGTCGATAGGTAGGCGAGTGGCAGTCGCCCTAGGGTGTGTAATAGTTAAGCTAAAGCAATAGTTGTTTTGGTTGTAATAGTTGTAGCACTAGTAGTAATAGGAGTAAGAGTTGGAGTAGGTGTAGTAGTAGTAATACTAGTGGTGGGGGTGGTAGTAGTAGCAGCAACAATAATAGTAGCAGAAGTAGTAGCTGTAGTCGTAGGATTAGTTACAAAAGTAGTAGTTGGCATAGAAGTTGGAGTAGGAGTTGGAATAGGAATAGTAGTAGTAGTGGTTGTGGTTGTAATAGTAGTAGTAGGAGTAGTTGTAGGAGTAGTAGTTGCAATAGTTGTTGTTGTAGTAGGAGTTAGAGTGGTGATAGTAGTAGTAGTAGTTGCAGTAGTGGTAGTAGTAGTAGTAGTAGTCGCAATAGTAGCAATAGAAGACATTGTTGTAGTATTAGTAGTAGAAGTAGGGGTTTGAGTTCAAGTAGTAGTAGTAGTAGTAGTCGTCGTAGTCATAATAGTCATTGTAGCAATGGTAGAAGTAATAGTTGTAGCAGTAGTAGGAGTTGTATTTGTATTAGTTCTAGTATTGGTAGTAGTAGAAATAGTAGCAGTACTAATAGTAGTAGTAATAGTAGGAGGAGTAGTAGTAGTATTAGTAATAGTAGTTGTAGTAGCCTCAGTAGTAGTAGTTGTAGTAGTAGTAGCAGTTGTTGTCGTTGTTGTCGTTGTAGTAGTAACAGTAATAGCAGTTGTGGTTCAAGCAGCTGTCGTAGCAATAGAATTAGTAGTAGTAGAAGTTGCAGCAGCAGCAGTACCAGTAGTAGAACTAGTAGTAGTAGTTGAAGTGGTAGAAGTAGTAGTAGTAGTAGCAGCAGCAGCAGCACTTGTAGTAACAACAGTAGCAGTGGTTGTAATATGAGCAGTAGTAGCAAAAGTAGAAGTAGTAGTAGTAGTCGTAGGAAAACTAGTTGTAGTAGTAGTAGTACTAGTAGCACTAGTAGTTGTTGGAGTAATCGTAGTAGTAGGAGCAGAAGTCGTGGTAGTTGGAGTAGCAATAGTAGCTGTATCAGTCGATAGCTGTGGGAGCAATTGTTACAGCGGTAGTAGTTGTAGTAGAAGTAGCAGTGGTGACAGTAGCAAAAGTAGTAGTAGTTGTTGTAGGAGTAGTAGTAGAAGTACTATTAGTAGTAGTAGCAGCAGTAGAAATAGTTGTAGTAGTAGCAGTTGTAGGAGTAGTCACAGCAGTAGCAGCAACATTTGTCGTAGTAGGATTAGTAGTAGTAGCAGTACTAGGACTAGGATTATAGATAATAGCAGTAATAGTAGTAGTAGAGGTAGTACTAACAGTAGTAGTAGCGATAGTAGTAGTAGTAGCAACATTAATAGTTGTAGTAGTAGCAGTAGCAATAGTGGTAGGTTTAGTAGTTGTAGTAGTAGCAGCAGCAATAGTAGTCGTGCTAGTAGTAGTAGTAGTACAAGTAGTACTAGTAGTTGTTGTGGTTGTTATTGTTGTAGTAGTAGAACTAGTAGTAGTAGTAGTTGTTGTTGTTGTAGTAGTAGAAAAAGTAGTAGTAATAGTTGTAGTAGCAGTAGTAGTAGTGGTTGTTGTTATTATTGTACTAGCAGCAGTAGGACTACAAGTAGTAGTAATAGTTGTGGTAGTAGTAGTGGCAGTAGCAATAGCAGCTGTAGCAGTAGTAGTAGCAGCAGTAGCATAGTCCCAACAACAATACCAGCAACAACAGCAGTAGCAACAGCCGCAACAGCAGCAGTAGCAGCAGTAGTCGCAACTGCAGCTGTAGTAACAACAGCAATACAGCAGTAGTGGTAGAAGTAGTTCTTTTTATCGTGGTAGAAGTAATAGTAGCACCAGCAGTAGTAGAAGGAGCAGGGGTAATAGTAGCAGTAGTAGGAGTAAGGGAAGTACTACTAGTGGTAGGGGTAGTAGTAGAAGTAGGAGTAGTAGTAGAAGTAGTAGTAGTAGTAATAGCAGTAGCTACAACAACAGCAACAACAGTAGTAGTCGTAGTAATTGTAGTAGTAGTAAAAGTAGTAGTAGCTGTTTTATTATTATTAGTGGTAGTAGTAGTAGCAGCAACAACAACAGTCGTAGTAGTAGTAGGACTACTAGTAGTCGAAGTTGTATTAGTAGAGTAGTAGTAGTTGTAGTAGTAGTAGGAGTAGTAGTAGCAATAGTTGTAGTCGAAGTAGGAGTTGGAGTACTAGTTGTCGTAGCAGTAGTAGGAATAGGACTAGGAGTAATCATAACAATAGTAGGAGTAGTAGCAGAAGTAGTAGTAGTAGTAGGTGTACAAGTAGTTGCAGTTTAGGAGTACAAGTAGTAGTAGTAGTAGTACTAGTAGCAGCTGTAGCAGTAGCAGTAGTAGTAGTACTAGAAGTAGTAGTAGTAGTACTAGTAGTAGTTGTAGCATTAGTAGTTGTAGTAGTAGTAATAGTAGTAGTAGTGGTAGGAGTACTAGTTGTAGCAGTTGTACTAGTAGAGCAGTCATAGTTGTTGTTGTTGTAGTAGAAGTAGGAGTAGTAGTTGTTGCGGCAGGAATAGGAGTAGGAGCAGTTGTTGTGGTAGTAGGAGAAGGAGTAGCAGTAGTATAAACAGGAGTAGGAGTAGTAGTTGTAACAATAGAAAAAGAAACCGTAGTAGTTGTAGTAGCAGTTGTAGTACTAGTAGTGGTTGTTGTAGTAGTAGCAGCAGTATTAGTAGTTGTAGTAGTAGTAGCAGTGGTAGCAGTCTAGAAGTAGTGATAGGAGGAGTAGCAGTAATAGTAGTAGTAGTAGTAGTAGTAGTAGTAGTAGAAGAAGTAATAGTAGTAGCAATAGTTGTAGCATCAGTTGTAGTAGTCGTGCCATTATTAGTCATAGTAGTATTAGTAGGAGTTGGAGTAAGAGTAAGGGTAGAAGTAGTAGTAGTTGTAGTAGTAGCAGTAGTAGTAGTATCAGAAGTAGGAGTAAGGGTAGTAGTAGTAGCAGTTAGAGTATGAGTAGTAGTAGTTGTAGTAGGAGTAGGAGTAGGCGTAGTAGTAGAAGTTGTAATAGTAGTCGTCATAGCAATAGTAGAAGTATTTGTCATAATAGCAGTATTAGTTGTCTTAGGAGTAGTAGTAGTAGTGGTACTCGTAGTAGTAGTTGGAGTAGCAGTCGTATTAGTAGTTGTAGTAGTAGTAGTAGTAGTAGAAGTAGAAGTACTAGCAATAGTAGTGGTAGTAGTAGTAGTAGTAGGCGTAGTAGTAGTAGATGTAGTAGCAGTAGTTGTAACTGTAGTAGCAGTAGTAGTAGCAGCATCAGTGGTAGTAATAACAGTGGTGGTAGTAGTAGGAGTAGTAGTTGTTGTAGTAGTAGTATTAGTAGGTCTAGTAGTTGTAGTAGTACTAGTAGTAGTAGTAGTAGTACCAGTAGTAGGAGCGGCAACAGTAGCAACAATAGCAATAGTTGTTGTAGCAGCCGCACGAGCAGTAGTAGTAGTTGTTGCATTAGAAGTAATAGTATAAGTGGTAGCAATAATAGTAGTTGTTGTTGTTGTAACAGAAGTAGTAGTAATTGTAGGAGGAGGAGGAGTAGTAGTACCACTAGAAGTAATGGTAGTATTGGTGGTAGTAGTAGTAGTAGTAGTCGAAGTTAAAGTTGTAGTAAAACAGCAGTAGTATTAGTGATAATAGTAGTAGAATTAGTAGGAGCATTAGTAGTTGTAGTCGGAGTAGGAGTAGTAGTAGTAGCAGGGTAATAGTAGGAGTTGGAGCATTGGTAGAAGTAATTGAAGTAGTAGTTGCAGTAGCAATAGCAGCAGCTGTAGTAGTAGCAGCAGTAGTAGAAGTAGTAGAAGTATTAGTACGACTAGTACTTGCAGTAGTAGTAGTAGTTGTTGTTGTTAGAAGTATTAGTACGACTACTACTTGCAGTAGTAGTAGTAGTTGTTGTTGTTAGAAGTATTAGTACGACTAGTACTTGTAGTAGTAGTAGTAGTTGTTGTTGTAGTAGTAATATTAGTAACAGTTGTATTTGTAGTAATAGTTATTGTAGTAGTAGTAGTTGTTGTTGTTGTTGCAATAGTAGCAGCAGTAGAAGAAGTAGTAGAAGTATTAGTACGACTAGTACTTGTAGTAGTAGTAGTAGTTGTTGTTGTTAGAAGTATTAGTACGACTAGTACTTGTAGTAGTAGTAGTTGTTGTTGTTGTGGTAGTAATATTAGTAACAGTTGTATTTGTTGTAATAGTTGCAGTTGTAGTAGTAGCAGTAGTAGTTGTTGTTGCAATAGTGGTAGAAGTAGTAGTAGTAGGAGGAGCAATAGTAGCAGTACGAGTTGGAGGAGTAGAGCAGCATTAGTAGTAGTAGTAGAGTAGTACTAGTTAGAATAGTAGTCTTTGCCATAGTAGTAGTAGTAGCAATTGTAGTGGGAGTATAAGGATTACTAGTAATTGTAGTAGTATTAATAGAGGTAGGAGTAGCTCTATCGGTAGGAGAAGTAGTAGTTGTTGTAATAGTAGTAGTAGTGGTGGTGGTGGTGGTGGTGGTAGTAGTAGTAGTATTAGTAGTACTAGTCGTAGAAGTAGTAATAGTAGGAGTTGAAGCAGGAGTAGTAGCAGGAATAGTGGTAGTTGAAATTGTGATGGTAGTAGTAGTAGTGGTGGTAGTGGTAGTAGGAGTAGAAGTAGTAATAGGAGTTGGAGTAGGAGTAGTAGTAGCAGCATAGTGGTGGTGTTAGAAAGAGTAGTAGTAGTAGTATGAGTTGGGATAGGAATAATTGTACTGGTAATAGTAGCATTAGTAGGAGTAGTAGTTGAAGTTGTAGTAGCAGCAGTCGTAGTAGTCATTGTTGTAGTAATAGAAGTAGTAGTAGTGGTTGTAATCGGAGTAGTAGTAGTTGTAGCAATAATAGTTGTAATAGCAGAAGGAGTTGCAGTTGTAATAGCAGTAGCAATAATAGTAATAGTTTTAGTACTAGTAGTAGTAGTAGTAGTAGCAGCAGTAGTAGGAATAGTTGCAATTGTTGTTGTTGTTATAGTAGTAGTAGTAATAGTAGTAATAGTTGTTGTTATTGTTGTAGAAATAATAGTAGCAGCTATAGTAGTAATTTAGTATTTGTAGTTGTAGTAGTTGTTGTACGAGTTGGAGTAGGAGTAGTAGTAGCAACAGTAGCAGCAGCAGAAGGAGTAGTAGTCGTGGGAGTAGTAGTAGTAACAGTTGTAGTATGTGTAGGAGTAGTAGCAGTCGTAGTAGTAGTAGAAGCAGTAATGGTAATAGTAGTAGTAATAGTAATAGAAGTAGCAGTAGTAGTAGCAGTAGTCATAGAAGTAATTGTAATTGTATTAGTATTAGCAGCAGAAGTAGTAGTACTAAGACAAGTAGTACTGAGACTAGTATTAGTACTAAGACTAGTAGTAGTAGTAGTAGTAGAAGTAGTAGGAGTAGCAGTAGAAGTAGCAGCGGAAGCTGCAGCTGTAGCAATAGTAGAAGTAGTCGTAGCTGCTGTAACAACAGCAGAATTAGGAGTAGCTGTAGTAGGAGCAGGAGTAGTAGTAGTAGTAGTAGTAGTAGTAGTAGCAAGAGTAGGAATAGGTGTAGAGTAGTACAACTATTGCTGCTGGTACTACTACTACTGCTGCACCTACTACTTCTGCTTCTACTACTACTACTACTACTGTTACGACTACTACTATTACTGCTGTTACTGCTATAATTAGTACTACTCCTTTTACTACTACTACCGCTTCTACTACAACTGCAGTTATTGTTGTTGTTGTTGCTGCTACTACTACTACTACCACTACTACTACTTCTATACTAGTACAACTGCTACTACCACTACTAAAACTACTATTACTCCTACTAGTATTACTACTACTGCTACAACTCCTAGTACTACTCATTTTCCAACTCCAACCCCTACTACAACTCTCACAACTACAACTACTCCTACTAAAGCTGTTGCTACTACTAATTTTGTTACTAATACTACTATTACTGCTGTTATTACTATAATTACTATTACTCCTTTTACTACTAGTACTACTATAACTGCTGCTGCTACTACTACTACTACTTCTATTACTAGTACAACTACTACTACTACTGCTACAACTACTACTAATACTACTATTACTAATACTACTGCTACTCATACTACTATTGTTGCAGCTACTACTGCTACAACAACTACTACCACTTCTACTACTGCTAATATAACTGCTGCTGCTGTTACGACTACTATTGTTACTACTATTATTACTACTACTATTACTACTACTACAACTACTCCTGCTACTACTACTACTACAACTAGTCCAACTCCTGCTACTGCTACTACTACTCCTACACTTCTTATTGCTACTACTACTCCTACTCCTACTAATACTACTACAAGTACAATAACTAATACTACTCCTACTACTACGACGTCCTCTACTGCAACTACTACTGCTGCTGTTTCTACAACTGCTGCTACTACTACTACTGCTACTAACATTATTAGTACTACAGTTGTGACTACTACTAATACTACTCCTACTCCTACTCTTACTTCTGTTGTTGCTGCTACTACTACTACTACTACAACTACCTCTACTTCTACTACTACTCATACTCTAACCCCTACCCCTACTTCTACTCCTACTACAACTACTCCTAACATAGCTACAAATACTACTATTACTACTAGCACTACTACTACTACTACTATTACTACTACTACTACTATAACTATTACTGCTGCTGCTGCTACTACTTTTATAACTACTATAACTACTACCACTACTACTGCTGCTGCTACTACTACTGCTGCTGCTGCTACTACTACTGCTACACTACTACTACAACTGCTATTGCAAGTACTACTACTCCTCCTACAACTATTACTATTACTACAACAACAACTACAACTACTACAGCTACTGCTGCTACTGCTACTCCTCCTCCTCCTCCTCCTCCTCCTACTACGGCTACTACTTCTATTACTACTACTACTATCACTATTGTTATTGCTACAACTACTTCAACAATAGCTACTACTACAAGTACAACAACAACAGCTACTACTATTAACACTACCACCATTACAACAACAATTACTACTACCACCACAACAACTACTACTACTGCTTCTATTACTACTACAACTACAACTACTAGTCCAACTCCTACTCCTCCTACAACTACTAAACTATGACTACTACCACTACAACAACAACAACAACTACTACTACGACTTCAACAAATGCTACTCCTACTATTACTACTACTACTACTACTACTACTACTACAACTACTACTACTACTACTATTACTACTACTACCTCTACTACAACACCTACGTCCACTACAATTACTTCTACTACTGCTACTGCTATTGCTACTACCACACCTACCACCACTACCACGATGACTACTACTACTACTACCACCGCCACCACGAATCCTACGACTAGTACTACTACTACAACTTCCATTTTTAATACTACTACTTCTATTATGAATCCTACTACCACTACTACTACTACTACTACTTTCATTTCTAATGCTACTACTACTACTAGTACCACGACTGATACTACTTCTATTGCTACTACTATAACTACTACAACTACTACAGCTAATACTACCACCACTACTACAACTACTGCTATAACTACCACTACAACTACTACAACTACTAGTATTACTAATACTACTATTTCTACTTCTACTCCCACTCCAACTCCTACTCCTACTACTACTCCCACTACTACTACAACTACTACTACTACTTCAACTACAACTGCCACTACTACTACTACAACAACATCTGCTACAATAGTTACCACTACTACTAAAATGACTACTACTACTACCACTACTACTACTACTACTCCTCCTACTACCACCACCATGACAACTACGAATACTGCTACTACTGCTATATTACTACTACTACTTGTACTACTACAACCACTACTACTACTCCTACTACTAGTACTGCTACTGCTATTGCCTCAACTACTTCTACTACTGCTCTTACTACCACTAAAGCTACTAGCATTACTACTACTGCTGCTGCTACTATTGCTACTACGGCCAATACTACTATTCTTGCTACTGCTGCTACTATTACTGTTACCACTACTACAACTTCTGCTCCTAGTACTATTTCTATTGCTATTATTACTTTTACTACTATTGTTGCTGCTACTACTACATCTACTTTTGCCACTACGACTACTGCTGCTACTACCTCTGCTACAACAACTACAGGTGCTACTACCATAAATTTTACTGCCACTACTACTACATTACCTACTACAACTAATACAACAACAACAACTACTACAACAGTTACAACTATCACTACGACTATGACTACTTCTACCACTGTTGCTAGTACTAATGCTGCAGCAACTACTACTACTACTGCTGCTGCTACTACTAATGCTTCTGCTACTACTACTACTACTATTGGTACTACTACTCCGACTACTACTACTACTACTACCACTATTACTACTACTAGTTCCACAACTGCTACTACTACTCCTGCTACAACTACAACCACTACTACTGCTGCTACTACTACTACTACTCCAACAACTTTTACGATTACTATTAATGCTACTACTAATTCAACTATGACTACACCTACTACTACTACGACCACCACTACTACTACTACTACAACAACAACAACAACAACTACAACTACGACAACTCCTGCTGCTTCTAATACTAGAATTTCTTCTACCACTACTACTTTTACTTCTACTATTACCACCACTGCTACCAGAACTACTACAACTACTACAACTTCTACTACTACCACTACAACTACACCTACTACTACTACTACTACTGCTGCTGCTGCTATTACTCATGTAGCTGCTGTTCCTATGGCTACTACTACTACTACTTCTGCTACTACTACTTATACTCTTATTGGGTATGCTACAACTACAGCTGCTGCTACTACTGCTACTACTACTGCTAGTATTACTACTAATACTGCTACTACTACTACATCTAATACCTATACGACTACTCCTACAAGTACTATCACTACTACTACAACAACAACAACTACTACTACTACCACAGCTACTACTACTGCTACTGTTACTACTAGAGCTACGTTTGTGACTACTGCTAATACTACTACTGCTACTGCAACTACCACTGCTACTGCTACAACAACTACTACTGGTGCTGGTACTACTGCTACTATGACTAGTACTACTACTGCTATTAATACTACTGCTGCTGCTACTACTTCCACTACTATTACTACTTCTACAATAACTACTAGGACTACTTCTGCTATTTCTACTACTGTTGCTACTACTGGGACTGCTACTATTGCAGCTTCTGCTACTTTTGCTACTACCGCTACTACTGTTACTACTACTATTGCAACAACAACAACTACTACTGCAACTGTAACTGTTGCTACTGCAACTACTATTACCACTTCTACCACTGCTACTGCTACTACGGCTACTACTACCACTACTTCTACTACTATTATTATTATTATTACTACTTCTACTACTGCTACTTATGCTTGTACCACTACTACTGATACTTATTCTTGTACCACTACTACTGATACTACAACTACTATTGCTACTTCTCCGACTTCTACTACTTATACTACTATTCCAACCAGTACTACCACTACTACAACAACAACAACATGAACAACTACTACAACTACTACCAATACATAACTACTACTACTACCACTACTTCTGCTACTACTATGACGAATACCACCACAACTACTACAAGTAAAACTGCCACTACCACTACTACTACCACCACTACTACTACGACAACTACTACTACTACCACTACTACTATTTCAACTCCTACCACCATCACCACCATCACAACTACTGCCACTACGAATACTACTACTACTACTACTACTACTTCTACCACCACTATTACTACTACTACTCCTACTGCTGCTACCGCAACTACTACTCCTACCACTACTACTAGAACAACAACTACTACTACTACTAGTACAACTACTACAACTACTGCTACTACTGCTACTAGTACTACTACTACTACTAATACTACTAATACTACTACTTCTAATACTACTACTACTTCTACTACTACAACACTACATATACCACTACTACTGCTACTACTAGAACTACTACTGCTATTACTACTACTACTACTACTACTAGTACTACAACTACTTCTACTACTCCTAATACTCCCACTACTACAACTACTACTACTACAACTACTACTACTACCACTACTACCACTACCTTTCCTATTATTATTACTATTACTCCCGCGATTACACCTACTAGTACTACTACTACTTCTACTACTACTCTTACTAGTACTACTACTACTACTTTTACTGTTATTATTACTATTACTACTTGTACCACTACTATTACTATTTCTACAATTACGATATCTACTACTATTATAACTACTACTACGCCTACTACTTCTACTATTACAACTACTCCTACCACTACCACAACCACTACCACTACTACAGCTGCTACTACTACCGCTGCTACTACTATTGCTGCTGCTACTGCTGCTATTACAACAACAACCACTACCACTACGACTACTACTACTCCTCCTACTGCTACTACTACTACTGCTACTACTACTACTGCTATTAGTACAACTATTAGTCCTCCACCAACAACACCTACTGCTCCTTCTACTACTGCTGTTATTACTATAGCAATAACTACTACTACTACTGATGCTGCTGCTACTGCTACTCCTCCTACTACTATTGCTACTAAAATTCGTACTACTACTATTGTTGTTGCTGCTGCTACTACGACTACCACAACTGCTATTACTACTACTACTTCTACCTCTACTACAACAAGTACTACTTCAACTACTACTACTACTCCTGCTACTACTAGTAGGACGATAACTATTACCGCTACAACTACTACTTCTGCTACTACTACAACTAATGCCGATGATGTTGCTACTCCGACTACTACAACTATGACTATTACAACAACTACTACTACAGCTACTACTGCTACTGCTAGTACTACTACTGCAACTACTACTCTTGCTTCTACTACTAATAGTACTACCATTACTACAAGTACTAGTAATGCTACTACTACTACTACTACTACTACTACTACTACTACTACTACTACTACTACTACTACTACTACTACTACTACTATTGTTACTACTTCTAGTACATCTCCAACCTCTACTACCACTACTGCAATAAACCCTACTACTTTTACTACAACTACTACTACCACTTCTACTACTACTACGACTACTACCACTTGCACAACTACAACTACCACTACTACCACCGCTACTACTGCTACTACTACTATTGCTACTACAAGTACTACAACTACTATTGGCACAACTACCACAGCTACTACTACTACTACTACTACAGCTCTGGCAACTACTACTACCAATACAACAACTATTGCTACTACTACTCCTACTACTACCACTAAAATTACTGCTGCCAACTACTACTATTGCTATTACTACTACTGCTACTACAACAACTACCACTACTAGTACTACTATTACTACTACTGCAACTCCTCCTACTACTACTACAACAACAACAACAACAACAACTACTCCTAATACTTTTACTATTACCACTACTACTACTACAACTACATCTACAACACCTACTAGTACTGCTATTACTACTACTACTACTACTTGTACTATTATTAAGACTACTACTACTACAATTACTACTCCCACTACTTCTACTACAACTACAACAACTACTACTACTAATAGAACTACCGTACCTACTAGTACTACAACTTCTACTACTAATACAACTACAACTACTACTACTCCTTCTAATATTACTACTTCCACTACTACTACTACTTCTACTACTGCTCCAACTTCTATAACTTCTACTACTACTACTCCTCCTCCTACTACTACTACTACAAAGATTGTTGTTGCTACTGCTGCTTCTACAGCTACTTCTGCGACTGCTACTAATAGTACTACCGACACTCCTACTGCTATTGCTAGTACTTCAATCGCTGCTACTACTACTACTATTGTTACTGTTATTTCCAGCACTACTGCTGCTACTACTACCATTACTACTACTATTATGACTTCTACTACCTATACTACTACTCCTACAAGTACTAACACCACAACAACTACTACTACAACAACAACAACAACAACTACTACAACTACTACTACTCCTACTACCCCTACTGCTACTACTACTACGACAACAACTAGCACTACTACTACACCTCGTAATACTACTACTATTACAACAACTATTCCTACTACTACTACTACAACAATAACAACAACTACTACGACTACTACTACTACCATTACTACAACTTCTACTACTACTACAACTACTCCTACCTCTACTATTACAACAACAAGAAGTACTACTATTATACTATTACTCTTGCCGGTGCTACCACTACTACTGCAACTAACACTACTACCACTACAGCTACTATTACTACTAGCACTACCACTTCTACTAATATTACTACTACTTTCACTACTACTACTACTAGTACCACATACCTCAACTACTACTTCTACTACTGCTACTGCTGCGGCTACTACTACTACCACAACTACGACAATTAATACTACTACAACTACTACTCCTAATACTACAACTGCTACTACTACTACTGCTGATGCTGCTGCTACTTTGACTACAACTCCAAATACTATTGATATTACTACTACTACAACAACAACAACCACAACAACTACTACTAATACACTTGCTCCAACTACTACTATGACTACTACAACTACTACTACCACTACTATTACTATTGCTTCTATGACATCAACCACTACTTCGACTGCTAACTACCACAACTTCTACCACTACTTCCACTACCACCACTACTACTACTAATTCTACTACTACTTCGCCTAATACTACCACAAGTGTGGCTATTACTGCTACTTCGACAGCTACAACTACTATAACTCCAACTACTTTTACTATTACTACTACTATTATAGCTGCTACTGATACTACTACTACTACTAATACAACTACAACACCTACCAGTACTACAACTTTTGCTACTAATACAACTACTACTACTCCTACTCCTTCTAATTTTCCTACTTCCACTACTACTACTACACCTACTACTGCTATTACCAACACCATTACTATTATCGATGCTCTAACTTCTACAACTTCTAGTACTACTACCACCACCACCACAACTACTACTAATAAGATTGTCGTTTCTACTGCTGCTCCTATAGCTACTACTGCGACTACGACTACTAGTACTACAAGTACTCCTGCTGCTATTGCTAGTATTGCAGTCGCTACTACTACTACTACTGTTGTTGCTGCTATTTCTAGCACTACTACTACTACTACTATTGCTACTATTACTACTTCTACTACCTATACTACTACTCCTACAAGTACTACCACCACAACTACTACAACAACAACAACAACAACAACAACTACTACTACTACTACTACTAACACTACTACTGCTACTATTACAGCTACGACTACCACAACTACTACTACAACTACTACTGCTACTCCTACTACCCCTACTGCTACTACTATGACAAGTACTGTTACTACCACACCTCGTAATACTACTACTATTAGTACAACTATTACTACTACTACAACTACTGCTGCTGTTGCTACAACTACTAGTACTATGACTTCTCCTACTACTACAACTACTCCTACCTCTACTATTACAACAACAACAAATACTACTACTATGCTACTACTCTTGCAAGTACTACCACTACTACTGCAACTAATACTTCTACAACTACAACCACTATTACTACTAGCACTACTACTTCTACTATTACTACTACTTTCACAACTACTACTACTAGTACCACAACTTCTACTACTAGTTCTACTACTGCTGCTGCTACTACTACTACTACCACAACTATGACAACTAATGCAAGTACTATTACTGCTACTACTACTACTACTCTTAATACTACAACTGCTACTACTACTGCTGCTGTTGCTACTCTAACTAAACTCGAAATGCTAATAATATTACTATTACTACTACTACAACAACCTCAACAACTACTACTATCACTACACTTTCTCCGACTACTACTATTACTACTACAACTACTACTACCACTACTACTACTACTATTGCTTCTATGACATCAACCACTACTTCGATTGCTAACTACCACAATTGCTACCACTACTTCCACTACAACTACAACAACTACAACAACTACTACTACTACTTGTACTACTAATACTACTACTACTTCGCCTAATACAACCACCAATGCTACTATTACTACTACTTCGATAGCTACAACTACTACTACTCCAACTACTTTTACTATTACTACTACTATTACTCCTACTACTGCTATTACACCTACTAATCCTACTACCGCTACTATTGCTACTACTTCTTCTACAACTATTACTACTATTCCTACACCTTCTAATATTACTCCTACTACTTCAACTACTTCTGTTAATACCCCTACTACAGTTACTACTACTGCTACAACTACTACAACTTCTACTACTACTGCTACTACTACTCAGACTACTACTACTACTACTACTACTACTACTACTACAGCTGCCGCTACAGTTGTGACTGTTACTACTACAACTACTGCTACTGTTGCCACTAGCGCTACTGCTGCTACAACTACTACTAATATTACTGCTGTTGGTGTTGCTACTGTTGTTGCAACTACTGGAACTACAACTACCACTTCCCCTTCTTGGACAACTTCTTCTACTACTACTCCTATGTCAACTACTACTACTAGTCCTTCTGCTGCTACTACTGCTACTACTATAATTAGTACTACTACTATGGCTACAACTGCTACTACTACTACTGCTACTACTTCCAATACTTCTACTTCTACTATTCCCACCCCTAATATTATTTCTACTACTTCTATTATTTCTACTACTATGACGATGGCTACTACTACTTCTGCAAGTGTTGCTGCTAGTGCTACTGCTACTCCTACTCCTACTATTACTACTGCTACTACTACTACAATAACTACAACTGTTACTACTACTGCTACTACAACTACTACTACTAACACTACTTCTACTACTATCACTACTAATACTACTTCTGCTACTTCTGCTACTGGTATGACTATTACTACTACAACTACTACTATTGCTACTGCTACTACTCCTACTACTACTACAACTGCCACTGTATCTACTATTGCTACTACCATTGCTACTATCACTACAACTGCTACTTCCACTTCTACCGATACTACTAATGTTTCCACAACTACTGTCACTACTACTAGCATAACCACTGCTACTATGGCTACTAACACTACCACCACTACTTCTACTACTGCTGCTATTGTTGCTGCTACTATTAGAACTCCTACGTTGCTGCTGTTGTTGCTGCTACTACTATAACTCCTACTGCTACTACTACTTTGGCTACTACTACTTCTCCTACTTTGACTATTGCTATTTTTGCTACTAGTATAATTGCTACTACTACTACTACTTTTGCTACTACTACTACTGCTACTACTATCATAGCTACGGGCACTGTTATTGCTACTACTACTGCTACTACTACTGCTATCATGGCTACTAATACTTCTACTAATACTTCTAGTACTCGTCTGACCACTACTGCCACTACTGGTACTACTACTTCTACTACTACTACCTTAATTACTACAACTACTACTGCTGCTACAACTACTACTAATACTTCTTCTACTACTACTGCTACTTCTACTACTGCTACTACAACTACCACTACTCCAACTACTACTCCTCCTAGTAATACTACTCCAACTCCTTCTACTACTACTACTACTACTAATAATAATAATAATAATAATACTATTACCACAACTGCAACTAATGCTGCTATTGCCACAACTACAACAACTACTATTATTACTATTGTCATTGCTATTGCTACGACTACAACAACAACTACTACTTCATCTACTACTACTACTGCTGCTAGTACTACATCTGCCACTACTACTGCTACTACTTCTACTACTACCACTACTAGAACTATGGGTACTACTTTTGCTCCTACTACTACTCTACTACTACGGCTACTACTACTACCACTGCTACTACTACTACTATGACTACCGCCATTGCAGCTACTGCTTCTACTACAACTATAAAAACAACTACTACTACTACTACTTTTATTTTTGTTGCTACTACTACAACTATGACTACTACAACTACTCTACTATGGCTGCTATTACTACTACTGCTACTACTTATACTACTTCTCCTACTGATACTACTTTTGCTACTACTATTATAGCATCTACTACTACTACAACTACTACTACTATAACTACTATTAGTATAACTACTGCTACTTCTGTGGCTACAACTACTACTTATACTACTATTGTTACCAGTATTGCTACTAATACTAATACTACTGCTACAACTACTGTTTCGACTGCTACTACAGCTTCTACTACTACTATGGCTTCAAATGCTACTCCTACTGCTATGACTGCTACTACAACTACTACTACTAATACTACTACTACTACTACTACTACTAGTACTACTACTGCTACTACTGCTACTGCTAGTACTATTACTTCTACTACTTCGACTACTGCTACTATGGCTATTACTACTACTACTACTACTACTACTACTACTGCTAGTCTTGCTATAACTACTACTACTACGGTTACTATTATTGGTAAAACTATTATAACAATCATAGCAATACTTGTAGTAATAGTAGTAGCATTTGTAGTAGCAGCAATAGCAATAGCAGCAGTAGTGGTACCAGTAGTACTAGAGGCTGTAGAAGTACCAGTAGCAGTAGTAAAAGCAGTAGTAGTATTAGTAGTAGTAGTAATAGTAGTAGTTGTAGAAGTAGCAGCAGTTGTAGTCGTAGTTGAATTTTTAGTAGTAGCAGCAGTAGTAGTCATAGTTGTGGTAGTAGCAGCAGTAGTAGCAGCCGTAGTAGTAGAAGTAGTAGTAGTAGTAGTAGTAGTAGTATTAGTCGTAGCTATGGTAGTTGTAGTAGTAGGAGGAGTAGTAGTTGTATTAGTAGAAGGAACATTAGTAGTTGTAGTAGTAGTAGAAGTAGCATTAGTAGTAGTAGTCATAGCAGTAGTAGTAGCAGTAGCTATAGTAGTATGAAAAGTAGTTGGAGTAGCAATAGCAGTTATAGTAGTAGTAGTAGTAGTAGTAGTAATAGTAGCAGCAGGTGTTGTAATAGTTGTAGTCATAGCAGTAGTAGTACCAGCGGTGGCGGCGACAGCAACAGCAGTTGTAGTAGTAGTAGTTGTACTAGCAGTAGCATTGGTTGTAGCAATAGTAGTAGTTGTAGGTGCAGTAGTAGTAGTAGCTATAGGAGCAGTAGAAGTAGTAGTACTAATAGTGGTATTAGTAGTAGTAGTAGTCATAGTAGCAGTAGTTGTCATTGTGGTAGTTGTAGTAGTACGAGTAGTAGCAGAAGTGGTAGTTGTTGTTGTTGTAGAAGAAGTAGTAGCCGTAGTAGTTGTTGCAAAAGTATTTGAAGTAGGGGAAGTAGAAGTAACAGTTGTAGCAATAGTAGTAGTTGTAGCAATGATAGTAGTGGTAGAAGGGGTAGTTTTATTAGTAGTAGTAGTAGTATTAGAAGTAACAGAAGCAGTAGTTGCAGTATTAATAGTAGTAGCTATAGTAGTAGCTGTAGTAGTAGCTGTATTAATTGTAGTAGTTGTAGAGGCAGAAGTAGTAATACCAGTAGTAATAGTTCTAGTACTAGTAGTAGTACTAGTTGTAGAAGCCGTAGTAGCAGCAACAGCAGCGGGAGTAGTAGTAATAGCAGGAGCATCAGTAGCAATAGTAGTAGTATTACCAGTAGAAGTAGTAATAGTAGTAGCAGTAGCAGTAATAGTGGTACAAGTAGTACTAGAAGTAGTATTACTCATAGTAGCATCCGTTGTAGTAGTAGTAGTACTTGTCATTCTTGTATTAGCAGCAGTAGTAGCAGTAGTTGTAGGAGCAGCAACGACATTAGTAGTAGTAGGAGTAGTCCTAATAGTAGTAGTAGTAGTAGGAGCAGCAATACTAATAGTAGTACTAGCAGGAGTAGTAGTAGTAGCAGTAGTAGTAGTCGTAGTGGTAGATGTAGTTATAGTAGTAGTAGTGATAGCACTAGCAATAGCACTAGTAGTAGTAACAGCTACAATGATAATAGTACTAGTAGTAGTAGTACTAGGAGTAGCAGCAACCGCCATAATTGTAGTAGTAGTACTAATGCTAGTAGTAGTAGCAAGAATAGTTGTAGCAATAGTACAGTCGTAGTAATTGCAGTAGTGGCAGTGTCAGTAGTAACCGTTGTCATAGTAGTGATAGTAGTATTGATAGTAGTATTAGCAAAAGTAGTAGTAGTGGTACTAGTAGTAGTTGTTGTTGTTGTTGTAGCAGTAGCAGCATTTGTTATAGTGGAAGTGGTAGCAGTAGTTGTAGTTGTAGTACTAGTGGTAGTAGTTGTAGGAGCAACAACAACATGAGTAGTAGTAGGAGTAGTACTAATAGTAGTAGTTGTAGTAGCAGCAATAGTAGCACTAGTAGTACTAGCAGTAGGAGTAGTAGTAGCAGTAGTAGTAGCCATAGTAGTCCCTGTAGCTATAGTAGTAGTAGTCGTAGCATTAGCAATAGCACTAGCAGTAGTAGTAGCAGTAGTGATAGTGGTACTAGTAGTATTAGTAGTAGCAGTAGTGGTAGTAGTAGAAACAACAATAGTAGTAGTAGTTGTAGTAGCAGTACTGGTAGTAGTAGCAGTAGTAGTAGGAGTAGCAGTAATAGTTGTAGTAGTAGTACCAGCTGTAGAAGTAGAAGTAGTAGTAGTAGTAGTTGCAACAGTAGTAATGTCAGTAGTAATAGTAGTAGTAGTAGTAGTATTAGTATAAGTAGTAGTGGTATAAGTTGTAGCATCAGTAACAGAAATAGTCATTGTAGTAGTAGCAGCTGTAGTAGTAGTAATAATAGTTGTGGCAGTACCCACAGCAGTAGCAGTCATAGCAACAGTAGTAGTAGCAGTAGCAACCATAGTTGTAGTAGCAGCTATAATAGTAGAAGCAGCTTGAGTAGTAGCAGTAGTAGTAGTAGTTGCAGTACTAATAAAAGCAACAGTAGTAGGAGAAGCCGTAGAAGTAGTAGCAATAGGAGTAGTAGTAGCAGTAGTAGTAAGAGAAGTAGTTTGAGTAGCAGCAGCAGCAGCAATAGTAGTAGAAGTAGTAGTAGTTGTTGTTGTTGTGGTACTACTAATAGTAGCCAATAGCAGTAGTTAAAGTTGTAGGAGAAGTAGTAGTAGTAGTAATAGAAGAAGAAGTTGTAGAAGTAGTAGTAGTAGTAAAAGTAGTATTTGTAGTAGTATCACTAGTTTTAGCGATTCCAGTAATAGTCGAATTAGTAGCAGTAGCTGTATAAGCAGCAGTAGTAGTAATAGTAGTAGTAGAAGTAGCAGTAGCAGTAGTAGTTGTTGTAGAAGTAATTGTAGTGTCAGTCGCAGCAGTAGCAATTGTTGCAATAGTAGTAGTAGCAATAGAAGCAGTAGCCGTGGAAGTAGTAGCAGTAGGAACAGTAGTAGTGGTAGTAGTACCACTAGTAGCTGTAATAGTAGCAACAGTAGCAGTAGCAGTAGTAATAACAGTAGCAGTAGCAGTGGTTCTAGAAGCAATAGTAGTAGCAATTGTATTAGTAGTAGCAGAAGCAGAATTACTACTACTACTCCTACTACTTGTTCTACTACTACTTCTATTCCTATGCAACTACTACTACAACTTCCCTGACTCCTACTACAACTACTACCACTTCAACAGCTACAGCTACTATTATATCTGCTTCTATACCTATTCCTACTCATGTTGCTACTACCAGTCCTACTCCTACTACTGGTACTCCTAATCCGACTTTCGTTGTAGTAGATACGACAACTTCTACTATTGCTACTGTTGCTGCTGCCGCTACTACTTCCATTTCTACTCCTCCTACTACTACCAATACTACTACTACTAGTCATAAAACTACTACCACTACTACTACTACTACTACAACTACAACTGCTACTACTACTAGGAATACAACTACTCTACTTCTTCTACTACTAATACTAGTACAATTACAACTACTCCAACTTATGCTACTAGCCCTACTCCTACTCCAACTCCAACTACCATTACTACTGCTACTACTATGACTACTACTCCTAGTCCAACTCATACTCCTACTACTACTACTACTAATACTAAATTACTAGTACTGCTCCTACTGCTGTCTCTACAACTACTACAACTACAACTACAACTACTAATACTACTAATACTACTATTGCAACCACTACTACTACTACTACAACAACAATATCTACAACTATTGCTCCTACTGCTAGAGCTACTACTACTACTACAACAACAACAACAACTACTACTAATACTGCTACAACTGCAGCTGTTACTACAACAACAACTACTACTTCTACTCCTACTACTGCAGCTACTACTACTAATACTTTTATTACTACTACTGCTGCTACTACAACTAGTACTACTATTACTACTACAACAACTACTACTACTATTACTAAAATTACAACTGCTACAACCAATTTTAGTACTACTACTACTACTACTACTACTACTACTACTACTACTACTTTTACCACTGCTATTAATTTTACTACTACTGCTATTGCTTGTACTCTCACTACTACTACTACATTGCAGCTGCTACTGTTGCAACTACTGCTACTATGGCTACTACTACTACTACTTCTACTATAATTACCACCACTACTTCTACTACTACCACTACTGCTTCTACTGCTACAACTACTACTACAACACCTATTACTGCTACTAATACTACTACTACTTCAACTACTACATCTATTACTACTACAACTGTTAGTACTACTCCTATGACTACTACTATTGCAACTGCTACTGCGACTACTACTAATGCTCCTACAACTACAGCTACTACAACTACGACTAATGCTACTAATACCGCTACTAATGCTCCTACAACTACTGTTGTAGCCACCACCACTACTACCACTACAATTGCTGCAACTACTGCTACTACTACTACTACTACTACTACTACTGATACTACTACTACTACTACTTCTCCTACTGCTATTGCTATTGCAGCCACTTCTTCTACTACTACGAATGCAACTCCTACTAAAGCGACTGCGGCTGCCACTACTGCCACTACGAGTATTACCACTGCTAATATCACTACTACTAGTATGACTACTGCTACTACAACTCTACTGCTATTACTAGTACTACGACTACTACTACTATTGCTACAACTGCTACTACTACCACCACTGTTACTATGACTACTACTGCAACTTTTGCTATCACTACTAAGAATGCTACCACTATTACTACTACTATTAATACTACTACTACTACAACTACTACTACTGCTACTATTGCTACAACAACTACTACGGCTACAATTGCTACAACTGCTACTACTACTTTGACAACCTCTACTGCTACTACAGTACGAATACTGCTTCTACTAGTAGTACTACTATAACAACTACTACTATCACCACTACTACTGCTACTACTATTACAACTACTGCTACAACTACTAATACTACTACAAATGCTGCTACTACTACTACTGCTATTGCTACTGCCACCACGGCTACCAATACTACTGCTACAACAACAACTACTGCTACAACGATAACTCCTACCGCTACTACTACTGCTACTACAATTACTACCATAGCCATTGTCACAATTTCGGCAACAACTACCATAGTTGCTGCTACTACTACTATTGTTGATACCACTACCAAACTACTACAACTGCTACTACTAATACTACTACTACTGCAACAACTATAAGTTCTATTACTATTACTACTACTACTACTGCTGCTAATACTACCACTGCTACTCCAGCTAATACTACACTTGCCACTGTTACAACTACTACGACTAGCATTACTGCTATGGCTACTACAAGTACTACTACTTGTACGACTACAATTACTTCTATTACTATTCCCACTACTTCAAATACTGCTACTACTGCTACTACAACCAATACAATTACTACTATTAAAACAATAACAACTGCTACTGCTACCAAGGCTACTACTACTATTGCCACTACTACTATTACCACTGCCACTACTACTACTGCTACTCCAACTATTACTACTACTGCTACTACTACAACTATAACTGCAACTACTACCTCTACTATTATTTCTATTTGTACTACTACAACTATTGCTACTACTACTTCTACAAGCTCAACTACAATTACTACTACTACTATAGGTACTACAACTACTGCTACTACCGCTACCACTACTTCGACTGCTACAACTGCTGCAACTACTTGTACAATTACTACTACAACTACTACTACATCTACCGCTATCGCTACTACTACTACTGTTGCTACAACAAATACTACTACTACTACAACAAATACTACTACTGCTACAACTACGACAATTACTGTTGCTTCTACTACTAGTACTAGTACTACTACTACTACGACTACTCCTACCACAACCACTATTACAACTACTGCTACTATTAATGCTACTATTATAACAAATACTAATGCTACTACTGCTACTACTAGTACCACTATTACTACTATTTCTACTACTATCTCTACTACTGTTTCTACTACTACTGCTGTTGCTACTACCACCATGGCTATGACTACTACTATCTTTACTACAACTTCTCCTATTACCATTACTACTGCTACTAATACTCCAACTATAAGTACTGCTACTACTAGTATTACTTCTACTACTTCTACTACTACTACTACCACAACTACAACTATTACTGCTACAGCTTTCACTACTACTATAAATACTGCTACCAGCACTTCGACTTCTACTACTGCTACTACAATTACTACTACTACTACTACAATTACTACTATCCTACTACTACTACTACTATAACCACTACTACAACTGCTACTAATATTACTGCTACTACTATTGCTACAACTACTACTCTGACTCCAACTAATACTACTGCTGCTACTACTACTACTATTGCTATGAGCAATATTACTATTACTTTTATTACTACAAGACAACAACTATTACTACTACAGCTACTATTACTTCTTCTACTACTACTACAAGTACTACTACTACTTCCACCTCTTCCATTGCTATTACTACTACTACTACTACTACTCCTAATATTCTTTAACTACTACTACTTCTACTTCTACTTCGACTACTATAACTACTACTACTACTACTACTACTACTACTACTACTACTACTACTACTACTATGGCTGCTACTACTGCTACTATGGCTGCTACTACTTCTACTGCTGCCACTACTTAGACTACTACAACTGCTGCTATAGCTACTACGATTACTACTACTACTACTACTCCTACATCTACTACAATAGCTACTTCTGCTACTGTTGCTGATTCTGCTACAACTTCTACTACTCCTACTACTACTACGACTACTATTACTGCAGCTACTACTACTACTACTACGACTACTACTGCTACCAAAACTACTACACTTTTATTACTACTACTATTACCACTACTATTGCTGCTAGTAGTACAACTACTGCTACTGTTACAGTTGAGGCTACTAGTCCTACTCCTACTACAACTATTACTGCTGCTACCACTTCTATTAGTTCAACTACTACAACTAGTGCTGCTGCTATTAATACTACTACTACTACTACTCCTCCTACTGCAACTGCTATTACTGCTACTGGTGGTGCTGTTGCTATTACTACTACTACTACTATGACAACTATGACTTCTACTGCTACTACTACTCCTCCTAAAACTATAACTACTACCATAGCTGCCATTACTACAGATACAATGACTACTACTACTACTACTACTATAACTATTGCTACTACTACATCTAGCACTACCTCTGCTGTTGCTGCTACTGATGCTAATACAGATACCATTGGTACTACTCCTGCTGCTGCTGCTGCTACTACTACTTCTAATGCTACTATAGCGTTTGCAACTATTACTAATTCTCCTAGTAGTACTATTGGGGCTATTGCTATTACTACTACAACTACTACTACTGCTACCATGACTAATACTACTACTACTACTACTACTACTACTACTGCGATACTACTACGACTACTACTACTGTGATAGCTACTACCAATACTACTACCCCAACTACTAAAACTACTACTACTAGTACTACTGCTGCTACTACTACTGTTGCAACTATTGCTACTACTATTACTATTGCTACAAATGCTACTACTACTATTATAGCTGCTACTCTTACTATTGCTACTACTATTTCAGCAACTACTACTTTTACTACAACTACTACTATGACTACTTCTGCTACTAGTGATACAATTATTGGTACGCCTTCGACGACTATGAGTAATACCACTATAGCTACAACTACCGCTACTGATACTGCTGCTACGGCTACTACTACTACTCCTACTACAACTATTACTACTACTGCTACTACTGCTCCTACTACTATAACTGCTACTGCTACTGCTACAACTACTGCTACTACTGCTACTCCTACTGTTACTACTACTTCTATTATTGCTCCTACAACTGCTCCTACTACTCCTACTACTATTACTTCTACTACTAATACAACAACTACTGCTCCTACTACCACTACTACTATTATTTTTACAAATAATACTCCTACTACTACTGCTACTACTACTACTTCAACTACTGCAACTTCAATTGCTACTCCTACTACTAATTCTACTACTCTTGCTACTACTTCTACTAGTCATACTACCACTGCTACTACTACAACTACTACTACTATGATTGCAACTACAACTACTAATACTATTACTGCTCCAACTGCTACTCTAACTAATACTGCTACTACTACTACTAATACTTCTCCTAATGTTACTACTACTGCACCCACAACTACGACTACTGATACTCCTACCACAATTGCTACTACAGATACTCCTCCTACTACTGCTAGTACTGCTACTCCTGAAACAACTACTACTGCTCATACTATTACTACTGCTACTACTACTACAACTACTACAAGTGCTACAACTACGCCAACTGTTACTACCAATGCGACTACTACAACAACTACTCCTAGTATCAGGCTGCCATAGTTACGGTTACTACAACTGCTACTACTACTGCTACTACTTCTATAACTTCTACGACTGCTATGACTCCAACTACTAATACAACTATTAATACAACTATTAGTACTATTACTACTACCACTACTACTTTTTGTAACACTACTCCTACTGATAGTCCTCCTCATACTACTACTACTACAACTATTTCTCATACTACAACTACTTTTGCTACTAGAACTACTACTACCGCTACTCTACTCCTCCTCCTCCTACTACTACTACTTCTGCCGCCGCTACAATAGCTAATACTAGTACTGCAACTACTACAACTTCTGCTACTACTATTGCTACTACTAATACTGCTACAACTACTCCTAAATCTACTTCTACTACTACTCTTGCTACTATTACTACTAGTTCAACTACTACTACTTCTCCTACTACTATTGCAACTGCTACTCTGATATCTACTATTGCTACTATTGCTATTATTTCTACTACTACTATAACTGCTACAATGACTACTATTACTAATACTAACATTATTGCTACTATCATTGCTCCTGCTTCTACTACTACTACTACAATGGCTACTAAAACTACTACTGCTACCACTACTATGACTACTGCTATTGCTACTTCCCCTACTACTAGTGCTACTGCTGCTACAGTTACTACTACAACTGCTACTACTACCACTAGTACTGTGACTATGACTACAACTACTGCTACTACTAGCACTACTACAATCACTACTACTACCACTACAATTACCACTACTATTGCCACTACTACTACCACTACTAGTACTTTTACTACTATTGCTACTACTTCTGCTACTACTAATACTACCGCTACTACTACCACTTCTACAACAACTATTACTAATACTACTACTTTTCCTACTAGTAGTAGCAGAAGTCTTAGTAGCTGCACCAGCTGTAGTAGTAGCAACAACTACTGGAGTACTAGTTGTAGCATAGTAGCAGTAGCAGTAGAAGCTTTAAGAGCAGCTATGCGGCAAAAATAGTAGCAATAGTTCAAGATGTAGTAGTAGTAACAGCATGACCAACAGCTGCAGCAGCAATAGTAGTGGTTGTACTACTACTAGTAATAGTACTAGTAGTAGTTATAGTAACAGTAGTAGTAGTAGTAGTAATAGTAGTAGTAAGAGCAACAAAAAGTAGTAGTGGTAGTAATCGTAGTCGTAGACGCAGTGGTTATGGTGGTAGTAGTAGCTGGACTAATGGTAGTAGTAGCTGTAGAAGTAGTAGCAGAAGTAGTAGTAGAAGCTGCACCCGCAGCAACAATAGTAATAGTAGCAGTAGTAGTAGGATGAGTAGTAGTAGCAATGGAAGTAGTAGTATTAGTTACAGTAGTAGAGGTAGTTGTAGCAACAGTATTAGTATTAGTAGTAGCAGTAGTAGTAATAGTAGCATTAGTAGCAGTCGTAGTAATAGCAGCAGCAGTAGTTGTTGTTGTAGTAGTCAAAGTTGTACTTGTAATAGTAGTAGCAGCAGTAGTAGTAGCAATAGGAGTGTTAGGTGTAGTAGAAGTGCTTGGAATAGTAGTAGTAGTAGGAGCTGTAGTACTAGCAATAGTAGTAGTAGTAGCAGTGGAAGTTGGTGTAATAGTAGTTTTAGTAGTGGTAGTAGTAGTAGTAGTAATAGCATTATTATTAGTAGTATTAGTAGTAGTGGGAATAATTGTAGCAGAGTAGTAGTAGAAGTGGTAGCAGTAGTAGTAGTAGCAGTAGTAGTAGTAGCAACAATAGCTATAATAGTAATAGCAGTATTTGTAGTACCAGCAGTAGTAGTGGCATTAGAAGTAGTAGTAGCATCCGAAGTAGTAGTAGTAGCAGTAACAGTAGTAGTCGAAGTAATGGTGGTAGCAATAGTAGCAGTAGTAGTAGTGATTGTAGTAGTAGTTGTTGTAGCAGTTATAGAAGTGGTTGTAGTAGTTGTAGTAGTAGTAATAGCAGTAGCAATGGTTGTAGTAGTCGTAGTAGTAGTAATAGCAGTAGCGATAGTTGTAGCAGTTGTAGCAGTAACAACAATAATAGTAGGAGGAGATGGAGTAGTAGTTGTTGTTATCATTATTCTAGGAGAAGTAGTAGTAGGAGTAGTAGTAGTAGTAGAAGTAGCTACATAAGCAGTAGTAGTAATAGTAGTAGTAGAAGTAGTAGTCGTAGCAGTAATAGAAGTTGTAGAAGTAATAGTAGAGTCAGTAATCGCAGTAGCAATTGTTGTAGTAGTAGCAGCAATAGTAGCAGTTGCCATAGAAGTAGTAGCTTTAGTAACAGTAGTAGCGGAAGTAGTGGTAGTAGTAACTGTAATTGTAGCAATAGTAGTAGTAGCGGAAGTAGCAACAACAGCAGTAGCAGTAGTAGTAGCAGTACAAGTGGCAGTAGTAGTACTACTACTGCACCTGTTTCAACTCATGCTACTACTAATACCACTCTTACTCCTACAATAGATACTCATAACCCTACTATTGTTGTAGCTACTATGACAACTTCTAATGCTGCTATTGCTACTGATGTCGTTGCAACTTCTACTTTAACTCCTCCTCCTACTACTACTACTATTACTACTACTAGTCTGACTAGTACTACCACTACTACTACTGTTAATACTACTACTGCTACTACTACTATGAATACTACTACCTCTACTGCTAATTCTAATACAATTACAACTACTTCTAAGACTACTGCCACTGGTACTACTACTACTACTACTACTATTACTATTACTATTATTACTACTACCATTACTATTACTACTACTACTACTACGACCACTACTACTCCTACACCTAATACTATTGCTCCTACAACTACTACTACTCCAACTTGTACTACAACTAATACAACTACTAATACTAAATTACTACTGCTACTACTAGTGCTGTTTCTACAACTACTACTACAACAACAACAACAACAACAACTACTACTACTATTACTACTTTGCTATGACTATTACTACTACAACTGCAACTATTACGCGTACTGCTACAGCTACTACTACTACTACAACTATTACTACTACTATAGCTACTGCTACTACAACTACAATTCCTTCCGTTATTGCCATTGCTACTACCACTACTACCCCAATTACAACCACTACAACTACTACTATTACTACAACAACTACTACTACTGCAACTACTATTACTTCGACTACTACTCCTGCTATTGCTGCCACTACTACTACTACTTCTACTCCTACCACTACTACTACTTCTGCTACTACTACTCCTACTCCAACTCCCATTACTACTACTACTCCTACTACCACTACTACCCCTACTCCGACAATGACTACTATTACGACTACTACTACTCCGACAGCTACTACTACTACTACTACTACCACTATTTCAACTACTACTACTACAACTTCTCCTCCTACTACACCTACTCCAACTCCTATTGCTACTACTACTCCTCCTACTACTACTACTGTTGCTGCTGCTACTACTCCTACCACTACTACTACTACTACACCTACTATTCATAATGCCACTACTACTACAACAATTATTACTATTAATACAATAACTACTATTACTATTCCTACTCCTACTACTACTGCTACACATACTCCTACTTCTACGAGAACTACTGCTACTGCTACTACAACTACTACAACTACTACAACTACTACTATGTCTACTACTCCACTTACTACTACTCCTACTCCTACTATTCCTATTCCTAATACTTCTAATACTACGCTTAGTACTACACTTACTACTTGCACTATTACTACTAATACTTCTACAGTTGTTGCAACAACTAATACGAAAATTCTACTACTACTCCTACTCATACTCCTACTCCTCCTACTACTGCTACAACTACTAGTACTACTACTACTGCTACTACTACTACTACTACTCCTACTTTTGCTACAGCTATTACCGCTACTACTTCGACTCTTACTCTTACCCCAACTCCTACTACTACTACTATAACTAACAATAGTATGACTACAACTACTGATGCTACAACTATCACTTCTACTACTACTACAACAACAACTACTATTACCACTCCTCCTCCTCCTCCTACTTCTACTATTACTACCACGTCTACTTCTACCAATACTACAACAACTAGTACTACTGCTACAACTGCTTCTACTACAACAACCAATACAAGTACTACTACTACTACTATAACTACTGCTGCTGCTACTTCTACTGTTACAACTCCTACAACTACTACTACTACTGCTAGTCCTACTCCTACTCCTACTACAACAACTACAACTCCTACTCCTACTCCTACTACAACTGCTACTATACCTACTATACTAATATAACTGCTACTACTAGTACTCCTACCACTACCATTACTATTACTACTACTATTACTACTAAAACTATTGCTGCTGCTGCTGCTGCTACTACTACTACTACTGATACTACTACTAAAACTAGTACAACTACTACTTCAAGTACTGTTGTTGCTATTGCTGCTGTAGCTGCTACTACTACTACTAGTACTACTGCTACTAGTACTCATACTCCTACTGCAACTACTACTGCACCTACTAGTACAACTACTTCTGCTACTACAAATACTAGTGGTAGTACTCCTACTATTGCTACTACTACTAATACTCCTACTCCTACTCCAACTACAACAATTACTACTCCTACTCCTAGTACTACTACAACTACTACTACTCTACTAGTACAACTGCTACTACTAGTAGTCCTACTACTACTACTACTATTACTACTACTACCACTACTACTAATAATAATAATAAAACTACTGCTACTGCTGCTGCTATTACTACTACTACTACTTCTACCACTACTTCTACTACTAGTACTACTACTAATACTACTCCAGTTACTTCTATTACCAATAATACTACTACATCTACTACTACTCCTATTACTACTACTACTACTACTACTACTACTACTACTGCTGCTGCTGCTGCTACTGCTACTACAGTAGCTACTACTACTCCTATTACTACTATTACTGCTACTAGTACTACTACTAAATTACTATTACCACTCATACCATTACTTCTACTTCTACTTCTACTTCTACTGGTACCAGTACTACTACTATGACTTCTAATGCCAAAACTGCTGCTACTAGAATAACTACTAATTCTACTACTGCTACTGTTGCTGCTCTTGCAACTATTACTGCTGCCACTACTACTACGATTACTACTACTGCTGCTGCTGCCACTACTACTACTACTACTACTACTACTACTACTACTATTACTACTACTTCTAGTACTATTACTCCAACAACAACAATAATAACAACAACAACTGCTACTACTACTACTACTACAACTACAACAATTACTACTACCTATACTAAAACTACAACAACAACTACTACTACTGCTGCTACAACAATAACAATAATAACTACTACAACTACTAGTATTATAACTACTACTGCTACTACTACTACTGCTACTACTTCTACGACTACTATTGCTGCTACTACTACTACAATAACTATACCTACTACTACTGCTACTCCTACAACTACAAGTACTGCTACTACAACAACTATTACTACTTCTGCTGCTGCTGCTGCTACTACTACTACTGCTACTACTACTACTACTACTACTACTATCTCTATTCCTAGTCTTAGTATTGCTACTACTACTAATCCTACTACTTCAAATGCTGCTACTACTACTTCAATTACTCCTATAACTACTACTACTGCAACTACTACTTGTGCTACTACTACAATTAATACTACTTTTACTACTACTCCTAGAATAATAACTACTACTACTACTTCTACCACTGCTACTTCGACCACAACTACTACTGTTCCAACTATTGCCCTACTGCTACTGCTACTGATACAACTACTACTGCTACTCCTACTACTACTAGTACTGCTACTACTACAACTACTACTATTGCTACTAATACTGCTGCTGCTACTCCTACTCGTACTCCCACTACAGCTGCTGCTGCTACTGCTACTACTACAACTACTACTATTTCTATGACTAGTCTTACTCCAACTACTACCACTACTACAACTAACAATAGTACTACTACTACTATCGATGCTACTACTACTAGTACTATTACCACTACTCCTCCTCCTACTACTTCTTCTAGTACTACTGCTACTACCACTAACACTATTGCTACAACTACAAGTACTACTAAAACTGTTGCTACTACTAATACTACCATTATTAGTACTACTACTGCTAGTACACCTACTATTACTATTACTAGTCCTACTCCTACACCTACTACTACTACTACTACTACCACTATACCTACTCCTACTACAACTACTACTACTCCTACTCCTAGCACTACAACAACAACTACTACTCCACTAGTCCATTGGCTATTACTTGTACATGTACTTCTACTACTATTACTATTACTACTGCCACTATTACTAATACTGCAACAATGAAAAAAACTACTACTACTACTAATTATACAATAACTACAGCTGCTACTGCACCTGCTACTATTACTGCTACTACTACCGCTACTACTACACCGACTACAACTACAACTTTTGCTACAAGAACTGCTAGTACTACTACTCCTACTATTGCTACTACTACTCCTACTCCTAGCCCTACTACTATAACCACTACTACTACTCCTACTCCTGTTACAACTACTGTTTCCCCTACTACTACTAATACTACTACTACTTCTACTACTCTACAAGTACAACTACTACTATTGGTACTCCTACACCTAGTACTACTACTACTACTACTACTACTATGACTACTACTAGTAATACTACAACTACAACTACTACCACTACCACTCCTACTAGTAGTAAACTTCTTCTACTACTATTGCTGCAATTGCAACTGCTACTACTACTAGTACTACTGCTCCTACTCCTACTCCTACTCCAACTCCTATTGCAACTATTACTACTAGTACTACTACTACTACAACTACTACTACTACTGTTGCTGTTGCTGCTATTATTGCTACAGCTGCTATTATTACTACTACTACTATTTCTACCACTACTCCTGCTCCCATTACAACTCCAGCTACTCCTACTACTACTCCTACTGCTACTCGTCCTACTACTAATCCTACTAGTAGTAGCAGAAGCAGTAGTAGTAGTAGTTGTACAAGTAGTAGTAGCAATAGTAGCACTAACAGTAACAGCAGTAGTACTAGTAGTAGTAGTAGAAGCAGTTATTGCAGCATCAGTAGCAGCAGCAATATTAGTAGTAGTTGTTGTAGCATCCGTAGTAGTAGTATTAGTAGCAGCAGCATTAGTAGAAGTAGTAGCAGTAGCTATAGTGGCTAAAGCGTTAGTAGTAGATATAGTCATAATAGTAGCAAAAATTAGTTGTGGTATATATAGTAGCAGCTGTAGTTGTTGTAGTAGCAGTTGCAGTGGTAGTAGAAGTAGTAACTAAAGCAGCAGTAGTAGTAGTTGCATAGTAGTCATAGTCATAGTAGCATTAGTAGTGGTAGCAGTAGTAGCAGTAGCTGTAGTGGCCATAGTAGTAGTAGTAGTAGTCCTAGTAGTGGTAGTCATTAGTAGGAGAATTACTAGCCAAGCAGCAGCAGTAGTAGCAATAGTAGTAGTAGTAGTACTAGTTGTAGTAAGAGTTATAGTTGTAGTAGTAATACTAGTAGTACTAGTAGTAGTATTAGTAGTAGTTGTAGCACTTGTAGTAGTAGTCATAGTAGTAGTAGGAGTAGGGGTGGTAGTAGAAGTAGTGGTAGTAGTAGAAGTAGTAGTAGTAGTCGTAGTAGTTGGAGTAGTAGTAGTTGTTGTTGTTGTGGTCGTAGTACTAGTAGGAGTAGTAGTAAGTATAGTAGTAGTAGTAGTAGTAGTAGTAAGTATAGTAGTAGTAGTAGTAGTTATTATTGTAGTAGTAGTACTAGTAGCTGGAGCAATCGTAGTAGTAGTAGCTGTAGTAGTAGTAATAAGTCATTATAGCAGTAGTCGCTGTTGTTGTAGTAGTAAGAGTATTAGTAGTAATCATAGAAGTCACAATAGCAGCAGCAACAGTAGTAGTACTAGTAGTTGTAGTAGTAATATCAGTAGCAGTAGTCGTAATCCATATACTAGTAGTAACGATAGTAGCAGTAGTAGTATAAGTAGTAGTAGCTGAAGCAACAGTAGTATAAGAAGAAGAAGTAGTAGTAGTAGTAGTAGTAGTAGTAGCAACAGTACTACTAGTTGATGTAGTAGTATTTGGATTAGTGGTAGCAGTTGTAGTAGTAGTAATAGCAGTACCAATAATAGTAGCAGTAGCAGTAGTAGTAGCAGTAGCAGTAGCAGTAGTTGTAGTAGTAGTAGTAGTAGTAGTAGTAGTAGCAGTTGCAGTAGTAGTATTAGTAGCAATATTAGTATTCGGATTATAAGTAGTAATAGTAGTAGAAGCAGTAGAAATAGTAGCAGTGGTAGTTGAAGTGGTAGTAGCAGTAGAAACAGTAGCAGCAGCAGTAGTAGTTGGAGTAGTGGTAGTAGTAGTCGGAGTACTAGTAGGAGTACTAGTAGTAGTACAAGTACTAGTATTAGTAGTAGTAGTAGCAGAAGTAGTAGTAGATGTGGTTCTTCTAGTAGTAGTAGAAGTTGCAGCAGCACTCGTAGCTGTAGTAGTAGTCACAGCAGCACTCATAGCCATAGTAGTTATCACAGCAGTAGTCATAGTAGTAGTCATAGAAGTAGTAGTAGTAGTAATAGTAGCTACAGTAGTAGTAGTAATCGTAGTAGCAGCTGCATCAGTGGCAGCACCAGTAGTAGTCGTAGTATTAGTAATAGTAGTAATCGTAGTAGTAATAGTCGTACTAGTAGTATAAATAATAGTAGTAGGACTAGGATTAGTAGTAGTAGTAGTAGTAATAGTACAATAGGAGCAATTGTAGCAATAATTGTACTAGTTGGAGTAGTAGTAGCAGTAGTAGTAGTATTAGTGGTAGTAGTAGTAGAACTAGTAATAGTAGGAGTGCCAGTAGCAGTATTAGCAGTATAAGTAGCAACAGTAGCAGAAGTAGTAGTAGTAGTAGTAGTAGTAGTAGAAGTAGCAGCAGAAGTAGCAATAGTACTAGTTGTAGTTGGAGCAGAAGCAGTAGTAGTTGTATATTGGCAGTAGTAGTATTAGTAGCTATACTAGTAGTAGGAGATGTAGTACTTGTAGTATTAGCATATGTATTAGTAGCAATAGCAGGTGAAGCAGATGCAGTAGTAGTGGTAGTAGCAATAGTTGTTGTAGTTGTAGTCTTAGCAGTAGTTATAGTAGTATGAAAAGTTATAGTTCTAGTAGTAGTCAATGTAGGACTAGTAGTAGTGGTAGTAGTAGTAGCGATTGCAGCGGTAGTAGCAAAAGTGGTAATAGTAGTAGTAATAGCAGTAGAAGCAGTACTAGTGGTTATAGGAGTAGTAATGAAGAAGTAGTAGTCATCGTGGCTATAGTCACAGTAGCAGTAGTAGTTATAGTTGTACTACTACTGGTAGTTGTAGTAGTAGATGTTGTAGAAGTAGTAGTAATAGTAGTAGAAGGAGGAGGAGGAGGAGTGGTAGTAGCAATAGCTGTAGAAGCAGTAGCAGAAGCATCAGCATCAGTTATAGTAGGAGTATAAGTATTAGTAGTTGTACTAGTAGTAGTAGATATAAGAGTTGCATAAGTAGTAGTAGTAGTAGTTGTTGTTGTTATAGTAGTAGTAGTAGTAATAATAATAGTAGTAGTTGTTGTTGTTGTAGAAGCAGTAGTAGTTGAAGAAGTAGTAGAGGTAGGGTAAGTAGTAGTAATAGCGGT
The DNA here is from genome assembly GCA_005019695.1 of Trichopus zeylanicus subsp. travancoricus. Lineage (NCBI taxonomy): Eukaryota > Viridiplantae > Streptophyta > Magnoliopsida > Dioscoreales > Dioscoreaceae > Trichopus > Trichopus zeylanicus. The sequence goes on from RXID01021634.1 coordinate 290,834, forward strand.
AGCAGCAGTAGTAGTAGCAATAATGGTAGTAGTAGTAGAAGGCGTTGTACTACTTGTAGTGATAGTAGTATTAGTAGTAATAGAATTAGTAGTTGTAGAAGCAGTAGTATTTGTAGTAGTAGTAGCGGTAGTAGTTATAACTGTGGTAGTAGCAGGGGTAGCAGTAGCGGTAGTAGCAGTAGTAGCAGTAGAAGTAGAAGTAGTAGTAGCGGTAGAAGTAGAAATCGTAGTAGTTGTAGTAGTAGTTATGGTGGTGGTGGTGGTGGTAGTAGTAGTAGCAGTAGTTGTAATAGTAGTTGTAGTAGTGGTAGCACCACTGGTAGTAATAGTAGTAGTAGCAGTAGTAGTAGTAATAGTAGTTGTAGTAGTAGAGTATACGTAGAAGTCGTAGAAGAAGAAATAGTAGTAGTAGTAATAGTAGTAGTAGTTGTTGTTGTTGTTGGAGTAGTAGTAATAGTAGTAGTAGTATTAGTAGTAGCAGTTGTTGTAATCTTAGTAGTAGTAGTAGCAGTAGTACTATTAGTAGTAGTTGTTGTAGTAGTAATTGTAGTAGCAGTAGCTATAGTAGCTGCTGCAGCAGCAGCTGTAGTAGCTGTAGTAGAAGTAGTAGTAGATGTCGTAGTAGCAGTAGTAGCAGTAGCAGTAGTTCTGGTAGTAGTAGCAGTAGTAGTGCTAGTAGTAATCAGAGTAGTGGTAGCAATTGTAGTTGTAGTAGTAGCAGTAGTAATAGTAGTAGTAGTGGTCTTAGTAGTAGTAGTAGTCATAATAGTAGCAGAACTAGTAGAAGTGGTCGTAGATAGTAGTAGCTGTAGTCGTAGTCGTAGTTGCAGTAGCAGTAGTAGTGGCAATAGTAATATTTGTTGCTGTAGTAGTAGTAGTAGCAAAAGTAATAGTATTAGTATTAGTAGTAGTAGCAGAGGTAGTAGTAGCAGTATAGTAGTGGCAGCAATAGCGATAGTAGTAGCAGTTCAATCAGCAGTAGTAATAGCAATAGTTTCTGTTTTAGTAGTAGTACAAGCTGCAATAGCACCAAGAATAGCAGTAGTAGTAGTAGTTTTAGTAGCAGTAGTAATAGTTGTAGTGGTTGTAGTAGTAGTTAGAGTAGTAGTAGCAAAAGTAGTAGCAGTAGAAGGACTAGCAGTAATAGTAGTAATAATTGTTGCTGTCGTAGAGAAGCAGCAACAGTAGTAGTAGTAGTAGTAGTAGTAATAGTAGTAAGATTAGTAGAAATAGTAGCAGTAGTAGTCAGAATAGAAGTAGTATTAATAGTAGTAGTAGTAGTAACAGTGGCGGTAGTAGTAGTAGTTATAGTAGTAGTTGTAGTAGTAGTAGTAGTAGTTGGAGTAGTACTAGTAGTAGTTGTTGTAGTAGCAGTAGCAGTAGTTGTTATAGTTGTAGTAGAAGTTGCAGCAGCATTCGTTGCAGTAGTAGTAGTTGCAGGAATAGTCGTAACTGTAGTAGTAGCAGTAATAGTAGCAGTAGCAGTAGTAATAATAGTAGTAGCAGTAGAAGTGGAAGTAATAGTAGCATTAGCAATAGTAATAGTGGCAATAGTAATAGTAGTAGTGGTAGCAGTAGTAGTGGTACTAGTAGCAATAGTAGTAGTAGTAGTACTAGCAGTGGCCATAGTAGTAGTTGTCATACTAGTAGTCCTAGTAGAAGCAGTAGCAGTATTAGTACCAGTTGTTGTAGGAGTATTAATAGCTGCAGTAGAGGGAGCAGCAACAACATTAGTAGTTGTAGGACTAGTATTAATAGTAGTTGTAGAAATTGCAATAATAGTAGTAGTAGTAGTTGGAGCAGTAGTAGTGGTCGTAGTAGTAGCCGTAGCAGTAGCAATAACACTAGCAAAAGTAGTAGCAGCAACAATAGCAGTACTAGTAGTAGGAGTAGCAATAGCAAGACAAGTATTCGCAGTAGTAGTAGTAGTAGTTATGGTAGTAGTAGTAGGAACAACAATAGTTGTAGCAGTAATTGTAGTAGTAGTAATTGTAGTAGTAGTAATAGCAACAATAGTAGCTGTAGTAGTAATAGCAGTAGTAATAGTAGTTGGAGTAGTAGGACTAGTAGTAGTAGTAGTGTTAGTAGCAACGGTGGTTGTAGTAGTAGTAGGAGCAGTAGTATTAGCAGAAGTAGTAGTGGTTGTAGTAGTTTTAATTGTAGTAGTAGTGGCATTAGTATTACCAGAAATTGTGGTAGAAGTAGCAGGAGTCGTAGTAGAAGAAGTAGTTGTTGTTGCGGTAGGGGTAGCAACAGTAGCAGCCTAGTAGCAATGGTAGTAGTAGTAGTAGTGGTTGTTGTAGTAGCAGTAGTTATAGTAATAGTGGTAGAAGAAATAGTAGAAGCAATAGTAGTAGTAGCAGCAGTAGTAGGAGTAGTAGTAGTAGTAGTAGTAGGAGGAGGAGTAGTAATAATAGTAGAAGTAGTAGTAGCATTAGCTGTAGTAGTTTGAGAAGTAGTAGTAGTAGTTGTTGTAGTTGTTCTTGTTGTTGTTGTTGCGGTAGTAGTAGTTGTACCGATAGTGGCAATAGTAGTAGTAGTAGTAGTAACAATAGTAATAAAAGTAGTAGTTGTAGTAGCATCAGTAATAGTGGAAGCAGCATTAGTAGCAACAGTAGCAGTAGTAGTAGTAGTAGTGGTAGCACTAGCTATTGTAGTATGAGAACTTGTTGGAGTAGCTATCACCGTTGTAATAGTAGTAGCACATGTAGTATTAGTTGTGGTTATAGTAGTAGTAGTAGTAGTAGTAGTAGTAGTAGTAGTAGTAGTAGTAGTAGTAGTTGTAGTAGCAGTAGTAGTAGCATCTGTAGCAGCAGCAGCAGGACTAGTAGTTCTAGTACTTGTAGTAGCAGTAGTAGCAGTAGCTATAGAAGCAATAGTAGCAATAGTTGTAGGAGCTGTAGAAGTAGTAGTTCTAATAGTAGTATTTGTTGTAGTAGTAGCAGTTGTAGTGGCCGTGTTGTTGTTGTAGTAGTTGTAGAAGTAGTAGTAGCGGTAGTAGTAGTCGTGGTAGTAGTAGTAGTAGTAGTTGTTGTTGTAGAAGCTGTAGTAGCCATCGTAGTAGTAGTTACAAAAGTATTGGAAGTAGGGGAAGTAGTAGTAATAGTTGTAGCAACAACAATAGTAGTAGCAATGATAGTAGTGGTAGAAGGGGGTAGTAGTATTAGTAGTATTAGCAGTAACAGAAGTAGTAGTTGTAGTAGAACTAGTGGTAGCAATAGTAGTAGTAGTAGCAGCAGCAGTAGTAATAGCCACAGTAGTAGCAGTAGTACTAACTATAGTGGTAGTTGTAGCAGCCATAGCAGCAGTAGCAATAGCAGTAGCAGCAACGGTAGAAATTGTAATGGTAGTAGTAGTGGTAGTAGTAGTATTGCGAGTGGTAGCATCCGTTGTAGAAGCAGTAGTTGTTTGTCATACTAGTACTGGTAGATATAGAAGCAGTAGTAGTATTAGAAGCAGTTGTAGTAGTTATCGTAGCTATAGTTGGAACAATACTAATAGTAGTAGTAGTAGCAGCTGGAATAGTAGTAGTAGTTGTACTAGCAGAAGTAGTAGTAGTAGCAGTAGTTGTAGTTGTAGTAGCAGCTGCAACTGTAGTTGTAGTAGTCATAGCAGAAGCAATAGCACTAGTTGTAGTAGTAGTAGCAACGGTAGTAGAACTAGAAGTAGAGTAGTAGCAGAAGCAGCAGTCGCCATAGTTGTAGTAGTAGTACTAGTATTAGTCGTAGTAGCAACAACAATAATAGTGGTAGTAGTAGTAGGAATAGTAGTTGTAGTAGCAGTAGCAGTAGCAGTAGCAACAATAATAGTTGTAGTAGTAGCAGCTGTACCTGTAGTAGTTGGAGTAGTAGAAGTTGCTGTAGCAATAGTGTGAGTAGTAAAAGTAATTGTAGTAGCAATACTGTTAGCAGAAGTAGGAGTAGTTGTAGTAGTAGTAGTAGTAATAGTAGTTGTAGTAGTAGTAGTATAATTAGTTTTAGTAGTAGCCATAGTAGAAGTTGTAGCAGCAGCAACAGAAGTAGTAGTAGCAATAGTAGTAGTAGAAGTACCAGTAGTAATAATAGTTGTAGCAGTAGTCGCAGTAGTAGCAACCGAAGTAGTGGTAATAATAGCAGCAGTAGCAGCCAGAGTAATAGTAGTAGTAGTAGTCGTAGCATTGGTAGCTGTAGTAGCAATAGTAGTAGTAGCAATAATAGTAGAAGCAGCCATAGTAGTTGCAGTAGTAGTAGATGTAGCAGTAGAGTAGTAGTAGCAACAGTAGTCATAAAAGTAGTAGTAGCAGTAGTAGTTGTAATAGGAGATGTAGTCGTAGTAGTAGCTATAGAAATTGTGGTAGCTATAGTAGTAAGAGAAGTAGTTAGATTAGCAGTTGTAGCAGTAGCAGTAGTAGTAGTAGCAGCAGTAGTAGGAATACTAGTAGTTGTCGTAGAGGTATTACTAGTAGTTGTCGTAGAGGTATTAGCAGTAGTAGTAGTAGTAGTAGTGTTACTAGCAGTTGAAATTATTGTAGTTGTAGTAGTAGTTGTTGTAGGAGCAGCCGTAGCATTTGTAGTAGTAGTAGTACTGGCTATCCGAGTAGTAGTAGTAGTTGCAGCAATAGTAGCAGTAGCAATAGCACTTGCGGTAGTAACAGCAGCAGCAACAATAGTTCTAGTATTAGTAGTAGTAGAAGTAGTAGCAGCCGCAGTAGTTGTAGTAGTAGGAGTAGTAGTAGTAGCAGTAGTAGTAGCAGCAGCAGTAGTAGTAGGAGGAGGAGTAGTAGTAGCAGTAGGAGTAGCAACAATAGTAGTAGTAGTAGCCACAGTTGTAGCAGTCGTAGTATGAGTAGTAGGAGTCGCTGTAGAAGTAGTGTCGGTAGTAACAGTAGTAATAGTAGGAATAGTAGTACCAATAGTATTAGCTATAGTAGTAGTAGTCTTCGTAGTAGTAGTAGCAGTATTATTATTATTAGTATCAGTAGAAGTCATAGTAGAAGTTGTAGTAGCAGTAGTAGAAGCAGTAGCAATAATAATACTTGTAGTTGTTGTAGTAGTGGAAGTAATAGTAGCAGTAGTTGCCATAGTAATAGTAGTAGTAGTAGCAGTCGTGGTTGTAGTAGTAGCAGATAGTAGTTGACATAATAGTAGAAGCTGCAATAGTAGTACGAGTAGCAGTAGAAGCAGCAGCATGAGGAGAAACAGTAGGAGTAGTACCTATAGTAGCTGTAATAGTTGTTGTGGTAGTGGTGGTGGTGGTGGTGGTAGTAGTAGTCGTAGCCGTAGTAGTTGTCGTGATAGCACTACTAGTATGAGTAGTAGTTCTAGCAGTAGTAGCATTAGCAGTAGTAGTAGTTGTACAAAAAGTAGTAGTAGTAGTACTTGTCGTTTTAGTTGTAGGAGAAGTAGTAGCAGTGGTAGTAGTAATAGTAGTAGCAGTAGAACTAATCGTAGAAGTAGTACTATTAGTAGTCGTAGTAGCAATAGAAGTAGTTGTTGTTGTTGTAGTGGAAGTAGTAATATTAGTAGCAGTAGTAGTACAAGTAGTAGTAGTACTAGAAGCAACAATAATAGTAGCAATAGTAGTAGAAGCATCAACATCGGTAGTAGTAGTAGCAGCATAAGTACTAGTAGGAGAAGTTGTAGTAGTATTAGTAGTAGTAGTAGCAGTAGCTGAGTTTTGAGATGTAGTTAGAGTGGCAATAATAGTAGTAGTAGAAGTAGCAGTAGTAATCATGGAAGTAGTAGTAGTAGCAGCAGCAGTAGTAGTATTAATAGTAGTTATAATACTAGCAGTAACAGTAACAGTAATAATAACAGAAGTAGTAGTAGTGGCAGCAAAAGTAGCAGTAGAAGTGGTTGTGGAAATAGTAGTAGTATTAGTAGTAGTTGTTATAATATTAGAAGTAATAGTAACAGTAACAATAATAGTAGTAGTAGTAGCAGAAGTAGCAGTAGTAGTTGTTGAAGTTGTTGTAGTATTAGTAGTGGTTGTTGTAATAATAGCAATAATAGTAATAGTAGCAGATGCAATAGTAATAGGAGCAGTAACAATTGCAGAAGTATCAGTAACAATAGCGGAAATAATAGTAGCAAAAGCAACAGTAACAGTAGCAATAGTTGTGGTTGTGGAATTAGTAGTAGTATTAGTAGTTGTAGTTGTAATACTTGCAGTAATAGTAATAGTAGCAGTAACAATAGTAGTAGTAGCAATACTAGTAGTAGTTGTTGTAGTTGTTGTAGTAGTAGGAGAATTAGTAGTAGTAGAAGCAGTGGTTACTGTAGAAGAAGTTGTAGAAGTTCTACTATTAGCAGTAACAGCCGTAATAGTAGTAGTCATAGTAGTAGTAGTAGCATAGCTGCAGTAGTAGAAGTAGTAGCAGTAATGGGAGTCGCATCAGCAGTGGTAGTAGTTGTAGTGGAAGTAGTAGTGCTAGTAGTAGTAATTGTAGTAGTAGTGGCAGTAGTTGCGGCTGTAGAAGCAGTAGTAGTAGCTACAATAGTAGTATTAGTAGTAGTAACAGCAGTAGTGGTAGTAGTAGCAGTTGTTGCAATAGTAGCAATAGTGGTGGTAGTAGTAGTAGCAGTAGCAGTAGCAGAAATAGTAGTACTATTAGTAGCAGTACCAGTAGCAGCAGCACTAGTAGCAGCAGCAGTAGTAGTAGTGGTAGTAGCCATAGTAGTAGGAGTAGTAGGAGTAGCAGATGTTGTAATAGTAGAAGTAGTAGCAGTAGTACTAGTAGCAGAAGTAGTAGTGGTAGTTGCAATAGCAGTAGCAATTGCAGTAGTAGCAGTCTCATCAGTAGTAGTAGTAGTAGTAGTAGTAGTAGCAGTAGCAGTAGCAGCTATAGTATTAGGAGGAGTGGTCGGAGTAGTAGTAGTAGTAGTTGTAGTAATAATAACAGTGGTAGTAACAGTAGTAGTAATATTAGCAACAATAGTAGTAGCCACAATAGTAGTAGTAATTGTAGTAGTAGTAGTAGTAGCAGCAGTAGCAATAGTAATAGTGGTAGTAGTAACAGTCGCAGTAGTAATAGTAGTAGAGGTTGTAGTTGTAGTAGCAGTAGAACTTGCTGCAGCACTAGCAGCTGTGGCAGTAGTTGCAACAACAGTCATAGAAGAAGTAGTAGCAATAATAGTAGCAAAATTAGTAATAGTAGCAGAAGTAGCAGCTGCGCTAGCGACAGCAGCGGCAATAGTAGTATTAGTAGAAGTAGAAGTAGTCGTAGCAGTAGTAATAATAGTAATAGTATTAGTAGTAGTTGTTGTTGTTGTTGTTGTAGTAGTTGAAATAATTGTAGTAGTAGTAATTACTGTAGTAGTACTATTAGTAATAGTAGTAGTTGTGGTAGGTGTATTACGAACAGTAGCAACAACAGAAGTAGTAGTAACAGTAGTAGTAGCAGATAAAGTAGTAGCAGTAGTAGTAGCAGTAGAAGTAGTAGCATTAGTAGTAGGAACAGTCGTGGTACTACTACTAGGTCTATGAGCGCTGCAACTACTTCTACTACTATTACAACTACTACTATTGCTACTAGTCTTACTACTACTACTGACTCTACTATTACTATTACTACTACAATGACACAGCTACTAGATCTACTACTATCAATACTACTGCTACGGCTACTTCTTCTACAGCTACTATTACTGCTACTTCTATTGCTACCACTAATACTACAACTGCTGCTACTGCAACTAGTGCAACTATTGTTGCTACTACTACAACTACTACTACTGTTACTGCTACTATTGTCACAACTACTGCTGCAACTACTTCTACTGCTACTACTTCTGCTACAACTACAATTGCTACTACTACCAAATATACGACTACTACTGGTTCTACCGCTACTGCTACTCCTACTACTACTAGTACAACTATTATTGCTACTACTACCTACTACTACTAGTACTATTGCTACTACTACTGCTACGACTACTATTACTACTTGTACTGCTACTACTACAATAACTTTTAGCGCTACAACTACTTCTACTACTCCTACTTGTACTTCTACTACTATTATTGTTACTGCTACTACTACTACTGCACCTACTACTACTATTACTACTACTACAGCTCCTACTACTACCCCAACGCCTACAACTACTCCTGTTACTACTACTACAACAACAATAACTACTACAACTACTACTATTCATACTAGTACTACTACAACTACTATTACAACTACTTCTACTATTACTACTACTACTACTACTACTACTACTACTACTAGTGTAACTAATACTACTATTGTTGTTGCTACTACTACTACTGTTGTTGCTGCTACTGCTACCGCGACTACTACCACTACTGCTATTTTGTCCACTGCCACTACAGCCACTACAGCCACTACAGCCACTACTGGTACTATCGCTAATACTATAACAACTACTCTTTCTACTACTACTACTACTCGGCTACAATTAATAAGACTATTACTAATACTACAACTACTGCTAATACTACAACAATAGCAACAACTACTACTACTACTGCAACCCCTCCTACTTCTACTACTATAACTACATCTACTGCTGCTACTACTACTACTACTTGTGTTACTACTACTGCTACTACTCATACACTGGCTCTAAGAGAACTACACCTACTATTACTTCTGCTACTAGAATTACTACTACTCCTACTACTACAACTACTATTACTATTATTAGTACTACTATTTCTTCTACAACTACTACTACTTCTGCTACTGCTACTACAACAACAACTACTACAACTATTACTACAACTACTATTGCTATTACTACTACCACTTCAACCGCTACTACTACTCCTACAACTACAACTATTACTACTACTACTACTATTACTACTATTGTTACTACGACTATGACTACTACAGCTACTGCTACTGCTACTACCCTTACTACGACTACTACCACTACACCTGCTACTACTACTACTACTACGACTAATACTACTAGTACTACTGCGACTTCAGCTACTACAACTACAACTCCTACTTCTACTGCTATTCCAAATCCAACTACTTCAATTACTACTACTACGACTTCTACTACTACTACTGCTACTACTTCTATTACTACTACTACTATTGCTACTACTACTACTACTACTACTACTGCAACAATAACTGCTACTACTAGTACTTCCACTACAACTACTACCTCTACTTTTACTACTGCTACTACCACTATTATTGTTACTGCTGCTGTGCCTACTACTCCTATTGCTAATACTACTGCTACTAGTACTACTACTACTACTACTACTACTGCAACAATAACTACTACTACTAGTACTTCCACTACAACTACTACCTCTACTTTTACTACTCCTACTACTACTATTATTATTGCTGCTTCTGTGCCTACTACTCCTACTACTACTACTATTTCTACTAGTACTACTCCTATTACCACTCGTACACCAACTCCTATGACTACTACAACTACTATTCCCACCCCCCGTCCTCCTGCTTCTGCTACTACTACTAGTCCTACTCTTGATTCTGCTACTACTCCTCCTCCGAATGGTACTACTAC
>RXID01021634.1:305345-587633 GCA_005019695.1 Trichopus zeylanicus subsp. travancoricus
TAGTAGTTGTAGGAGTAGTAGTTATAGCAGTAGGAGCTGTAGTAGTAGTCATAGGAGTAGTAGCAGTATTAGTAGCAGTAGGTGTAGCAGTAGTTGGAATTGGAGTACTAGTAGTGGTAGCAGCAGCAGCAGCAGTAGTAGTACTTGTTGTTATAGCAGCTGTAGTAGTAGTTGTAGTAGTCAAAGTAGTAGTTGTAGTCGTAGAAGTAGTAGTAGTAGTAATAGTAGAAATAGTAGCTGTATTATTCTTATTCTTATTGTTATTATTATTAGTATTAGTAGTTCTAGTAGTAGTACTAGTAGTTGGAGTAATAGTTCATGTTGGATTAGTAGTTGTAGTAGCAGTAGTAGTCCTTTTAGCCATAGCAGTAGCAGCAGTAGTTGTAGTAGCGATTATAGAAGCACTAGCAGCAACAGTAGTAGTAGTAGAAGTAGTAGTAGTTGTAGTAGTAGTAGTACGAGTAGTAGTACTAGTAACAGTTATAATAGTAGAAGTACTAGTATTAGTAGTTGGAGTAGTAGTAGTAATAGTTATAGGAGTAGTAGTAGCAATATTAATTGTAGTAGTAATAGTTCTAGTAGTAGCTATTAGTGTAGTAGCAGTATTAGTGGTAGTACTAGTAGTAGGGGTAGTAGTAGGAGTAGTAATAGGTCTACGAGAAGTAGTTGTTGTTGAAGTAGTAGAAGTGGTTGGAGCAAAATTAGTATTGGTAGTGGTAGTAGTTGTAGTAGTAGTTGGCATTGTATTAGTAGCAGTAGCAGTAGCAGTAGTCGGAGTAGTAGTTGAGTAATAGTGGTAGTCATTTTAGCAGTAGCATTGCTAGTTGTCATAGTAGTGGTTGTAATAGTAGTAGTAGTAGTAGTAATAGTAGAAGTAGTAGTAATAGTAGTAGTAGTAATACTACTACTAGTAGTAATAGTAATGATAGTAGTAGTAGTAGTAGTAGTAGTAGTAGTAGTAGTAGTAGTAGTAGTAGTAGTAGTAGTAGTATTAGCAGCAGCAGCAGCAGCAGCAGCAGTAGTAATAGTAGTAGTAGTAGGAGTAGTATTAGTAGGAGTAGTAGTAATAAGAGTTGGAGTAGCAGTTGTACTCGTAGTAATAAGAGGAGGAGTAGTAGTAGTAGTAGTAATAGTAGTCATAGTAGTAGGTGTAGTACAAGTAGCAGTAGTAGTAGTAGAAGAAGTAGTAGTAATAGCAGAAGTAGTAGTAATTATTGTTGTTATACTATCAACTGCAGTAGTAATAGTAGTAGTCGTAGGAGTAGTAATAGGAGTAGGAGAAGTAGTAGTAGCAATAGTAGGAGTAGTAGTAGTAGCCGTAGAAGTAGTCGTAGTAGTAGTAGTAATAGTATTAGTCGCAACAGTCATAGTAGCATTATTAGTAGTGATCATAGTAGTAGTAGAAGGAGTTGTCATTGGAGTAGCAGTAGTAGTAGTAGTAGTAGTAGTAGTAGTAATAAAAGAAGTAGTAGTAGTACTAGTAGCAGTTGCGGCTGTAGTAGAAGTGGTATTAGTATTGGTTACAGTTGGAGTAGTAGAAGAAGTAGCATTAGAAGTAGTAGAAATAGTAGTAATAATAGGAGTAATTGTAGTAGTAGTAGGAGTAGTAGTACTAGGAGTAGTGGATGTAGTAGTAGTGGTTGTAGAAGTAGCAGTAGTAATAATAGTTGTATTAGTATTAGTATGTGTTGTAGGAGTAGTAGTAGTAGTTGCAGTCATAGTAGTAATAGTAGTAGTGGTGGTGGTGGTGGTAGTAGTAATAGTAGTAGTAGTAGTAGTAATTATAGTAACAGTAGTAGCAGCAGCAGCAGCAGTAGCAATAGTAGTAGCAGCAGCAACAACAGTAGTTGTAGTAGTAGCCATAACAGTTGTAGTAGTAGCTGCAGCAGAAGCAAAAGTACTAGTAATAGTAGAAGTGGTAGTAGCTGCAGCAGAAGTGGTAGTAGTCGTACTCATAGTAATAGTAGTTGTTGTAGTACTTGCAAGAGCAGTGGCAATAGTAGTAGTTGTAGAAGTTATAGTTGCAGTGGTCGCAACAACTGTTATTATAGTAGCACTAGTTGTAGTGGCAACAACAATAGAAGTATTAGTGTTGTAGTAGTAGTAGATGTAGGAGTAGAAGTAGTAGCCGTAGCAGCATAAGTAGTAGTAGTAGCAGTAACAGTAGTTGTAGCAATAGTAGTAGGAATAGTAGTAGCAGCCGCAGTAGTAGTATTAATAGAAATAATTGTGGTAGTAGTGGTAGCAGAAGTAGCAGTCATAGTAGTGGTAGCCATAGGAGTAGTGGTAGTAGTAGTTATAGTCGCTATAGCAGTAGCAATAGTAGTACTAATAGTGGTAGTAGTAGTAGTAGTACAATTAGCAGAAGTAGTTGCAGTAGTTGCAGTTTTAGTAGTAGTAGTCATTGTTGGATTAGTAGTAGTAGCAGCAGCAGTAGCAGTAGTTGCAGTACTAGTCATTGTAGTAGTTGCGGGAGTAGTAGCAGTAGCTGCTATTGGATTACTAGAAGTGGTTGTAGAAGTAGTAGTTGTAGTACTTGTTGTTGTAGCAATTGTAGTAATAGTTGTTGTAATCATAGTAGTAGTTGTAGTTGTAGAAGTAGTAGCTGTATTATTCTTATTCTTATTATTATCATTAGTTGTAGTAGTAGTTGTAGTGTGGTACTAGTAGTTGGAGTAACAGTTGTGGTTGGATTAGCAGTTGTCATAGTAGTGGTACTCATTTTAGTAGTAGCAGTAGCAGTAGTAATAGTAGTTATTGTAATAGCACTAGTAGCAGCAGTAGTAGTAGTTTTTGTTTTTTTTGTTGTAGTAGTAGTAATAGTAGTAGTAGTACTAGTAATAGTTATAGTAGTAGAAGTACTAGTAATAGTAGTAGGAAGGTGTAGTAGCTGTAGGAGTAGTAGTAGTCGTAATAGTTGTTGTAGTTGTGTTATTAGTAGTAGAAGTAGTACTAGAAGTAGTAGTTTTTGTAGTTGTGTTGTAGCTGAAGCAGTAGTAGTAGTAGTGGTGGTGGTAGTAGTTGTAGTAGTCGTAGTAGCAGTAGTAGTAGTAGGAGTTATTGTAGTAATAGGAGGAGTAGTAGTCATTGTAGCAACAAGGTTAGTGGTTGTAGTAGTCATAGTAGTAGTAGTAGTTGTAGTAGAAGTGGTTGTAGCAGAATTAGTACTAGTAGTAGTAGTAGCAGCAGCAGCAGCAGTAGTAGTGGTTGTAGTAGTAGCAGTTGTAGCAATAGAAGTAGTAGTAGGAGTAATAGTAGTAGCAATTGTAGTAGTAGTAGTAGTAGTAGTAGTGGTAGTAGCAGTTGTTGTGACTGTAGTATTAGTAGTAGTGGCAGTAGAAGTAGTAGAGTAGTAGTAGGAGTAGTAGTAGTAGCAGTATTAGTAGTTGTAGTAGGAGTAGTAGTACATATTGGAGTAGTAGTTGTAGTGGAAGAAGCTATAGTCGTAGTCGTAGGAATAGTAGTAGTAGTAGTAGCAGTATTAGTAGTAGTAGGAGTAGTAGTAGTTGCTATTGGAGTACTAGTAATGGTAGTAGCAGTAGCAGTTGTATTTGTTGTTATAGCTACTGTAGTAGTAGTTGTAGTAGTGATTGTAGTAGTTGTAGTCGTAGAAGTAGTAGTAGCAGTAGTAGTTGTTGTAGAAGTAGTAGCTTTATTATTATTATTAGTAGTAGTAGTTGTTGTTGTTGTTGTTGTTGTGTTGTTGTAGTACCAGTACTAGTAGTTGGAGTAATAGTTGTAGTTGGATAGTAGTTGTAGTAGTAGTAGTAGTCATTTTAGTAGCAGCAGTAGCAATAGTAGTACTAGTACTAGTACAAGTACTTGCACTAGTAACAGTTATAATAGTAGAAGTACTAGTAGTAGTTATAGGAGTAGTAGTAGTAATAGTAATAGGAGTTGTACTAGGAAAAGTAATTGTAGTAGTGGTAGTTAGAGTGGTAGCTGTATTAGTGGTAGTACTAGTAGTAGGGGTAGTAGTAGGAGTAGTAATAGGATTACGAGAAGCAGTAGTAATGGTAGTAGTAATAGTAGCAAAAGTAATAGTTGGAGTAGTAGTAGTGGCAATAGCAGTTGTAGTACTTGGAGCAGCAGTAGTAGTAGAAGTAATAGTAGGAGCAGCAACATAAGTAGTTGTAGTGGCAGTAGAAATAGTAGTAGTAGTAGCAGTAACATCGGTAGCAGTAGTAGTTATAGTAGTAGTTGTTGTTGTAGTATTAGTGGTAGAAGTAGTACTAGAAGTAGTAGTTTTAGTAGTGGTGTTGTTGTAGAAGCAGTAATATTAGTAGTGGAGGTAGTAGTGGTTGTAGTAGTCATTGTAGTAGCAGTAGGAGTAGTATGAGTTATAATCGTATTAGGAGGCAGAGTAGTCATTGTAGTAACAGTGGTAGTAGTTGTAGTAGTCATAGTAGTAGTAGGAGGCGTAGTAGTAATAGTTGAAGTAGTAGAAGTTGTTGTAGCAAAATTAGTACTAGTTGTAGTAGTTGAAGTAGTAGTAGTAGTAGTAGTAGCAGTAGCAACAGTAGTAGTAGTTGTAGCAATAGTAGTGGTAGTAGCAGTTACAGTAGTAAAAATAGTAGTAATTGTATTAGTAGCAGTTGTAGTAGTAGCGGTAGCAGTAGTTACAGTTATAGCAGTAGTAGTTGTTGTTGTTGTAGTAGTAGTAGTTGTTGTAGTAATAGTTGTATTAGTAGTAGTGCTAATAGAAGTAGTAGAGTAATAGTGGGAGTAGTAATAGTAGCAGTCTTAGTAGCTATAGTAGGAGGAGTAGTAGTTATAGGAGTAGTAGTTGTAGGAGTAGTAGTTGTAGCAGTAGGAGCTATAGTAGTGGTCGTAGGAGTAGTAGTAGTATTAGTGGCAGTAATGGTAGCAGTAGGAGTAGCAGTAGTTGCAATTGGATTACTAGTAGTAGTAGTAGCAGCAACAGCAGCAGTAGTACTTCTTGTTATAGCAACTGTAGTAGTCGAAGTAGTAGTTGTAGTCGTAGAAGTAGTAGCTATATTATTCTTATTATTAGTAGTAGTGGTTGTTGTTGTTGTTGTTGTTGTTGTTGTTGTAATAGTTGCAGTAACAGTTGTTGTTGGATTTGTAACTGTACTAGTAGTAGCAGTCCTTTTAGCAGTAGCAGTAGCAAGAGTAGTTGTAGTAGTAGCAGAAGTATTAGTATTAGTAGTAGTAGTAGTAGTAGTAGTAGTAGTAGTCGTAGTATGAGTAGTACTGGTAACAATTATAATAGTTGAAGTACTAGTAGTAGTACTAGGAGTAGTAGTTATAATAGTAATAGGAGTAGTAGTAGCAATAGTAGTTGTAGTAGTAATAGTAGTAGTAGTAGCAGTTAGAGTAGTAGTAGTATTAGTGGTAGTACTCGTAGTAGGGGTAGTAGTAGGAGTAGTAATAGGACTACGAGAAGTAGGAGTAATGGTAGTAGTAATAGTAGTAGAAGTAATAGTAGAAGTAGTAGTAGTAACAGTAGCAGCAGTAGTAGTTGGAGCAGCAGTAGAAGTAGTAGTAGTAGTATGAGCAGCAGCATAAGTAGTAGTAGTGGTAGTAGGAATAGTAGTAGTAGTTGTAGTTTTAGTTGTAGTAGTAGTTGTAGTTGTAGTTATTGTTGTTGTATTAGTGGTGGAAGTAGTACTAGAAGTAATAGTTTTAGTAGTAGTGTTGTAGCAGAAGCAGTAATAGTAGTAGTGGAGGTAGTAGTAGTTGTAGTAGTCATTGTAGTAGTAGTAGGAGTAGTAGGAGTTATTGTAGTTGTAGGAGGATTAGTAGTCATTTTAGTAGCATGGGTAGTACTTGTAGCAGTCATAGTAGTAGTTGTATGAGTAGTAGTAGTAGTTGAAGTAGTAGAAGTGGTTCTAGTAGAATTAGTACTAGTAGTAGTAGTAGGTACAGTAGGAGTAGTAGTTGTAGTAGTTGTAGTAGTAGTTGGAGTTGTATTAGTAGTAGTAGCAATAGCAGCAGTTGGAGTAATTGCTCTAGGAATAGTAGTAGTCGTATTAGCAGTAGCATTGCTAGTAGTCATAGTAGTAGTCGTAATAGTTATAGGAGTGGTAGTAATAGTAAAAGTAGTAGTAATACGACTACTACAAAGAACACTAGTAGTAGTAGTAGTTGTTGTTGTTGTAGTAGTAATAGTGGCAGTAGTAGGAAGAGGAGGAGGAGGTGGAGTAGTAGTAAGAGTAGTAATAGGAGTGGGAGTAGCAGTTGTACTCGTAGTAGTAAGAGTAGTAGTAGTAGTAGTAGGAGTAGTAGTTGTAATAGTAGTTGTAGTGGTAGGTGTAGTACAAGTAGCAGTAGTAGTAGTAGTAGAAGAAGAAGTAGTATTAATAGTAGAAGTAGTAGTAGTGCTTATTGTTGTACTACAACTGTAGTAGTAGTAGTAGTAGTCGTAAGAGTAGTAATAGTTGTAGGGGTAGTAGTAGTAATAGTAGAAGTAGTAGTTGTTGTTGTTGTAGCAGTAGTAGCTGTAAAAGTAGTAGTAGTTGTTGTAATAGTATTAGTAGCAGCAGTCATAGTAGCGTTACTAATAGTGGTCGTAGTAGTCGTATTAGGAGGAGTAGTAGTAGGAGTAGCCGCAGAAGTAGTATTAGTATTGGTAGTAGTAGAAGTGATTGTAGTAGTAGTACTAGTAGCAGCTGTGGCAGTAGTATTAGTGGTAGTAAGAGTTGTTGGAGTTGGAGTAGTAGAAGATGTAGCATTAGAAATAGTAGAAATAGCAGCAATAATAGGAGGAGGAGTAGTAGTAGGAGTAGTAGTACTAGGAGTACTGGAAGTAGTAGCAGTGGTTATAGCAGCAGCAGTGGTAATAATAGTAGTATTTGTATTAATAAGAGCAGTAGGAGTAGAAGTAGTAGTTGCAGTCGTGGTAGTAATAGTAGTAGTGGTAGTGGTAGTGGTGGTGGTGGTGGTGGTGGTGGTGGTAGTAGTAGCAGCAGCAGCAGCAATAGCAATAGCAGCAATAGTAGTTGTTATTGTAGTAGTAGCCATAGTAGGTGTAGTAGCAACGGCTGCAGAAGTAGAAGTACTAGTGGTAGAAAAAGAAGTTGTTGTTGTCGTAGAAGTAATAGTAGTCATACTCATAGTAATAGTAGTTGTAGTAGTTGCAAGAGCAGCGACAGTAGTAGTAGTTGAAAGAGCATCAGCAGTAGCTGTAGAAGTTGTCGTTGCACTAGTTGCAGCAACTTTTGTTGTAGTGGCACTAGTTGTAGTGGCAACAACAACAGAAATATTAGTGTCGTAGTGGTAGTAGAAGTAGAAGTAGAAGTAGTAGATGTAGCATAACAAGTAGTAGTAGTAGCAGTAGCAATAGCTATAGCAATAGTAGTAGAAGTAGTAGTAGTAGTAGCAGCAGTAGTATTAGTAGTAATAATTGTAGTATTAGTGGTAGCAGAAGTAGTAGTCGTAGTAGTGGTACCAATTGGAGTAGGGGTAGCAGTAGTTGTAGTCGCTATAGCAGTAGCAGTAGTAGTACTAATTGTGGTAGTGGTAGTAGCAGTACAATTGGCAGAAGTAGTTGCAGTAGTTGTAATTTTAGTAGTAGTAGTCGTTGTTGGATTAGTAGTAGTAGCAGCAACAGTAGCAGTAGTTGCTGTACTAGTCATTGTAGTGGTTGTGGGAGTAGTAGCAGCAATAGTAGTTGTAATAGCAGTAGCAGTTGTAGCAATAGTAGCAGTAGCAGCAGCTTGGGCAGAAGTAGTAGTAGTTGAAGTAGAAGTAGTAGCAGTAGAAGCAGCAGTAGTAGTAGTAGTAGCAAAAGTAGTGGCAGTAGTTGTCGACGTGGTAGTAGTAGTAGTAGTATTTGTGTTACTAGAAATAGAAGTGGTAGTTGCAATAGCAGTCGGTGTTGTAGTAGTGGCAGTAACCGTAATGGTAGTAGAAGTAATAGCACTAGCAGTAGTGCTAGCAGCAGCAGTAGTGGTGGTCGTAGTTGTAGTAGGAGATTAGTGGCAGTAGTAGTAGTAGTAGTAGGAGTTGTAGTAGTAGCAGTAGAAGTGGTAGTTGGAGCAATAGTAGTAGTAGGAGGAGGAGGAGTAGCAGTAGTAGTGGTAGTAGTAGTTATAGTAGTAGCAGCATTAGTAGTTGTAGTAGCAGCAGCAATAGTAGTAGTACCAGTAGTAGTGGTATTAGTAAGAATAATGGTTGTAGTAGCAGTAGCAATAGTAGTAGTAGTTGTAGTAGTGGTTACATTCATAGTACTACCAGTTGCAGTAGCAGTAATAGTATTCATAGTACTAGCAAGAGTAATTGCAGTGGCAGTCTTAGTTGTAGTATTAGCTGTAGTAGTTGTAGTAGTAGTAGCAGTCGTAGTAGTAGTAGTAGTAGTAGTAGTAGGAGGAGGAGGAGTAGTAGTAGTAGCAGTAGTAGTTGTGTTGGTAGTATTAGTAGTAGTTGTAGGTGTAGGAGTAGTAATAGTAGTAGTTGTAATAGTACTAGTAGTACTAGTAGTTGTAGTAGCAGTAGTAGTTGTGGTAGTAGTAGTAGTATTCAGATCAGAAGTAGTAGTAGTAGTAGTAGTAGTAGTAGTAGTACGAGCAGCAGCAGGAGGAGGAGGAGTAGTAGTAGTAGAAGTTCTGGTTGTAGTAGTAGTAGTTGTAGTAGTAGAGAAGTAGTAGAAGTAATAGCTGTTGTTGTAGTTGCAGTGGTAATAGTAGTATTATTATTATTATTATTATGTTTGTAGTAGTAGTTGTTATAGTAGTGATAACAGTATTAGTAGTACTAGTAGTAGAAGTATTAATGTAGTATTAGGAGTAGTAGTACTAGCAGTATTAGTCGTCGTAGTAGGGGAATTTGTGTAAATGTTATTAGAAGTAGTAATAGTCGTGGTAGTTGGAGTAGTAATAGTAGCGGTTGGGGTAGTAGTAGTTGTTGTAGGAGTAATAGTTGAAGTAATGGTAGTAGTACAAGTAGCAGTAGTTCCAGTAGGAGTAGTAGAAGCGGTAGTAGCAATAGTTGTAGTATTAGCAGTAGCAGTAGTTGTTGTAGTAGTTGTTGTAGGAGTAGTAATAATTCAAGTAGTAGTAGTTATTGTAGTAATAGTGTTGTAGTAGTAGCAATAGTTGTAGGTGAAGGAGTAGTGGTAGTCGCAGCAGCAGTAGTAGTATTAGAAGTAATACGAGTAGTAGCAGCAACAGCTGTAGCAGAAGTAATAGTAGTAGTAGTAGTAGTAGTAGTAGTAGTAGTAGTAGTAATTGTTGTTGAAGAAGTAGCAGTAGTTGCAGTAGTCGTATTAACAATCGCAATAGTTGTTGTATTAGTAGTATTTGTAGTAGTACTAATAGCGGCAATAATAGTAGTAGAAGGTGTAGTAGTAGTATTAGTAGTAGGAGTGGTTACAGGAGTAGAAGTAGTAGTAGAAGCAGTAGTAGCAATAGTTGTAGTAGTCGTAGTAGTAAAAGTAATAGTATTAGTAGTAGCTATAGTTGCAGTAGTAATAATAATTATAGTAGTAGTAGGAGTACTAGTAGGAGTAGTAGTAGAAGTAGTGGTAGTAGCAGTAGGAATAGAAATAGCAGTAATAGCAGCAGCAGCAGCAGCAGTAGTTGTTGTAGTATTAATAGCGGTAGTAGAAGTAGTAGAAGTTGTAGTAGTAATAGTAGTAGGAGTGGTAATAGCAGTAGGGGTAGTAGTAGAAGAAGTAGTAGAAAGAGTTGTAGTTGTAGTAGTAGTAGCAAAAGTAGTAGTATTAGTAGTACCATTAGTTGCAGCAGTAATAATAATTGTAGTACTAGTAGGAGTACTAGTAGTAGTAGTAATAGTGATAGTAGTAGGAGTAGTAGCAGTAGTGGTAGTTGCAGTAGTTGTTATGGTAGTAATAATAGTAGTATTTGTAATAATAGTAGTTGTACAAGTAGAAGTAATAGTTGTAAAAGTTATAATACTAGCTATTGTAGTAGTATTAGTAGTAGTAGTAGTAGTAGTAGTAGTATTACGAGTAGTATTAGAGGTAGTAGTAGTAGTGGTAGTAGTAATTGTAACAGTAGTAGTAGTAGTAACAATAGTAGTAGTAGTAGTAGTAGTATAAGTAGTAGCAGTTGTAGTAGTTGTTGTTGTTGTAGGAGTAGCAACAGCTGTAGCACTAGTACTAATAGTAGTAGTAGAAGAAGTTGTTGTTATTGTCGCGAAAGTAGTAGTAGTAATACTCATAGTAGAAGTGGTCATTGTAGTAGTACTAGTAGCAATAGTTGCAAGAGCAGCATTAGCAGTAGTAGTTGTAAGAGCAGCAGCAGCAATAGTAGCAATAGGCGCAGCAAATGTAGATGTAGTAGCACTAGTAGCAATGGCAACAACAGCAGAAGTAGTTGTGTTATAGTAGTTGTAGTATTCACTTTAGTAATAGTAGTAGTAGCAATAGTTATTGTAGCTATAGTTGTACTAGTAGTAGAATTAGTGACTGTAGGAGGAGTTGTATAGTAATAGTAGTTGTTGTTGTTGTTGTAAAGGTAATAGTAGTAGTTGTTGTTGTAGTAGGAGTAGTCGCTGGTTTAGTAATAGGAGTAGGAGTAGCAGTAGTAATAGTAGTAGCGGCTGTAGTAGTAGTAGTAGAAGTAGGAGTAGTAGTAGTAGTAATAGGAGTAGTATTATGAGTAATTGTAGAAGTTGTTGCAGTCGTGGCAATAATGGCAGTAGAAGTTGTAGTAGTTGTAGCAATAGTAGCATAAGTTGCAAGAGTAGTAGTAATAGTAGTTGTAGTAGTAGTAATAGTAGCAATAGCAGAGTACTTGTAGTAGTTGTGGTAGTAGTAGTCAAAGTAGTAGTTGTAGTAGTAACTGTAGCAATTGCAGCAATAGTAGTGGTAGAAGCAGTAGTAGTGGCAATAGTATTAGTAGCAGTAGTAGTAGCAGTTGTTATAGTTGTAGTTGTTCTAGTACTAGAATCGATAATAGCAGCCACAGTAGTTGTTATAGTAGTAGTAGTAGTAGTAGAAGTAGTTGTAGTTGATGAAGTAGTTGCAGTAGTAGTGGTAATAGTACTAGTAGTAGTTACACTACTACTAGCGAAAGTAGTAGTTGTACGAAAAGTAATAGTTGCAGTAGCAGTAGCAGTAGCAGTGGTGGGGGTGGTAGTAGTAGTAGTTGCAGCAGTTGCAGCACTATCAGTAGCAACAGCAATATCAATAGTAGCAGTAGTAGTTGTTGTTGTTGTAGTTGTAGTAGCATCAATAGTAGTATTAGTAGAAGTAGTAGTAATTAACAAAATAGTAATAGTAGTAGTAGCAGTTGGAGTAGTAATAGGAGCAGTAGCAGCACTAGCAGTAGTGGCAGTAGTAGCAGGAGTAGTAGTAGCAGTTGTAAAAGAAGCAGTAGTTGTAGTAGCAGTAGGTGTAGTAGTGGTAACTGTGGCCATAATAGTAGTAGCAGTAGTAGTAGCAGTAGTAGTTGTTGTTTGAGAAGTAGTAGTAGTAGTCGCAGTTGTAGCAAAAATAGCAGCAGTTGTGGTAGAAGTGGTAGCAGTAGTAGCAATAGTAGTAGTAGCGATAGTAGTGCTTGTAGTAGTAGATATACTAGCGGGAGTCCTAGTAGTACGAGAGGTAGTAGTACTTGTTATTATTGGAAACATAGAAGTTGTAGTTATTGTAGAAGCAGTAGCAGTATTGCTGTAGTAGTAGTATTAGGAGTAGTTGAAGTAGTAGGAGATGTAGTAGTTATAATAGTAGTAGTAGTAGAAGTAGTAATAGCTACAATTGTCGTAGCAGAAGTAGAATTAGTAGTAGAAGTTGTATTACTCGTAGTAGTAGTCATAGTAGTAGCTGTAGTAGTAGTAGTAGAAGTAGTTGTAGTAGCAGTGGACGTAGCAGAAGTAATAGTAGTAGAAGTAGCAGCAGCAATAGTAGTAGTAGCAGTAGCAGCAATCGTAGTACAAGTAGCAGTAATAATAGTAGTAGTAGTAGTAGTAGTTTCAGTTGTAGTAGCAGTAGTAGAAGTAGAAGTAGAAGTAGAAGAAGTTGTAGCAGCAACAGTAATGGTTGCAGTAGCACTAGTAGTAGTAGTTGTAGTAGTAGTGGTAGTAGCCATAACTATTGTAGTAGTAGTAGTTGCAGCAGCAGTAGTACTAGTAATGGTAGTTGTAGCAGCAGTCGTAGTAGCAGCAGCAGCAGTAGTAGTAGCAGTAGTAGCAGACGCAGTAGAAGCAATAGTAGTATAGTAGTAGTAGTAGTAGTAGTAGTAATAGTAGTAGTAGTAGAAAAAGTTGTAGGAGTAGTACTAGTAGAAGTTGTAGTAGAAGCAGTAGTAGTAGCAGCAGTAGCAATAGTAGTAATAGCTATAGCAGAAGCTGTGGTAGTATTGGTAAAAGTAGTAGCAGTCATAGTGGTAGTCACAGCATAAGCAGCAGCAGTAGTAGTATTTGTAGCAGTAGAAGTGGTAGTAGCTGTAGTGACAACAGCTATATTAGTATTAATTGTCATAGCAGTAACAGTTGTAGTAGCATCAAAAGTAGTAGTACTAGTCGTAGTAGCAGCAGTAGAAGCAGTTGCAATAGTAGTAGTAGTCGTAGTAGCATTAACGACAGTAGTAGTAATAGTAATAGTAGTATTGCTGGTGGTAGTAGTATTACTAATAATAGTAACAGTAGTAGAAGTGTAGTAGTAGTAGTAGTAGTAGTAGTAGTAGTAGTGGCCATAGTAGTTATAGTTGTAGTAGCCGTAATAGTCATAGTAGCAGTAGTAGAAGAAGCAGTACTAGTGGTATAACAAAAGTAGCAGAAGGAGCAGTACCAGTTGCAGTAGCAACAGCAGTAGTAGCAGTAGTAGCTACAACAGGAGTAGTAGTAGATGGAGTAGTAGCAGCACCAATATTGGTGGTCGTAGTAGTAGTAGCGGCAGTAACAGTAGTAGTAGCAGTAGTGGCTGTAGTAGCAATGGTAATAGTAATAGTAGTAGCAATAGCAAAAGTAGCAGCAATAGCTATAGTACAAGAAGTAACAGCAGCAATAGTAGTACTACTAGTAGCAATAGTAGTGGTAGTAGCGATAGTATCAATAGTAGTGGTAGTAGTAGCAGAAACAGCAGTAGTAGTATTACTAGTAATAGTAGTAGTATTAGTAGTGGTAGCAGTAGTGGTAGTAATAGGTGTAGTAGTAGTAGTAGTGGTAAGAGGAGGAGGAGGAGGAGTAGAAGTTGTTGTTGTAGTAGCAAAAATTGTAGTAGTTGAGATTGCAGTAGTAATAGTAGCAGTATCAGTAGTAGTAGCAGTAGCAGCAGCAGCAGTAGTAGTGGTTCAAATAGACGTAGTAGTAGAAAAGCAGCAGTTGTAGTCACAGTAGCAGTAGTAGTAAGATAAGTAGTAGGAGTAGTAGTAGTAGTAGTAGTAGTGGTTTTGTTGTAGTAGTAGTAGAACTAGTTGTTATTGTTGTGGTAGTAGGTGTAGTAATAGTAGTAGTAGTAGTAGTAGTAGTAGTAGTAGTAGTAGTAGTAGTAGTAGTAGGAGTAGTAGTTAGTGTAGTAGTAGTAGTAATAGTAGTAGTAGTAGTTAGTGTAGTAGTAGTAGTAGTTAGTGTAGTAGTAGTAGCAGTTGTCGCAGTAATAGTAGTAGTAGTAGTAACAGAAGTAATAGTAGTTGTTGTAGTAGTAGTAGTAGGAGGAGGAGGAGTGGTAGTAGAAGTAGCAGTAGCAAAGGTAGTAAGAGCAGTAGTGGTAGTCGTAGTATTAGTAATAGTAGTAGTAGGAGTGGTCATTGTGATACGAGTAGTAGCAGTAGTAGTTGTTGTTGTAATAGTAGTAGTAATAACAGTAGTAGTGTTAGGAGTTATAGTGGTATTAGTAGTAGGTGTATTAGGTGTAGTTGTAGTAGTTGTTGAAGTAGTAGTAGTAGTAATAGTAGTAGTAGAAGTAGTAGTAGTAGTAGTAGTAGTAGTAGTAGTAGTAGTAGTACAAGTAGTACTAGTAGTAGTAGTCGTTGTGGTAGTAGTTTTTGTGGTTGTAGTAGTCTTAGTAGTAGTAGAAGTAGCAGTAGTAACAGTGGTAGTGGCAGTAGTTGTTGTACTAGTAGTAATATCACCAGCAGTAGTAGCAAAAGAAGTAGCCGGGGTTATAGAAGTAGCCCTATGAGTAGCAGCAGTAGTAGTAGCAAAAGTAGTAGTCGGGGTTGCAGGTGTTGCCCTATGAGTAGTAGTAGTAGTAGTAATAGCTGAAGAACTAGTGGCAGTAGTAGTAGTTGTAGTGGTAGCAGTACTAGTAGTGGTAGTAATTGTAGTTGCATTAGTAGTAGCAATAGTAGCAGTAGCAGTTGTAAGAGCAGTAATAGTAGTAGTAACAGTAGTAATAGCAATAGTGGCTGCAATTGTAGTTGTAGTAGAACTAGTAGTATCGGCAACAGTAGAGTAGTAGTAGTGTAATTGTAGTAGTTGTAGAATTAGATATATTAGTAGCAGCAGTTGTAGTAGTAGTAGTTGTAGTAGTGGTTGTAGAAGCAGATGAAGTTATAGCAGCAACAGTAGAAGTACCAGTTGCAGTAGTAGCAGTGGTTGTAGTAATAGTGGTAGCAACCATAGTAGTTGTAGTAGTAGTTGCAGCAATAGCAGCAGCTACAACATTGGTGGTAGTAATAGCGAAAGCAAAAGGAGTAGCTGTATTGGTAGTAGTTGCACTGGTAGTAGTAGTACTACTACTACTAGTTGTAGTAGTAGCAACCATGGAGCAGAAGTAACAGTAGTAGAACTAATAGTAGTAGCAGTAGTCGGAGTAGCACTAGTATTAGTTCTAATAGTGGTAGTAGTAGAAGTAGCAGCATTAGTTGTAGTAGGAGCAATAGTAGCAGTAGCAATAGAAGTACTAATAGTGGTGGTAGCGGTTGTCTTAGTAGTAGTAGTAGTAGTAGTAGTAGTAGTAGTAGTAATAGTGGTTGTTGTTGTAGAAGTAGTAGTAGTAGTAGTAGAAGTAGCAGTAGTAATAGGAGTAGTAGGAGTAATAGCAGCAGCAACAGTATTTGCATTAGTAGTAGTAGTATTAATAGTAGCAGTATTAATAGTTGTAGTAGTAGTAGCAGTAGTATTAGTTGTAGTCGTAGTTGTAGTACTTGTCGCAATAGTAATAGTAGTAGTAGTGGTAATTAGAGTAGTAGTAGTAGTAGTAGTAGTAGTATTGATAGGAGTACCGGTAGGAGTAACAGTAGAAATAGTAGTAGTAGTAATAATAATAGTAGTAGTTGTAATAGTAGTAGTAGCAGCAATAGCAATAGTAGTAGTAATTCTAGTAGTAGGAGTAGGTGTAGGTGTAGGAGAAGTTGTAGTAGTAGTACTAGTAGTACTTGTAGGAGTAGTCATAAGAGTAGTAGTTGGAGTAGCAATAGGAGTAGTAGCAGAAGTAGCAGTAACAATAGTATAAGTAGTAGTAGGACTAGTAACAGTAGTTGCAGAAGTAGTAGTCCCTATAGTATAAGTCGCAGTAGTCGTATTAGTAGTAGTAGTAGTAGTCGTAATAGTAATAGAAGGAGTTGAAGTTGTAGTAGTAGCAAAAGCAGTGGTGGTAGTAACAGTAGTCGTAATAGTAGTAGCAGCAGCAGCAGTAGTAGAAGTAGTAGTAGTAGTAATAGGAGTAGTAGTAGCAGTAGTAGTAGTAATAGTAGTAGGAGCAGTAGCAGCCGCAGTAGTAGTAGTAGTAATAGTAGTCGTAGTACGAGTATCATCATCATCATCATCAATAGTAGTAGTAGTAGTAGTAGTAGTAGTAATAGTAGCATCATCATCATCATCAATAGCAGCAGCAATATCATCATCATCATCAGTAGTAGTAGTAGTACTAGTTGTATTAGTAGTTGTTGTTGTAGTAGTAGTAGAAGAAGTAATAGTAGTAGTACTAGCAAAAATATTAGTAGTAGTTGCAGTCGTTGTAGTAGTAGTAGCAGCAGAAGCAGTAATAATAGTAGCAAAAGCCATAATAGAAGTAGTAGTAGTTGTTGTAGGAGTAGAGGTAGCAGTAGCAGAAGAAGTAGCAGTAGTTATAGTGTTGGTAGCAGTTGTAGTGGTATTAGCAGTAGTAGTTGTTGTAGTAGTAGCAGCAACAGTAGTAGAAGTAGCAGAAGTCGCTGTAGTAGAAGTTGTTGTAGTACAATTAGTAGTTGTAGTAGGAGTTGTGGTAATAGTGATAGAAGGAGCTGAAGTACTACTAGTAGTAATCGTAGCAGTAGCAGTAGCAGTAGCAGTAGAAAAAGTAGTTCTAGTAGTAATGGTAGTAGTAGTGGTTGTAGTAGTAGTAGTACTAGGAGTAGTAGTAGGGGTAGTATTAACTGTAGTAGGAGAAGCAGGAGGAGTTGCAGTACTAGAAGTAATTATCGTTGCAGTAGCAATAGTAGTAGAAGTGTTGCAGCAGTTGCAGAAGTAGTAGTAGCTGTAGTAGCAATAGTACTAGTAACTATAGTAGTAGTAGTTGTTGTTGTAGTAGTAGTAGTAGTATCAATAATAGTAATAGTAGCAAGAGTACTTGTTGTATGAGTAGTAGTAGCTGTCGTTGTGGTAGGAGTAGTAGTAGGAGTAGTAGTAGCAGTAGTTGTTGTTGTGGTAGGAGTTGGAGTGGTGGTAGTAGTAGTAGTAGTAGTAGTAGTGGCAGTAGTAGTAATAGAAGAAGTAGAAGTAGTAGTAGTAGCAGTAGGGGTTGGAGTTCAAGTAGTAGTAGCAGCAGTCATAGTAGTCGTCATAGTAGTAGTAGTTGTTGTAATAGTTGTCATAGTAGAAATAGTAGTTGGAGCAGCAAAAGTTGTAGTTGCAGTAGTTGTAGTTGTAGTTGTAGTAGTAATAGTAGAAGTAGTAGTAGTAGTAGTAGTAATAGTATTAGGATTACTTGTTGCAGTAGTAGCAGAAGTAGTAATAGTAGGCATAGTAGTAGTAGGAGTTGTAGTAGTACGAGTAGTAGTACGAGTAGCAGTTGAAGTAGTCATAGTAGTAGTAGTAATAGAAGTAGCAGTAGTTGTTGTAGTAATAGTAGTAGTTGGAGTAGTGGAACAAGTAGCAGTAGAAGTAGTAGAACTAGTAGCTCTAATAGTAGCAGTAGTAGGATTTGTATTATTATTATTATTAGGAGGAGGAGGAGGAGGAGGAGGAGTAGTAGCAATAGTAGTAATAATAGTAGTATTAGTAATAATAGTAGTTGTTGTAGTAGTAATAGTAGTAGTAATAGTGGTGGTAGTGGTATTAGTAGTAGTAGTAGTAGTAGTAG
The DNA here is from genome assembly GCA_005019695.1 of Trichopus zeylanicus subsp. travancoricus. Lineage (NCBI taxonomy): Eukaryota > Viridiplantae > Streptophyta > Magnoliopsida > Dioscoreales > Dioscoreaceae > Trichopus > Trichopus zeylanicus. The sequence goes on from RXID01021634.1 coordinate 322,492, forward strand.
TATAGTAGTAGCAGTTGTAGTAGTAATAATAGTAGTAGTAGTAGTAGTAGTAGTAGTTCTTGTTATTGTTGTTGTAGTAGTCGTAATTGTTGTAGTAATAGTAGTACTAGTTGTAGTAGTAGTAGTATTAATAGTAGTTGTTGTTGTTGTAGTAGTAATAGCAGTTGAAGTAGCAACAACAGCAGTAGCAGGAGTACTGGTAGTAGTAGAAGAAGAAGTTGTTATTGTTGTCGCAGTAGTAGTAGTAGTAATAATACTACTAGTAGTAGTAATAGTGGTGGTTGTAGTATTACTAGTAGTAGTAGTTGCAAGAGTAGGAGCAGCAGTACTAATTATTAGTGCAAGAGTTCAGTAGTTGCCGTTGTAATAGCAGTAGTCGCATCAACTGTAGTTGTAGTAGCACCAGTTGTAGTGGCAATAGCAGCAGAACTAGTAGTGTTGTAGTAGTAGTAGTAGTCACTGTAGTTGTAGTAGTAGTAGTAGTAATAGTAGCAGTAGCAGCCGTTGTTGTAGCTCTAGTTTTACTAGTAGTTGAAGTATTAGTAATAGTAGTAGTAGCCATAGCAACCATAGTAGTTGTAGTAGCAGTAACAGTAGTAGTAGCAGTAGCAGTATTAGTAGCAACAGTAGTAATAGTAGTAGCAGCAGCCATAGTAGTCGAAGTTATTATTGTAGTAGGAGAATCAATTGTAGCTGTTGCAGTTGTAGGTGCTGTAGAAATATCAGTAGTAGTAGTGGTGGTGGATGTAGTTGTAGCAATAGCAGTAGCAGTAGTAGTGGTAATTGTAGTTGTAGTAGCAAAGTCGTAGGAGCTGTAGTAGCAGGGGTAGAAGTAATAGTCATAGCAGTAGCAGGAGTAGCCGTCGTACTAGTTCTAATAGTCGTAGTAGTAGAAATAGTAGCAGTAATAATAGTAGTAGTAACAGTAGGAGTAGTAGTAGTAATAGTAGGAGTAGTAGTAGTATTAGTAATAGTAGTTACAGTAGCCTCAGTAGTAGTAGTAGTAGTTGTTGTTGTAGTAGTAGTAGTAATAATAATAGCAGTTGTTGTTCAAGCAGTTGTCATAGCAGTAGAAGTATCAGCAACAGAAGTAGCAGTAGCAGGAGTCGTAGTAGTTGTTGCAGTGGCAGAAGTACTAGTAGTAGTAGAAGCAACAACAGAAGTTGTAGTAACAGCAGTAGCAGTGGTTGTAGTATGAGCAACAGTAGCAAAAGTAGAAGTAGTAGTAGTAGTACTAGTAGCACTAGCAATTGTCATAGTAGTAGTAGCACTAAAAGTTGTTGGAGTCGTCGTATTAGTAGGAGCAGAAGTCGTGGTAGTTGGAGTAGCAGTAGTAGAAGAATCAGTCGATAGCTATGGGAGCAATTATTGCAGCGGTAGTAGTTGTAGTCGAAGTAGCAGTGGTGGCAATAGCAAAAGTAGTAGTAGTAGTAGTAGTAGTACTATTAGTAGTGCTAGTAGCAGTAGAAATAGTTGTAGTCATAGCAGTTGTAGAAATAGTCGCAGCACTAGTAGCAGTATTTATCGCAGTAGGATTAGTAGTAGTAGTAGTACTACGATTAGGAATACAGATAGTAGCAGTAGTAGTAGTAGTAGAGGTAGTAGTAATAGTTGTAGTAGTGGTAGTAGTAGTAGTAGCAACATCAATAGTTGTAGTAGTAGGAGTAGCAATAGCAGTAGGTTTAGTAGTATTAGTAGCAATAGTAGTCATGCTAGTATTAGTACGAGTAGTAGTAGTAGCACAAGTAGTAGTAGTAGTAGTTGTTGTTGTGGTTGTTATTGTTGTAGTAGTAGAACTAGTAGTAGTAGTAGTAGTAGAACTAGTAGTTGTAGTAGTAGTAGAAGTAGTAGTAATAGTTGTAGTAGCAGTAGTTGTTGTTGTTGTTGTTGTTGTTATACTAGCAGTAGTAGGACTACAAGTAGTAGTAATAGTTGTGGTAGTTGTAGTAGTAGCAATAGCAATAGCAGCTGTAGCAGCAGTAGTAGTAGCAGCAGCAGTAGTCCCAACAAGAGTAGCAGCAACAGCAGCAGTAGTAACAGCGGCAAGAGCAGTAGTAGCATTAGTAGTCGCAACCGCAGCTGAAGTATCAATAGCAGCACAACAGCAACAGTAGATGTAGTTATTTATATAGTGATAGTAGTAGTAGTAGCACCAGCAGTAGTAGGAGTAGGAGTAATAGTAGCAATAGTAGGACTAAGGGAAGTACTAGTAGTGGCAGGGGTAATGGTAGAAGTAGTAGTAGTAGTAATAGCAGTAGTTGTAGCAAGAACAACAGCAGTAGTAGTTGTAGTAATTGTAATAGCAGTAAAAGTAGTAGTAGTAGTTTTATTATTATTGTTAGTAGCAGTAGTAGTAGTAGGACTACTAGTAGTCGGAGTTGTATTAGTAGAGTAGTAGTAGTTGTAGTAGTGGTAGGAGTAGGCGTAGCAATAGTTGAAGTTGAAGTAGTTGTTGTACTAGTTGTAGTAGGAGTAGTAGGAGTAGGACTAGGAGTAATCATAGCAATAGTAGGAGTAGTAGCACTAGTTGTAGTAGTAACAGAAGTAGTAGTAGTACTAGTACTAGTAGCAGTTGTTGCAGTAGCATTAGTAGTAGTACTAGAAGTAGTAGTTGTAGTAGTTTTAGTAGCAGCAGTAGTAGTAGTAGTAGTACTAGCAGTAGTTGTAGCATTAGTAGTTGTAGTAGTACTAGTACTAGTAGTAGTTGTAGCAGTTGTATTAGTAGAGTAGTAATAGTTGTTGTTGTTGTAGTTGGAGTAGGAGTAGTAGTTGTTGCGATAGGAATAGGAGTAGGAGTAGTTGTTGTTGTGGTAGTAGTTGTTGTAATAGCAGAAGTAACCGTTGTAGTTGTAGTAGCGGTTGTAGTACTAGTAGTGGTTGTTGTAGTAGTAGCAGCAGTATCAGTAGTTGTAGTAGTTGTAGTAGTTGTAGTAGTAGTAGCAGTGGTAGCAGTAGTACAAGTAGTAGTAGGTGGAGTAACGGTAATAGTAGTAGTAGTAGCAATAGTTGTAGCACCAGTAGTAGTAGTTGTGCTATGGTTAGTCATAGTAGTATTAGTAGGAGTTGGAGTAAGGGTAGAAGTAGTAGTAGTTGTATTAGCAGCAGTAGTAGTAGGAGTAGTAGTAGGAGAAGTAGGAGTAGGGGTAGTAGTAGCAGTAGTTGGAGTACGAGTAGTACTAGTTATAGAAGGAGTAGTAGTAGAAGTTGTAGTAGTATTAGTCATAGAAACAGTAGAAGTATTAGTCATAATAGTGGTAGTAGTTGGCGTAGGAGTAGCAGTAGTAGCGGTACTCATAGTAGTAGTTGGAGTAGGAGTAATAGTAGTAGTAGTTGAAGTAGAAGTCATATTAGTAGTTGTTGTCGTAATAGTAGTAGTAGAAGTAGAAGTAATAGCAATAGTAGTGGTAGCAGTAGCAGTAGTAGTAGTAGTAGTAGTGGTAGATGTAGTAGCAGTAATTGTAATAGTAGTAGCAATAGTAGTAGTAGCATCAGTGGTAGTAATAGAAGTGGTGGTAGTAGTAGTCGTAGGAGTAGTTGTTGCAGTAGTAGTATTAGTAGGTCTAGTAGTTTTAGTAGTCGTAATAGCAGTAGTAGTCGTAGTAGTACTGGTACTAGTAGTAGCAGTAGTAGGAGCAACAACAGTAGCGACAACAGTAGTAGTTGTTGTAGCAGCTGTTGGAGCAGCAGTAGTAATAGTTGCATTAGAAGTAATGGTATGAGTGGTAGTAGTAATTGTAGTAGTCGCAGTAGTAGTAATAGTAGTAGTTGTTGTTGTAATAGAAGTAGTAGTAATTGCGGGAGGAGGAATAGTAGTAGTACCACTAGAAGTAATGGTAGTATTGGTAGTAGTTGCAGTAGTAGGCGTCAAAGTAAAAGTTATGTTAAAAGTAGCAGTAGTAGTAGTGATAGTAGTAGTAGAATGAGTAGTAGTAGCCGGGGTAGCAGTAGGATTCGGAGCAATGGTAGAAGTAGTTGAAGTAGTAGTAGCAGCAGCAGCAATAGCAGCAGCTATATTGGTAGCAGCAGCAGTAGAAGTAGTAGAAGTATTAGTACAACTAGTACTTGTAGTAGTAGTAGTAGTTGATGTTGTAGTAGTAATATTAGTAACAGTTGTATTTGTAGTAGTAGTTGCAGTTGTAGTAGTAGCAATAGTAGTAGATGTTGCAATAGTGGTAGAAGAGTTAGTAGTAGTAGGAGCAGTAGTAGCAGTTGGAGTTGGAGGAGTATAGCAGCATTAATAGTAGTAGTATGGTAGTAGTAGTTAGAATAGTTGTCGTTGCCATAGTAGTAGTATCAACAGTTGTAGTCGGAGTATTAGGATTAGTTGTAGTTGTACTAGTATTAGTAGAGGTAGGAGTAGCTCTATCAGGAGCAGTAGTAGTATCAGTAGTAGTGGTGGTGGTGGTGGTGGTAGTAGTAGTAATATTAGTAGTACTAGTCGCAGAAGAAGAAGTAGTAGGAGTTGAAGTGGGAGTAGTAGCAAGAATAGTAGTAGTTGAAATTGTGGTAGTAGTAGTAGTAATAGTGGTAGTGGTAGTAGGAGTAGTAGTAGTAATAGTGGTAGTGGTAGTAGGAGTAGTAGTAGTAGCATAGTAGTGGTGGTAGGAGTAGAAGTAGTAGTAGTATGAGCTCGGGTAGGAATAATTGTTGTAGTAGTAGGAGTAGCATTAGTAGGAGTAGTAGTTGAAGTCGTAGTAGCAACAACCAAAGTAGTCATTGTTGTAGTAATAGAAGTAATAGTAGTGGTTGTAATCGAAGTAGTAGTAGTTGTAGCAATGATAGTTGTAATAGCAGAAGGAGTTGCAGTTGTAATAGCAGTAGCAATAATAAGTAATAGTTTTAGTACAAGTAGTAGTAGTAGTAATAGTTGTTGTAGTAGTTGTAGTAGTAGCAGTAGTAGTAATAGTTGCAATTGTTGTTGTTGTTGTAGTAGTAGTAGAAGTAGTAGGAGTAGTAGTAGAAGGAGTAGGAGTAGTTATTGTTATTCTTGTTGTAGATATAACATTAGCAACTATAGTAGTAATTTAGTATTTGTAGTTGTAGTAGTAGTAGTAGGAGTAGGAGTAGGAGTAGTAGTAGCAACAGTAGTAGTAATAGTAGTAGTAGCAGTCGTAGTAGTAGTAGAAGTAGTAATGGTAGTAGTAGTAGAAGTAGTAATGGTAGTAGTAGTAGTAGTAGTAATAGTAATAGAAGTTGTAGTAGTAGGAGTGTTAGTAGTAGCAGTAACAGTAGCAGTAGTCATAGAAGTAGTCGTAATTGTATTAGTATTAGCAGCAGAAGTTGTAGTAGAAGTAGTAGAGTAGTAGTTGTATTTGTAGTAAAAATTGTAATAATTGTAGTACTAAGACAAGTAGTATTGAGACTAGCAGTAGTACTAAGACTACTACTACTAGTAGTAGTAGTAGTAGTAGTAGTAGTAGAAGTAGTAGGAGTAGTAGTAGAAGTAGCAGCGGCAGCTACAGCTATAGCAATAGTAGAAGTGGTCGTAGCTGCTGCAACAACCGCAGGATTAGGAGTAGCTATAGTAGGAGTAGAAGGAGTTTTAGTGTAGAGTAGTACTACTGCTGTTGCTGGTACTACTGCTACTACTGCTCTTACTACTTTTGCTTCTACTGCTACTACTACTGTTATGACTACTACTATTACTGTTATTACTACTATAACTGCTACTACTCCTTTTACTACTACTACCGCTTCTACTACAACGGCTGCTATTGCTGCTGCTGCTGCTGGTACTACTACTACAACCACCAGTACTACTACTTCTATACTAGTACAACTGCGACTACTAGTAATGCTACTACCACTACTAAAACTATTATTACCAATACTACTATTACTGCTACTATGACTACTCCTACTAGTACTATACTACCGCTACAACTCCTACTACTATTCATTTTCCAATTCCAACCCCTACTACAACTCTCACAACAACAACTACTCCTACTACTGCTGCTACTACTACTACTTGTGTTACTACTACTATTGCTGCTGTTATTATTATAACTACTACTACTTTTACTACTACTACTAGTACTACTACTACTACTGCTATTAGTAGTACAACAGCTCCTACTACTGCTACAACGACTACTAACACTCCTATTACTAATACTACTGCTATTCATACTACTGCTGCTGTAGCTACTACTACAACAACTATTACTACCACTACTACTATTCTTGCTAATATAACTACCTGTTGTTGCTGCTACTACTATCATTACTGCAACTACTACTACTACAACAACTACTTATGCTGCTGCTGCTACTACTACTACTACTACAACAACTACAACTACCACTTCTACTATAACAACAACAACATCTGCTACAACAATTACTACTGCTACTACTACTCCTACAACCACCACCATGACTACTACTAATACTGCTACTACTGCTATATTACTACTACTACTTGTACTACTACTACCACTACTGACTACTACTAGCACTACTACAACTACTACTCCTCCTCCTCCTCCTCCTCCTCCTCCTCCTCTTGCTACTGCTGCTACCTCAACTACTCCTACTACTACTCTTACTACCACTAAAGCTACTAGCATTACAACAACTACTACTACTACTATTCCTACTATGGCCAATACTACTACTCCTGCTACTACTGCTACTATTACTATTATCGCTACTACAACTTTTGCTCCTACTACTATTGCTATTGATACTATTACTTCTACTACTATTGTTGCTGCTACTACTACATCTACTTTTGCCACTACGACTACTGCTGCTACTACCTTTTCTATAACAACAACAAGTGCTACTGCTACAAATTCTACAGTTACTACTACTATATTACCTACTACAACTAATACAACAACAACTACTACTACAACTGCTACAACTATCACTATGACTATGACTACTTCTACTACTATTGCTAGTACTACTGCTACAACAACAACAACCACTACTACTGGTACTACTACTACTTCGACTACTAATACTTCCGCTACTACTACTACTACTATTGGTCCTACTACTCCGACTACTACTACTACTACTATTACTACTAGTAGTTCCACTACTGCTACTACTACTACTGCTACAACCACAACCACTACTTCTACTGCTACTACTACTACTACTACTCCAACAACTTTTACTATTACTATTGCTGTTACTACTAATTCTACTATGACTACACCTATTAGTACTACTACCACCACCACCACTACTACTACTACTGCTACAACGACAACTACAACAACTCCTAATGTTTCTAATACTACAATTTCTACTACCACTACTACTTTTACTATTACTATTAACACCACTGCTACCACAACTGCTACAACTACTACAACTTCTACGACTACCACTACTACTACATCTACTACTACTACTACTACTACTATTACTACTGCTATTACTCCTGTAGTTGTTGCTCCTACGGCTACTACTGCTACTACTTCTACTACTACTACTTGTACTCTTATTGGGAATGCTACTACTACAACTGCTGCTACTACTGCTACTACTACTACATCTAAAACCTATACGACTACTCCTACAAGTATTAACACTAATACTACAACAACAACTACTACTACTACTACCACAGCTACTACTACTGCTGCTACTACTACTACTGCTGCTATTGTTACTACTCTACCTACGTTTGTGACTACTACTAATACTACTACAACTAGTACTGCTACTGCAACTACCACTGCTACTATTACAACAACAACTACTGCTGCTGATACTACTGCTACTATGGCTAGTACTATTACTACTATTAATACTACTACTGGTACTACTACTTTTACTACTACTACTACTTCTTCGACAATAACTGCTAATACTACTTCTAGTATTTATACTACTACTGCTATTTCTAAGACTACTATTATTGTTGCGTCTGCTACTCCTGCTACTACCGCTACTGCTATTACTATTACAACAACTACTACTACTACTACAACTCTAACTGCTGCTACTGCAACTACTATTACCACTTCTACCACTGCTACTGCTGCTACTACTGCTATTACTACCACTACTTCTACTACTAATATTATTTTTTTTACTACTTCTACTACTGCTACTTATGCTTGTACTACTACTACTGATATTACTACTACTTTTGGTACTACTACTACTATTGCTACTTCTCCGACTTCTACTACCTATACTACTACTCCAACCACAACTACCACTACAACTACAACAACAACATCAACTACAACTACTACTACCACCACTATATAACTACTAATACTACCACTGCTTTTGCTACTACTACGATGACTACCACCACAACTATTACTACAACTACCACTTCTACTATTACAACTCGTACCACCACCACCACCACTACTACCACCACCACCACCACCACTACTACTACTACTACTACTACTACTACTACTACTACTACTACTACTACTACTACTTCTACTGCCACGATTACTACTACTCCTCCTATTGGTGCTGCCGCAACTACTACTCCTGCCACTACTATTACTACTACTACTGCTGCTGCTGCTGCTGCTGCTGCTACTACTACTACTACTACTACCACTACAATTACTACAACTACAACTACTGCAACTACAGCTACTACTGCTACTAGTACTACTGCTACTACTACTAGTACTACTACTACTACTACTACTACTACAACTACTACTACACTACTACTTCTACGACTTCTAATATTACTACTACTAACACTACTTATACCATTACTACTGCTACTACTAGAACTACTACTGCTACTACTACTACTACTACTCCTGCTACTACAACTAGTTCTACTACTCCTAATACTTCCACTACTACTACTACTAGTACTACTACTACAACAGCTACTACTACCACTACTACCACTACTTTTCCTATTATTATTACTATTACTATTACTCCTATTAGACCTACATGTACTACTACTACTTCTACTACTACACTTACTAGTACTACTACTACTACTTTTACTATTATTATTACTATTACTACTTGTACAACAACTACTACTATTTCTACTATTACGATATCTACTACTACTATAACTACTACTACGCCTACTACTTCTACTATTACAACTACTCCTACCACTACCACAACCACTACCACCACTACTGTTGCTACTACTATTACTACTACTACTACTGTTATTACTACTGCTGCTACTATTGCTGCCACTACTACAGTTGCTGCTGCTACTGCTACTATTACTATGACACCACAACCACTACTACTATTGTTACTACTACTACCACTACTACTGCTACCGCTGTTGCTGCTATTAGTACAACTATTAGTCCTCCACCAACAACACCTACTGCTCCTTCTACTACTGCTGCTATTACTATAGTAACAACTACTACTACTTCAACTACTACTACTACTCCTCCTCCTACTACTAGTACGATGACAACCGCTACTGCTACAACTACTACTTCTATTACTACTACAACTAATGACGCTAATGTTGCTACTCGGACTACTATAACTATGACTACTACAGCTACTACTACTATAGCTACTACTGCTACTACTACTCTTGCTTCTACTACTAATAGTACTGCCATTACTACAACTATTAGTAATGCTACTACTACTACTACTACTACTTCTTCTGCTACTACTACTAGTACTTCTCCGACCTCTTCTGCCACTACTGCAATAAGCCCTACTACTTCTACTACAACTACTACTACCACTTCTACTACTACTACGACTACTACCACTTGCACTACTACTACTACCACTACTACCACCACTACTACTGCTACACTACTACACCTACTACTACTATTGCTACTACAAGTACTACAACTATTACTGGTATGACTACCACAGCTACTACTACTACTACTCCTGCTCTGGCAACTACTACTACCAATACAACAACTATTGCTATTACTACTCCTACTGCTACTGCTACTACTATTACTAAAATTACTGCTGCCAACTACTACTGCTGCTATTACTACTACTACTACAACAACTACTACTACTACTAGTATTACTATTACTACTACTGCAACTCCTACTACTTCTATAACAACAACAACAACTACTACTAGTACTCCTAATACTTTTATTATTACCACTACTACTACTAAAACTATAGCTACTACACCTACTAGCACTACTATTACTACTACTACTACTTGTACTATTATTAAGACTACTACTATTACTATTACTACTCCCACTACTTCTACTACTGCTACCACCACCACTACTACTACTACTAATACAACTATAGCACCTACTAGTACTACAACTTCTGCTACTAATACAACTACTACTACTCCTACTCCTTCTAATATTACTACTTCCACTACTACTACTACTTCTACTATGGCTATTACCAACATCACTACTACTACCGCTGCTCCAAATTCTACAATTTCTACTACTCCTACTACTCCTACTACTACTACTACTACCACTACTACCACCACTAAGATTGTTATTGCTACTGCTGCTCCTACAGCTACTTCTGTGACTACTACTACTAGTACTACAAGCACTCCTAATTCCATTCCCAGTACATCAGGCGCTACTACTACTACTACTGTTGTTGTTGTTATTTTTAGTGCTACTATTGCTACTACTACCACTACTGCTACTATTACTACTTCTACAACCTATACTACTACTCCTACAAGTACTACCACCACAACTACTACTACTACAACTATAACTACAACAACAACAACAACTACTACTACTACTACAACAACAACAACAACTACTGCTGCTACTACTACAGCTATTACTAGTGCTACTACTACTACAACTATTACTGCTACTCCTACTACCCCTACTACTACTACTACTACAACTACTACAACTACTACACCTCGTAATACTACTACTATTACCATAACTATTCCTACTACTACTACTATTACTACTACTACTACAGCTACGGCTACTACTACTATCATTACTATGACTTCTACTACTACTACAACCACTCCTACCTCTACTATTGCAACAACAACATGTACTACTATTATACTACTACTCTTGCCGATGCTACAACGACTACTACAACTAATAATACTACCACTACAACTACTATTACTAATAGCACTACCACTTCTACTAATATTACTACTACTTTCACTACTACTACCACTAGTACCACATACGTCTCCTACTACTTCTACTGCTCCTGCTGCTACTACTACTACTACCACAACTACGACAACTAATACTACTACTACTACTCCTACTCCTAATGCTACAACTGCTACTACTACTTCTACTGCTGCTATTGCTACTACTTTGACTACAACTCCAAATACTATTAATATTGCTACTACTAAAAGAACAACAACCACAACAACAACTACTACTACTACACTTGCTCCAATTACTACTATGACTACTACAACACTACTACCACCACCACTACTAATACTATTGCTTCTATGACATCGACCACTACTTCGACTGCTAACTACCACAACTGCTACCACTACTTCCACTACCACTACTACTACTACAACAACAACAACTACTACTTCTACTACTACCTCGCCAAATACTACAACAAATGCGACAATTACTACTACTTTGACAGCTATAACTACTACAACTCCAACTACTTTTACTATTACTACTACTATTACTGCAGCTACTGCTACTACTACTACTACTAATACAACTACAACACCTACCAACACTACAACTTCTGCTACTAATACAACTACTACTACTCCTACGCCTTCTAATATTACTACTTCCACTACTACTCCTACTACTGCTATTACCAACAACACTACTACTATCGATGCTCCAACATCTACAACTTCTACTACTACTACTACTACTACTACTACTAAGATTGTATTGCCACTGCTGCTCCTATAGCTACTACTGTGATTGCGAGTACTAGTACTACAAGTACTCCTACTGCTATTGCTAGTACTTCAGTCGCTGCTACTACTACTACTGTTGTTGCTATTATTTCTAACACTATTGTTGCTACTACTACTACTACTACTACTACTACTATTGCTACTTCTACTACCAATACTACTACTCCTATAGGTACTATCACCACAACTACTACTACAACAACAACAACAACTACTACTACTACTACTACAGCTACTTCTACCGCTACTACTACTACAACTACTACTGCTACTCCTCCTACCCCTACTACTACTACTACTACACCTCGTAATACTAATACTATTACTACAACTATTACTACTACTACTACTACTACTACTAGTACTATGACTTCTCCGACTACTACAACTGCTCCTACCTCTACTATTACAACAACAATAAGTACTACTACTATACTACTACTCTTGCCGATACTACCACTACTACTACAACTAATACTACTACCACTACAACTACTATTACTACTAGCACTACTACTACTACTAATATTACTACTATTTTCACTACTAGTACTACTAGTACCACAACTTCTACTACTACTTCTACAGCTGCTGCTGCTGCTGCAACTACTACTACCACAACTACAACAACTAATACTACTACTACTTCTCCTCCTCCTCCTAATACTACAACTGCTACAACAACTATTGCTGCTGCTGCTACTACTATGACTACAACTCCAAATACTATTAATATTATTACTACTACTACAACAACAACCACAACAACAACTACTACTACTACACTTGCTCCAACAAATACTATGACAAATACAACTACTACTACCACTACTACTACTACTATTGCTTCTATGACATCAACCACTACTTCGACTGCTAACTACCACAACTGCTACCACTACTATTCTCACTACTAGTACTACTAGTACCACAACTTCTACTAATACTTCTACTACTGCTACTGCTACTACTACTACTACTACTACAACTACAACAACAAATACTACTACTACAACTCCTCCTAATAGTACAACTGCTACTACTACTTTGACAACAACTCCAAATACTATTAATATTACTACTACAACAACAACAATAACCACCACAACAACAACCACTACTACACTTTCTCCAACAACTACAATGACTACTACAACTACTACTACCACTACTACTACTATTGCTTCTATGACATCAAGCACTACTTTGACTACTAACTACCACAACTGCTACCACTACTATTTTCACTACTAATACTACTAGTACCACAACTTCTACTACTACTTCTACCGCTGCTGCTGCTGCGACTACTACTACTACTACCACAACTACAACAACTAATACTACTACTACTACTCCTCCTCCTCCTATTACAACAACTGCTACTACTACTGCTACTGCTGCTACTACTACTTCGATTACAACTCCAAAGTACTATTAATATTACTACTACAACAACAACAACCACAACAACAACTACTACTACTACACTTGGTCCAAAAACTACTATGACTACTACAACTACTACTATTGCTTCTATGACATCAACCACTACTTCGACTGCTAACTACCACTACTATTTTCACTACTAGTACTACTAGTACCACAACTTCTACTACTACTTCTACTGCTGCTGCTGCTACTACTACTACTACTACCACAACTACAACAACTAATACTACTACTACTACTCCTCCTCCGAATACAACAACTGCTACTACTGCTGCTGCTGCTGCTGCTACCTTGACTACAACTCCAAATACTATTAATATTACTACTACAACAACAACAATAACCACAACAACAACTACTACTACTACACTTTCTCCAACAACTACTATGACTACTACAACTACTACTACCACTGCTACTACTACTACTATTGCTTCTATGACATCAACCACTGCTTCAACTGCTAACTACCACAATTGCTACCACTACTATTTTTACCACTAGTACTACTAGTACCACAACTTCTATTACTACTTCTACTGCTACTACTACTACTACTCCTTCTGCTACTACTTTGACTACAACTCCAAATACTATTAATATTACTACTACTACAACAACAACAACCACAACAACAACAACTACTACTACTACACTTGCTCCAACAACTACTATGACTACTACAACTACTACTACCATGTCTACTACTACTATTGCTTCTATGACATCAACCACTACTTCGGCTACTAACTACCACAGCTGCTACCACTACTTCCACTACCACTACTACAACTACAACTACTACTACTACTACTTGTACTACTAATACTACTACTATTTTGCCTAATACTACCACTACTTCTACTACTACCATTGCTAGAACTATGGGTTCTACTTTTGCTACTACTACTACTCTACTACTATGGCTACTACTACTACTACAACTCCTACGTTGCTGCTGTTGTTGCTGCTACTACTACAACTCCTACTGCTACTACTACTTCGGCTACTACTCCAGCTTCTGCTTCTACTACTACTACTCCTACTTTGTCTACTGCTATTTTTGCTACTAGTATAATTACTACTACTACTGCTGCTACTACTACTACCATAGCTACGGGCACTCCTATTACTACTGCTACTGGTACTACTATTTACATGGCTACTAATACTTCTGCTAATATTTCTAGTACTCGTCTGACCAATACTGCCACTATTAGTACGACTACTTCTACTACTACTATAATAATTACTACAACTACTACTGCTGCTACAACTACAACTAATACTTCATCTACTTCTACTGCTACTACAACAGCTACCACTACTCCAACTACAACTACTCCTATTAATACTACTCCAACTCCTTCTTCTACTACTACTACTACTAGTACAACAACAACTACTAATACTACTACTACTAATAATAATCGTAATAATCATACTATTACCACTACTGCTACTAATGCTCCTACTGCCACAACTACAACTACTACTATTATTACTATTGCCACTGCTATTGCTGCCACTACAACAACTATTACTACTTCACCTACTACTGCTCTTGCTGCTAGTACTACATCTGCCACTACTACTACTACTACTTCTACTACTACCACTACTACCACTACTAGAACTTTGGGTACTACTTTTGCTACTGCTACTACTACAACTACTACCACTGCTACTACTACTACTATGACTACTGCCATTGCGGCTACTGCTTCTACTACCGCTACAACAACAACAATAACTACTACTACTGCTATTGCTATCGTTGCTACTACTACAACTACGACTGTGACAACTACTCTACCATGGCATCTATTACTACTACTATAGCTACTACTACTGCTACTACTTCTACTACTTCTACTGATACTAATTTTGCTACTACTGTTATAGCATCTACTACTACTTTTGCTTCTACTATAACTACTATTAGTATAACTACTACTACTTCTGTGGCTACAATTACTACTTATACTACTACTGGTACTAGTATTGCTACTAATACTCATACTTCTGATACAACTATTATTTTGACTGCTACTACAACTTCAAATGCTACTCCTATTGCTATGACTGCTACTACAATAACAACTACTACTACTATTACTACTACTAGTACTAGTACTACTACTATTGCTGCTGCTACTACTATTGCTTCTACTACTTCTACTACTGCTACTATGGCTATTGAAACTATTACTACTACTGCTGCTACTATTGTTACTACTATTGGCAAAACTATTATAGCATTCGTAGCAGTACTTGTAGCAATAGTAGTGGTATTAATAGTAGCAGCAATAGCAGCAGCAACAATAGTGGTATCAGTAGTACTAGAGGTAGTAGAAGTAGCTGTAATAGTAGTAATAGAAATAGTATTAGTAGTAGTAGAAGTAGTAGCCACAGTAGTAGTAGTAATAGTCATAGTTGTAGAAGTAGCAGCAGTTGTAGTCATAGTTGAATTTTTAGTAACAATAGTTATTATAGCAGAAGTAATAGCAGTAATAGTAGCAATGGTAGCAATCCTTGTAGTCTTAGTAGTAGTAATGTTATTACAAAAAGTACCAGTTGTAGCTGTAGGAGCAGTATGACTAGTACTAGTGGTAGCAGTAGTAGCGGTAGTAGCAGTAGTTATTGTTGTAGTAATAGTAGTAGTCATAGCAGTAGTGGCAGTAGTTGCAGTAGCAATAGTAGTGGTAATAGAAGTATTAGTTTAGAAGTATTAGTCGTAGTGGCTAAAGTCATAGTAGCTAAGGAACAAGCAGTAGTTGTAGCAATTATAGTAGAAGTAGTAGTAGTTGTAGTTGCTGTGGTAGTAGTAACAACGGTAGAAGTAGTAGTTGTAGTAGTAGCAGTAGTTAGTGTAGTAGTAGTAGTAGGAAGAGGAGTCATGGTAGTAGTAGTAGTACTAGTAGTATAGCTATAGGAGTAGTAGAAGTAGGGTTACTAGTAGCAGCAGCAGTAGTAGTAGTAGTAGTAGTAGTACTAGTAGTAGTAGTAGTAGCAAAAGCAGCAGCAGCAACAGGAGTAGTAGTAGTAGTAGTAGTACTAGTAGTTGTTGTTGTTGTTATTGTAGTAGTAGTTGTCATAGTAATAGTAGTTGTAGCAGTAGTCCGAGTAGTAGTAGCAGTACTTGTTGATGTAGAAGTTGGCAAAGTAGTAGTAATAGCTGTAGCAGCAATAGAGGTAGTAACAATGGTACTATTAGTAGAAGTAGTTGTAGTAGTAGTAGTAGCAGTGGTAGTAATAGTAGTTGTAGTAGCTGTAGTAGCTATAGTAGTAGCTGTAGTAGCTATAGTAGTAGCCATACTTGCAGCAGTAGCAGCAACAGCCATAGTAGTAGTAGGAACAGCCATAGCAGAAGTAGCAGTATAAGTAGTAATAGTGGTAGCATTAGCAGTAGTAGTGGCACTATTAGTACTAGTAGTTGTATTACTAGTAGTAGCATCCATTGTAGCAATAGTAGTGGTTATCGTACTAGTTGTGGTAGTTTCAAAAATAGTAGCAATAGAAGTCGTCGTAGTAGTAGTAGTAGTAGTCGCAGTTGTAGGAGCAGTAGCAGCATTTGTGGTAGTAGGAGTAGTATTGGTGGTGGTGGTAGTAGTGGCGGCAATTGTAGAAGTAATAATACTAGCCGTAGTAGTGGTAGTAATAACGGTAGTAGTAGCTGCAACAGTAGTAGCAATAGTCCTAGTAGTGCCAATAGCACTAGCATTAGTAGTAGCAATAGCAGTAGTAGAACTATTAGTAGTAGTAGCAACAGTAGCAGCAACCAAAATTATTTTAGTAGTAGTAATAGTAGTAGTAGAGTTAGTAACAACAATAGTAGTAGCAAAAGTAGCAGTAGTGGCAGTAGTAGTAGTCATAGTACTAGCAGTAGTAGCAAAAGTAGTAGCAGTAGTAGCAGTAGCTATAGCAGTTATAGTTGGAGTAGTGCTAGTTGTAGTAGCAGTACGATCAGCAGTAACAATTACAGTAGTAGTAGTCGTAGTAAAAGTTGTAGCAGCAGCAACAGAAGTAATAGCTGCAGTAGTAGTGGAAGTATTAGTAGTAGCAAAAGTTATCGTAGTAATAATAGCTCTGGCAGTCACAGTAGTGGTAGCAATAGCTGCAGTAGCAGCCATCATAGTAGTAGTAGTAGTAGCAGCATTCGTAGCTGTAGTAGCTATAGTAGTAGTAGCAGTAGTAGCAGTAATAGTATAAGCAGCAGTACCGGTAGTAGTAGTTGCAGTAGTAGTAGTAGAAGGAGGAGAAGTGGTAGTAGTAGTAGTAGTAGTGGCAGTAGTAGTATAAGAAGTTGTTGGAGTAGCAATAGCAATAGCAGTAGCAATAGTAGTAGCAATAGTAGTAGTAGTAGTTGTGGTAATAGTACAAGTAGCTGTAGTAGCAATAGAAGTAGTAGTAGTAGTAGTAATAGTAGTAGTAGTAGTAGTAGTAGTAGTAGTAGTACTAGCAGTAGCAGTACTTGTAGCAGTAGTGGTAGTAGCGGTAGTAGCAGTTATAGGAGAGGTAGCATGAGAAGTAGTTGTTTCAGTTGTAGTAGTAGCTATAGTAGTAGCAGTAGTAGTTGTATTAGAAGTAGTGATTGTGGTAGTAGTAGTAGTACTAGTAGTAATAGTAGTTGAGTAGTAGAAGTGGTAGAAGTAGTAGTATCAGCTGTAGCAGCAATAGTAGTAGTAGTAGTAGTTGTTGTAGAAATAGTCATAGTAGTACTACATGTAGTAAGAGTAGCAATACTAGCACCAATAGTAGAAGTAGTTGTTGTAGTAGTTGTAGTAGTAGGAGGAGGTGGAGGAGGAAGAGTAGGAGGAGCAATAGTAGTATCTGTAGTAGTATGGGAAGTAGTTCGAGTAGCAGTAGTGGTAGTAGTAGTAGTTGCAGTAGTAGTGGTAGAAGTAATAGAAGTACTCGTAATAATAGTTGTAGTTGTAGTAGTAGCAGCAGTAATGGTAGTAGTAGTAGTACCAGAAGAAGTAGAAGTAGTTATAGTAGTGTTGTATTAGTGGCAATAGTTGTAGTAGTAGCAGTAATAGTAGTAGTACAAGTTGTCATAGTAGCAATAGCACTAGTAGTAGCAGTGGTGGTAGTAGTAGTAGCAATAGTAGTAGTAATAGGCGAAGTAGTAGAAGTATTAGTAGAGGCAATAATAGCAATAGTAGTAGTCGTGGAGGTAATTGTAGTTGTAGTAGCAGTAGTGACAGAATAAGTGGCTGTAGTAGTAATAGTTGTATTTGTAGTTGTAAAAGCAGTAGTAGTAGCTATAGTTGTAGTTATAGTAGCAATAGTAGTAGCAGCAGCAATAGTTGTAGTGGAAGAAGTGACTATAATAGCAGTAGTATAGTCATAGAAGGAGTGGTAATAGTAGTACTAGCAGTAGTTATAACGTAGTAGCTGTTATTGTAGTAGTACCAGTAGAGGTTGTAGTAGTAGCAGAAGTAGTACTAGTAGCAGTAAAGCAAAAGTAGTAGTAGAGGTAGTCACGGTAGGTGCAGTAACACAAGTAGTAGAAGAAGAAGATGTATTAGTAGCAATAGCAATAGTTGCAGTAGTTGTAGTAGCAGTAGCCATAGTTCTATGAGTAGTAGTAGTAGAAATAGTACTAGTAGTAGTGGTAGTTGTTGTTATTGTTGTTGCAGTAGTGGAAGTAGTTGTTGTAGACATGGTAGTAGTAGTACCGGTGATTGTAGTAGTTGTAGTAGTAGCAGTAGTAGTGGTAGCAATAGTAGTAGTACTACTAATTGTTATTATACTAGTTGTTATGGTGGTAGTAGTAGTAGCAGTCGTAGCAGTAGTACTAAAAGTAGTAGCAGCAATTGTAGTAGTAGCAGTCATAGCAGTAGTACTAAAAGTAGTAGCAACAATTGTAGAAGTAGCATTAGCAGTAGTAGGAGCTGTAGTAGCAGTCGTAGTAGTAGTAGTGGTTGTAATCGCATTAGTCATAGTGGTAGTAGTAGTAGCGATTGTAGCAGTTGTTGTAGTAGTAGTAGTAGTAGTAGAATTAGTTGTAGTAGTAGTCGCTATAATCATTGTAGTAGAAGTAGTTGTAGTATGAGAAGTATGATAGTAGTAGCAGTAGTGGCAGTAGTAGTAGTAGTAATAGTAGTAGTAGTAGTAGCAGCAGTAGTAGCAGTAGCAGCTATAGTAGAAGTAGTAGTAGTCGTAATAATAGCATTAGTAGTCGTAGTAGGAGAAATAGAGTTGTAGCAGTAGCAATAGTCAGAGTAATAGTAGTAGTATTAGTAGTAGTAGTAATAGTGGAAGTAGTAGTAGTTGTAGTAGTAGTAGTAGCCGTAGTAGTAATAGCATTAGTAGTAGTTGTAGTAGTAGCCGCAGTAGCAGTAGAAGTAGCAGCAGCAGTAGTAGTAGTTGGAGCAGTAGTAGCAGTAGAAGTAGTAATAGTAGTAGTAGTAAAAGTACTTGCGATACTAGCAGCAGTAGTAATAGTAGGATCAGTAGTGGTGGTAGTAGTAGTTATCATACTATTAGTGGTAGCAGTGGTAGTAGTAGTTGTAGTAGGTGTAGTACTAGTAGAAATAGTAGCAGTAGAAGCAATATTAGTAGTGGTAGCACTAGCAGTTGTAGTAGTAGTAGTAATAGTAGTAGCCGTAGGAGTAGCAGTAGTCATAGTAGTAGCAATAAAACTAGAAGTAGTAGTCTTAGTAGTAGTACTAGTAGTAGTTGGAGCCGCCATAGTAGTTGTAGTAGTAGTACTAGTAGTAGTAGTCATAGTAACAACAATAATAGCAGTAGCAGCAGTAGTAGGAGTAGTAGTAGTAGAAGCAGTAGTGTCAGTAGTAGTAGCAGTAGTGGTTGTAGTAATGGTTGTAGTAGCAGTAGTATTAGCAGAAGTAGTAGTAGTATTAGTAGTAGTGGTAGTAGAAGTTGTAGGAGCAGTAGCAGAGATAGTAGTAGCAGTAGTAATTGCATGTGTATTAGCAGCAGTAGCAGTCATAGTTGTGGTAGTAGTAGTAGTAGTAGCAGTCGTAGTAGTAGTAGTGGTAGTATCAGTCGTCGCTGTAGTAGGAGCAGTAGTAGCTGTAATAGTACAAGAAACATTAGTAATTGTAGTTGTACTAGAAGCAGCATTAGTAGTAGCAGTTGTAGCAGTAGTAGTAGCAGTAGCTACAGTAGTATGAGAAGTAGTTGGAGTAGCAATAACAGTTATAGTAGTAGTAGTAGTAGCAGCAGTTGTTGTAATAGTGGCAGTAGTAGCAGTAGTAGTAGCAGCTGTGGCAGCGGCAGCAATAGCAGTTGTAGTAGTAGTAGTTGTACTAGCAGTAGCATTGGTTGTAGCAATATTAGTTGTTATAGGAGCAGTAGTAGTAGTAGATATAGGAGCAGTAGGTGTAGTAGTACTAATAGTCATATTAGTAGTAGTAGTAGTAGTCATGGTAGCTGTAGTTGTTGTTGTGGTAGTTGTAGTAGTAGGAGTAGTTGCAGTAGTGTTGTTGTTGATGTTGTAGAAGCAGTAGCAGCCGTAGGAGTAGTTGTTGCAAAAGTAGTAGAAGTAGGGGAAGTAGAAGTAATAGTTGTAGCAATAGTAGTAGTAGTTGCAATGGTAGTAATGGTAGAAGGGATAGTTGTATTAGTAGTAGTAGTAGTAGTATTAGAAGTAACAGAAATAGTAGTTGCAGTATCAATAGTAGTAGCTATAGTAGTAGCGGTATTAATTGTAGTTGTTGTAGAGGCAAGAATAGTAATACCAATAGTATTAATAGTAGTACTAGTTGTAGAAGCTGTAGTAGCAGCAATAGCAGCAGGAGTAGTAGTAGCAGCAGGAGCAGCAGTAGTAATAGTAGTAGTAGTAGCAATAGAAGTAGTAATTGTAGTAGCAGTAGCAGTAATAGTGGTACAAGTAGTACTAGTAGTAGTATTACTCGTAGTAGCATCCGTTGTAGCTGTTGTAGTACTTGTCGTACTTGTACTAGTAGCAGTAGTAGCAGTAGTTGTAGGAGCAACAGCAACATTAGTAGCTGTAGGAGTAGTCCTAATAGTAGTAGTAGTAGGAGCAGCAATAATAGTAGTAGTACTAGCAGGAGTTGTAGTAGTAGCAGTAGTAGTAGCCATAGTGGTAGATGTAGTTGTAGTAGTAGTAGTCATAGCACTAGCAATAGCACTAGCAGTAGTAGCATCAGCAGCGATTGTAGTACTAGTAGTTGTAGTATTAGGAGTAGCAGCAGCTACCATAATTGTAGTAGTAGTACTAGTGCTAACAGCGATAGTAATAGTTGTAGTAGGAGAAGTAGTAGTAGTAGTAGCAGCAGCTATAGCAGTAGTACTCAGAGTCGTAGTAGTTAGAGTAGGAGCAGTAGTAGTAGTGGTAGCAAGAATAGTAGTAGTAGCAACTAGAGCAGTAGTACTCAGAGTCATAGTAGTTGTTGTAGTAGTAGTGTCAGTAGTAACAGTAGTCGTAGTAGTAATAGTAGTAGTGATAGTAGTATTAGCAGTAGTAGTAGTAGTGGTAGTAGTAGTAGTTGTTGTTGTTCTTATAGCAGTAGCAGCATTTGTGGTAGTGGAAGTGGTAGCAGTAGTTGTAGTTGTAGTACTAGTGGTAGTAGTTGTAGGAGCAGCAACAACATGAGTAGTAGTAGGAGTAGTACTAATATTAGTAGTTATAGTAGCAGCAATAGTAGCACTAGGAGTACTAGCAGTAGGAGTAGTAGTAGGAGTAGTAGTAGTCGTAGTAGTCGTTGTAGCTATAGTAGTAGTAGTCATAGCATTAACAATAGCACTAGCAGTAGTAGTAGCAGCAGTAGTAGTGGTACTAATAGTATTAGTAGTAGCAGTAGTGGTAGTAGTAGAAACAACAATAGTAGTAGTAGTTGTAGTAGCAGTAGTAGTAGGAGTAGCAGCAATAGTTGTAGTAGTAGTACCAGCTGTAGCAATAGAAGAAGTAGTAGTAGTTGCAGCAGTAGTAATATCAGTAGTAATAGTAGTAGCAGCAGTAGTATGGGCACAGGTAGTAGAAGTTGCAGTAGCAACAGTAGTAGTAGTAGTAGTATTAGTATCAGTAGTAGTTGTATAAGTTGTAGCATCAGTAGCAGAAATAGTCGTTGTAGTAGTAGCAACAGTAGTAGTAGTAGCAATAGTTGTGGCAGTAGTCGCAGCAGTAGCAGTCGTAGCAACAGTGGTAGCAATAGTAGCAGCCATAGTTGGAGTAGCAGCAGCAGCAGTAGTAGCAGTAATAGTAGAAGCAGTTGGAGTAGTAGCAGTAGCACTAGAAGTAGTAGTAGCAGTAGTAGTAGTCGCAGTAGTAATAAAAGCAGTAGTAGTACTATTAGCAGTAGTAGGAGAAGCCGTTGTAGCAGTAGCAACAGGAGTAGGAGTAGCAGCAGTAGTAAGAGAAGTAGTTTGAATAGCAGCAGCAGCAGTAGTAGTTGTTGTAGTACTACTTGTTGTAGCAGTAGTTGTTGCAGTAGTAGCAGTAGCAATAGTTGATGTTGTAGGAGAAGTAGTAGTAGTAGTAGAAGTTGTAGTTCTAGGAGAAGTAGTAGTAGTTGTTGTTGTTGTAGTAGTAGTTGTAGTAGTTGTAGTAGTAGTTGTAGCAATAGCTGTATAAGTAGCAGTAGTGGTAGAAGTAATAGCAGTAGTAGCAGTAGTATAGAATCAGTAGCAAAAGTAGTAGTAGTAGTTGTAGTAGTAGTTAGAGAAGTAGTAGTGGTAGTAGCAGTAGTAGTAGCTATGGAAGGAGTAGCAGTAGTAGTAGTAGTTGTTGTAGTAGTAGGAATAGTTGTAGTCGTAGTAGTAGTCAGAGTACTAGTAGTAGTAGAAGCAGTAATATTAGTGGTAGTAGTTGTTGTTGTTGTAGTAGCAATAGTAGTATTAGTAGTAGTAGTTGTAGTAATAGTTGTTATTGTTGTAGTCGTAGTAGTAATGGTAGTAACAGTAGCAGTAGTAGATGTTGTTGTAGCGGCCGAAGTTGTAGTTGTGATAGCAACAGTAGTAGAAATAGTAGTAGTAAGTGTGTTAGGAGTAGTAGTAGTAATTGAAAAAGTAGCAGTAGTAGGTGAAGTAGTAGTTGCAATAATAGTAATTGCAGCAGTGGTAGTAAGAGTAGTAGTAGTATTAGTAGTAGCAATAGTAATAGCAACAATTGTATTATTAGTTATATTAGTAGTAGTGGTATGAGCAATAGTAGCAGAGTAGTAGTAGTAGTAGTAATAGTAATAACAGTAGTAGTAGTAGTACTAGTAGTCGAAGGAGGAGGAGAAGTAGTAATAGTAGAAGTATTAGTAGTAGGTGAAGTAGTAGTATGGGCAATAGCTATAAAAGTAATAGAAGAATTTGTAGTACCAACAATAGTAGTAGTATCAGAAGTAGTAGTAGTAGTAATAACAGAAGTAGTAGTAGTAATAGTAGTAGCATTAGTAGGAGTTGTAGTAGTGGTTGTAGTAGTAGCAATTGTAGCAGGAGTAGTAGTAATAGTAGTAGTAGTAGTAGTAGTAGTACTAGTAATAGTAGTAGTAGTAGCAGTTGTAGCAGTGACAACAATGCTAGCAGGGGGAGATGGAGGAGTAATAGTAGTTGTTTTTGTAAGAGATGTAATAGTAGTAGTTGTTGTATTTGTAGTAGTATCACTAGGTTTAGCGATTATAGTAATAGTAGATTTAGTAGTAGTAGCTATATAAGCAGCAGTAGCAGTAGTAGTAGTAATAGTAGTAGTAGAAGTAGCAGTAGCTGTAGTAGTTGTTGTTGTGGAAGTAATTGTAGTGTCAGTAGCAGCAGTAGCAATTGTTGCAGTTGTAGTAGCAGCAATAGAATCAGTAGTCGTGGAAGTAGTAGCAGTAGTAACAGTAGTAGTGGAAGTAGTCCCACTAGTAGCCGTAATATTAGCAATAATAGTACTAGCGGAAGTAGCAATAGCAGCAGTAGAAATAGTAATAATAGAAGCAGTAGCAGTGGTTCTAGAAGCAATAGTAGTAGCAATGGAATTAGTAGTAGCAAAAGCAGAATTACTACAACTACTCCTACTCCTACTTGTGCTATTACTACTACTATTCCTACGCCAACCACTACTACAACTTCCCCAACTGCTACTACTTCTACTACCACCACTTCTACGGCTACTGCTACTATTATTACTGCTTCTACAGCTATTCCTACTCATGTTACTACTACTCCTACTCCTACTCCTACTACCGATACTCCTAATCCTACTGTCGTTGCAGCAACAATGACAACTTCTACTTCTGCTATTGTTGTTGTTGCCGCTACTACTTCCACTTCTACTCCTCCTACTACTACCAATACTACTACTAGTCATAAAACTACTGCCACTACTACTATTACTACAACAACTATAACTGCTACTACTGCTATGAATACTACTATTCTACTGCTTCTACTACTAATACTAATACAATTACAACTTCTTCTACAACTACTAATACTCCTACTCCTACTTGTGCTACTAGTCCTACTCCTACTCCAACTCCAACTCCAACAACCATTATCACTACTATTACTACGACTACTACCCCTAGTCCAACTCGTACTCCAACTACTACAACTACTAGTACTAAATTACTAGTACTGCTCCTACTACTGTTTCTACAACTACTACTACAACTACTAATACTACTAATACTACTATTGCAACTACTACTACTACTACTACTACTACAATTACAACTACAACTATTACTCCTATTGCTACTACTACAACCACAACAATAACTACTGCTGCTACTGCTACAACTACTGTTGCTACTACAACACCAACTACTACTTGTACTACTACTACTGCAGCTACTACTACTAGTACTTCGATTACTACTACTACTGCTACTACAACTAGTGCTACAATTACTACTACAACAACTACTACTACTATTACAACAAATGCAACTGCTATAACCAATTTTTGTACTACTACTACTATTACTACTACTACTACTACTTTTACCACTGCTATTACTTTTACTACTACTGTTGTTGCTTGTACTCTCACTACTACTACGCTGCAGCTGCTGTTGTTGCAACTACTGCTATTATGGTAACTACTACTACTATTATTATAATTACCACCACTACTTCTACTACTGCCACTACTACTTCTACTGCTACAACAACTACTACTACTAATACTACTACTACTACTACTTCAACTACTACATCTACTACTACAACAACTGTTAGTACTACTCCTATGACTGCTACTATTACAACAACTACTGCTACTACTACTAATGCTCCTACGACTACAGCTAATACAACTACGACTATTGCTACTACTACTGCTACTAATGCTCCTACAACTAGTGCTGTAGCCGCCACCACCACTACTACCACTACAATTCCTGCAACTACTGCTACAACTACTTCTAGTACTACTATTGACATTACTACTACTACTGCTACTCATACTACTATTGCTATTGCTAGTACTTCCTCTATTACTACGACTGCAACTCCTACTAAAGCAACTGCTACTGCCAGTACTGCTACTACGAGTATTACCACTACTACTATTACTAATAATAGTATGACTACTGCTACTACAACTTCTACTGCTATTACTACTACGACGACTACTACAACTATTGCTACGACTGCTACTACTACCACCACTGTTACTACGGCTACTATTGCCACTTTTGGTATCACTACTATGAATTCTACCACCACCACCACTACTACTATTAATACTACTACTACTACAACAACTACTATTGCTACTACTGCTACAACTACTACTACGGCTACAACTGCTACAACTGCGACTGGTATTTTAACGACCTCTACTACTACTACATTACGGATACTGCTTCTACTAGTAGTACTACTATAACAACTACTACCACCACCACTACTACTACTATTGCTACAACTACTAATACTACTACAACTGCTGCTACTACTACCACTGCTATTGCTACTGCCACCACGGCTACCACTACTATTGCTGCTATAACGATAACTGCTACCACTACAACTTGTACTACTACTACTACTACCATAGCCGTTGTCGCAATTTCTGCAACAACTACCACAGTTGCTGCTACTATTGCTACAACTACTGCTACTACTATTGCGGCTACCACTACCACACTACTGCAGCTGCTACTACTAATACTACTACTACTACTGCAACAACTATAACTTCTCCTACTACTATTACTACTACTACTACTGTTGCTGCTACTACCACTACTACTCTAGCAAATACTACAGCTGCCACTGCTACAACTACTATGACTAGCATTACTGCTATGGCTACTACTAGTACTACTGCATGTACGACTACTATTACTTCTATTACTATTCCCACTACAACAAATGCTGCTACTATTGCTGCTACTGCCAATACAATTACTACTATTAATGTAAATACTACAACTACTACTACCAAGGCTACTACTACTATTGCCACTACTACTACCACCACTACCACTACTACTCCTGCTACTCCAACTATTACTACTACTGTACAACTACAACTACAACTACTACCTCTACTATTATTTCTATTTGTACTACTACTACTAGTGCTACTACTACTTCTACTAGCTCAACTATAATTACTACTACTATAATAGCTACTACAACTACTGCTACTACGATCGCTACTACTACAACTATTACTACCGCTACCACTACTTCGACTGCTACAACTGCTGCAACTACTTGTACAATTACTACTACAACTACTACTACATCTACTTGTACTGCTACTACTGCTACTATTGCTACAACAAATACTACTACTGCTACAACTACGACAATTACTGTTGCTTCTACCGCTAGTACTAGTACTGCTACTACTACGATTACTCCTACCACTACCATTATTGCAACTACTGCTACTATTAATGCTACTATTACAACAACAAATACTAATGCTACTACTACTACTAGTACCACTATTACTGCTATTGCTACTACTATTTCTACTACTACTACTACCACGGCTATGACTACTACTGTTTTTACTACTACTTCTCCTACTACCATTACTACTGCTACTAATACTCCAACTATAACTACTTCTAAAGCTAGTACTGCAACTACTAGTATTACTTCTACTACTTCTACTACTACTACTACCACAACTACAACTATCACTGCTACAGCTACTACTACTACTACAAATACTGCTACCAGCACGTCGACTTCTAGTACAGCTACCACAATTACTACTACTACTACTACAATTACTACTACTACTAGTACTACTACTATAACCACTACTACTACTACTATTGCTACAACTACTGCTCCGACTACAACTAATACTGCTACTGCTACTACCACTATTGCTATGAGCATTATTACTATTACTTCTATTACTGCAAGACAAAAACAACTACTACTACTTCTGCTACTATTACTTCTTCTACGACTACTACAAGTACTACTACTACTTCCACCTCTTCCACGGCTATTACTACTACTACTACTACTACTACTACTACTATTACTACTACGGCTGCCACTACTGCTACTCCAACCACTACTTCGACTTCTACAACTGCTTCTACTGCTATTGCATTTACTGCTACAACTACAATTATCTCTACTACTACTGCTACTGTTGCTACAAAAAATAATACTACCGCTACAAATACTACAATTACTATTGCTGCTGCTTCTACTTCTGCTTTTGCTACTACTACTAATACTGTTGCAACTACTGCTACTACTAGTTCTACTAATACAACAACAAATGCTATTGCTACTTCTAAAACTACTACACTTCCTCTAACAATAATAACTACTGCTGCTGCTACTTCTTCTACAACAACTCCTATTGCTACTACAACTAATGCTAAAGCAACTGCTATTGCTACTACTACTATGACTACTGCTGCTACTACTACTACTAGTACAACTACCACTACAGATACTACTACTACTATCACTACTACTACTTCTCCAACCACTATTACTGCAGCTACTACTACTACTTTAACTACTACTACTTCTACTTCTACTTCTACTACTATAACTACTACTACTACAACTACTACTACTACTACTAGTGTTGCTACAACTACTACCACTGCCACTACTACTACTACGGTTGCTATTGCTACTACTGCTACCGCTACTTAGACTGCTACAACTGCTATTATAGCTACTACGATTACTACTGCTACTACTACATCTACTACAACAGCTATTTCTACAATAACTTTTACTACTACTACTACTACTACTACTACTACTACTACTACTGCTGCTGCTGCTGCTGCTGCTACTACTACTACTGCAGCTCCTACTAAAACTACTACTACAACAACAACTACTACTGCGACCAAAACTACTACTACTGCTACTACTGCGCCTACTGCTATAACTACTACTGCTACTAATACAACTACTGCTATTGTTATAGTTGGGGTTACTAGTCCTACTCCTACTACAACTAGTACTGCTACTACCACTTCTATTAGTTCAACTATTACAACTATTGTTGTTACTGCTACTACTACTACTACTACTACTACTACTACGGCAGCTGCTACTACTGCCACAGGTGGTGCTGTTGCTATTACTACTACTACTACTATGACAACTACGACTTCTACTGCTACAACTACTACTCCTAATACTACTACTTCTACTATAGCTGCCATTACTATAGATATAATGACTACTGCTACTACTACTACTATCACTATTGCTACTACTACATCTACTACTACCTCTGTTGCTACTGCTACTGATGCTAGTATAGATACCATTGGTACTACTCCTGCTGCTGCTGCTACTACTACTACTAATGCTACTATAGCATCAGCAACTACTACTAATTCTCCTAGTACTACAACTGCTGCTACTGTTATTACTACTACGGCTAATACTACTACAAATACTACTAGTACTACTACGATACTACTACTACTACTACTACTACTACTACTACTACTACTACAATAGCTACTACCAATACTACTACCCCAACTACTAAAATTACTACTACTGCTGCTGCTGCTGCTGCTCCTACTATTGCAACTACTACTATTACTGCTTTTATTGCTACTATTATTACTATTGCTACAAATGCTGCTACTACTATTATAGCTTCTACTCTTACTACTACTACTACTATTTCAGCAATGAGTACTTTTACTACAACTACTGCTACTACGACTACTTCTGCTACTAGTGCTGCTATACTGGCACGCCTTCTACAACTACGAGCACTTCCACTACAGCTACATCTGCTACTGCTACTGCTGCTACGGCTACAACTACTACTGCTACTACAACTTTTACTACTACTGCTACTACTGCTCCTCCTACTATAACTGCTACTGCTACTGCTATAACTACTGCTACTACTACTCCTACTGCTACTACTGCTATTATTACTGCTCCTACAACTATTCCTACTACTCTTACTACTACTACTGCTTCTGCTTCTACTACTAATACGACTACTACTACTCCTACTACCACTACTACTATTATTTTTACAAATAATACTTCTACTACTACTGCTACTACGACTACTACAACTGCTGCAACTTGAATTGCTACTCCTACTACTAATTCTACTACTCTTGCTACTACTTCTACTAGTCATACTACCACTGCGACTGCTGCAACTGCTACTACTATGACTGCAACTACAACTACTAATACTATTACTGCCCCAACTACAACTACTACAACAACTACTACTCCAACTAATACTACGACTACTACTACAACTACTTCTCCTAATACTACTACTACTGCACCCACGACTACGACTACTGATACTCCTACCACAACTGCTACTACAGATACTCCTACTACAACTGCTAGTACTGCTACTCCTAAAACAACTACTACTGCTCATACTATTACTACTTCTACTATTACTACAACTACTACGAGTGCTACAACTGCACCAAATGTTACTACTAGTATCGCTACTACCATAGTTGCGGTTATTACAACTGCTACTACGACTGCTACTACTTCTGCAACTTCTACGACTGCAATGACTACAACTACTAATACAACTATTACTCCAACTATTACTACTATTACCACCACTACTACTACTACTATAACTACTACCACTACTACTTGTTGTAACACTACTCCTACTCCTAGTCCTCCTCATACTTCTACTACTACAGCTATGTCTCCTACGATAACTACTTCTGCCACTAGAACTACTACTACAGCTACTCCTACTCCTACTACTCCTCCTACTACTACTACTAATTCTGCCGCCGCTACAACAGCTACTACTAGTACTGCAATTACTACAACTTCTGCTACTATTACTACTGTTACTACTACTAATACTGCTACAACTACTCCTAATTCTACTTCTACTACTACTCTTACTACTATTACTACTATTTCGACAGCTACTACTTCTACTACTATTGTAACTGCTACTCCGATAGCTACTACTACTACAGCTGCAACTATTATTGCTACTATTGCTATTATTTCTACTCCTACTACAACTGCTACAACGACTACTATTACTAATACTAACATTACTGTTACTACCATTGCTCCTGCTTCTACTACTACTACTGCAATGGCTACTAACACTACTACTACTACCACTACTATGACTATTGCTACTACTACTTCCCCTACTACTAGTGCTACTACTACTACTGTTACCACTGCGACTGCTACTACAACCACTAGTACTGTGACTACTACTACAACAACTGCTACTACTACCACTACTACTACTACTACTGCTACCACTACTACAACTACTACTAGTAATTTTACTACTACTACTACTACTTTTGCTACTACTACTACCACCACTACTACTGCAACTTCTACAACAACTACTGCTAATACTACTACTATTTCTACTACTAATACTACTCCGACTACTACTACTTCTGTTGCTCTGGGCTACGACTACTACTACTTCTGCTGTTGCTGCTGCTACTACTGCTACTACTTCAACTACCCCGAAATTTACTACTACTATTACCATCACTACTACTACTACTACTACTGCTAATACTACTATTACTACTTCTACTACTACTACTGCCACTACTACTACTACTACTACTACTACTACTGCTGCTGCAACTACTACTACTACTACTACTACCACTGCTATAGCAACTACTACTACTGCTATTTCTACAACAAGAACTAATGCTACTACTACCACTGCTACAACAACTACCGCTACAACAACTATTGCTACTACTTCTACTGCTACTGTAACTCTTTCTACTACTACTGCTACTGTAACTCTTTCTACTACTACTACTACTACTACTACTACTGCAACAACTACTTCTACTACTACAACAACAACTACTACTACTTCTACTACTTCAACTACAACTACTACTCATGTTACTACGGCTACTACTATCGCTACTGCAACTACTGCAACTATTGCTATTAATACTACTACTGCTATTACCACTGCTACTACTGCTATTGCTGTTACTGCTACTACTATTGCTACCGCTGATACTACTACTAGTAAACGTACTATCATTACTACCATTACTACAATTATTGCGACTGCTGCACCTACTCAAAGTAGAACTACTACTCCTATTACTTCTACTACTAATACTAGAACTTCTGCTCTTATTACTAATAGAACTACTACACTGCTACTTTGCTTACTACTACTACTACCGCCACTATAACCACTGCTGGAACAACTTCTAGTCCTACTGCTACTCCTACTACTATTACCATTACTCCTAGTACTGCTACTACTGCCATTATTACTACTAATACTACTAATATTGCCACTATTGAGACTACTGCTAGTAGTACTGCTACTATTACTACTACTACGGCCACTACTACTACTGCTACTTCATCTACTTCTCCAACTACTACTATAACTGTTGCTATTACTACTACTATCGCTACAACTACTATAGCTACTGCTACTACTACTGGTACCACTACTATAACTACTACTACTATTACTACTACTACGGCTACAACTACTACAACCACTACTAGCTGCTGCTGCTGCTACTACTACTACTACTACTACCACGAGTACTGCTACTGCTACTACTCTAATTCTCCTTCTACTACTACTACTGCTACTACTACTATTACTATTACTACAACCACTACTACTATTACTACTGCTAAAACTGCCACTACTACTATTGCTATTGTTGTTGCTACTACCGCTACTACGACTACTACTATTGTTGTTGCTGCTACTAATGCTACTAGTATTACTGCCACTGCTACAACTGCTACTACTACTATTATTATTACTACTACTACTACAACTGCAACTTCTAATACTACTACTGATAAAACTTCTACTAGTGCTACTACTACTACTACTGCTACAACAATAACTACTACTACAATTACTACCACCACTGCAACTATTACTTTTACTACTACTACTATAGCTACTACCACTTCTCCTACGACTAATACTACTACCATTACTTTTCATAGTACTACTACTACTGCTACAACTACTGGTGCTGCTGCTACTACTACTTCTTCTTCTACTACTGCTACTACTGCTGCTGCTACTACTGCTACTACTACTACTACTACTACTACTACTACTACTACTACTACTACTACTACTAGTACTACTACTACTACTACGACTACTACTACAACTACTACTATAATTCTTGAAACCACTGATACTACTACAACTACTATTGCTGCTAGTACAATTTCTATTACTCCCATCCCTATAATGACTATGGCTACTACTACTACTACTACTACTACTACTATTAATGTGACTGTTGGTACTACTACTACTACGATTGCTCCAACTACTACTCGTACTACTACAACCACTCCTACTACTACTTCTACTTCTAGTACTACTACTACTACTACTACTACTCCTACTACTACTGCTGTTGCTAAAACTACTACAACTTTTACTTCTACAATTACTACTACTATTGCTACTAGTACTACTACCACTGCTACTACCGCTACTACTACTACTACAGCTACTACTACTACTACTACTACTGCAACTACTACTACTACTATTGCTACTACTACTACTACACCAACTAATACTACTATTACTACTACTACTTCTACTGCTACTACTACTTGTACTTCAACTACAACTACTACTACTAGTACTACTACTACTTCTACTACTATTACTACTGCTACTTTACTTAATACAACAACTACTACTACTACAACTTTTACTACTACTACTATAACTACTACTGCTGCTGCTGCTACTACTACTACTAGCACTGCTGCTACAACTGCAACTACTACTATGACTACTACTACTATGAGTCCTGCTGCAACTACTACTACGATTTCGGCTACTACTACCACTACTACTTCTACCACTGCTACTACTTGTAGTATTACTCCTACAACTACAACTTCAATTGCTACAGCTATTAATATTTTTGCTACTACTACTATTACTATAACTACTACTACTGCTACTACTACTACGACTACTACTATTATTGCTACTACTGCTGCTACTACTGCTACTACTACTACTACTACTACTACTACTACTACTAGTAGTTCCATTGTTGCTGCTGCTACTGCTACTACTACTACTACTACTACACCTACTACTACCACCACCACTACTACTGCTACTACTACTACTAGTACAACAACTACTATTATTATTAGCAGTACTACTGCTATTATTACTACTACTACTTCTACTACTGCTACTACTGCTACTGCAACTGCTTCCATTGCTGCTGCTGCTACTATTACTAGCACCACCACCACCACCACCACCACTACTACTACTAGTATTACTTCTACTCTTAGAACTACTATTCCAATTACTTCTACCACTAATACCCATTATAGCTTCTTCTACAATTACTACGACTACTAGTATAGCTTCTGCAATTACTACTTTTATTATTATTAGTGTTGCTCCTACTGCTACTACTACAACTACTGCTGCTGCTTCTACTACTACTACTACTGCTACTTTTGTTTCCACTACTGCGGCTGTTAGTACTACTACTGCTACTACTACTCCTACAACTTCTACTATTATTACTACTACTACTACTAATTTTCCCACAATAACAACTACTACTATGTCTGCTACTACTCTTACTTATGCTACTACTACAGCTGCTACAACTACTACTATTGCTATTATAACTGCTGCTACTACTACTACTACTGCCACTATTTCTACTACTGCTACGATTAATACAACCACTTCTACTACTACTATTGCTACTACTGCTCCTACTACTTCTACTACAACAACAACAACAACTACTACTACTACTTCTCATACAAATATAACAAATGTAACTACTATTACGGTGTCACTACTACAACTACTCCTAATGCTACTATTGATACTACTATTCCTGCTACAAATACCACTGCTACTACTACAGCTACAACTATTGCGATTACTAGAACAACTACTACTACTAATACTACCACTGCTCTAAGTACTGCTACTTCTATACATGTTGTTGTTGCTGCTACTACTATAATAGCTACTACGACTATTACTGCTACAACTGCAACTTCAGTTACTAATGTTACTGTTGCAACTGCTGCAACTACTACTACAACTACTACTACTACTATTACTACTTATGAAACTACAGCTACTACTGCTACTACTAGTGCTAATTCAACTGCTACTACTACTAATACTACTACCACTAATGCTGCTGCTACTACTACTGCTACTACTACTTCTAGTACCAGTACTGCTACTACTACTACTACAAGTATTACTACTACTATTGCTATTGCTATAACGACTATAACAATGGCAACTACTATTGCTACTACTGCTGCTGCTGCTGTTATTGATTATGCTACCATAAGAGTTACTACTTCTTCTACTGCTGCAACCGCTACTACTCCAACTAATGCTACTACTACTGCTTCTGGTACTCCTAATACTGCATCTTCTATGGTTACTACTACTACCACTTCTACAACTGCTACTGTAACCACAGCTATACTGACTACTGCTACTATTAATATTACTACTACTACTGCTCCTACAACAACATTACTACTATTCCTACTCTTGCTATTACAACTAGTAATACTACGACTACTACTGTGACTTCTGCTACAACTACTCCGACTATGATTGCAACTGCTCTTACAACTACTTCTACTGCAGTTGCTATAACTAATGCTACTACAACAACAACAACTACTACTACTACAACAACTATTACTACTCTTACTACTGCTACAACTTCTACAGTAATTACTACTACTACTGCTGCTACTATTGTTGTGGCTATTGCTATTGCAACTACTGCTAATAGTGCTACTACTACAACAACAACTACTACTACTACTATACCGACTGCTATTACTGCTACTCCCACTAGAACAGCTACTTTTGCTACTACTAATATTACAACTGCTGCTGCAACCACAACTACTACTACTACAACTACTGCTCCTCTTGCTTCTAGTCCTCCTCCTCCTACTACTGCTACTATTACTTCTTCTACTACTACTACTATGACTACAACAACAACAACAACTACTACTACAACTCCTATGACTACAACAACAACTACTACTACTACTACAACTCCTACTATTACTACTCCTCCTCCTCCTCGTACTACTACTACTGTTACTACTTTTACAGCTACTATTATTGCTACTACTGCTAGTACTCCTATTACTCTGACTATAATTGTTACTATCACTACAACTACAACTACCACACCTACTACAACTACTATTACAACTACTACTACCACAATAATTATTACTACTACTACTGTTGCTACTACTACTATTACATCAACAACAACAACAAATACTAATACTACTGCAGATGTAGCAGCTAATGCTACTATTACTACCATAACAACTTCTACTTCTGCTACTACTACTACTATTACAACTACTGCTGCTACTCTGACTGCTACTACTGTTGCTGCAGCTGCTACTACTACTACTACAACTCCAACCACGACTACTACTACTATTACTACAACTACTGCTGCGGCTACCACTACTACTACTATTACAGCTATAGCTCTTACTTCTACTATTACTACTATAACTACTACTACTCGTACTATTACTATTGCAACTTCAGCCACAAGTACTATTCCTAATACAACTCCTACTAATATTAGTACAAAAATTATTACTACTGCTGCTAATACTAGTACTACCACTACTACTACTGCTACTACTACTTCTACTTCTACTACTACTACTACTACTACTACCACTACTATTATAGCTACAACTATTGCAACTATTATTACAACAACTACTACTACCACTAATAATATTATTGCAATATCTGCTACTACAATAGTTACTACTTCTACTCCTACCACTACTACTACTACTGCTAAAACTACTTCGACTACTACTACTATTAATATTAGTACTACAACTTCTACTACAACAACATCAACAGCAACTACAACTACTAGTATGATTACTTCTACTACTGCTGCTGCTACTGCTAGAACTACTACAACAACTACTGCTACAAAAAGGACTACAACTAATACTACTACTACAACTTCTCCTGCTACTACTATTTCTACTATTACAACAACTACTACTGCTACTACTACTACAACTACTACAACCACTACAACCACTACAACAACTCCTATTGCTATAACTACTACTATTACTACAACTGCTACTACTTCTACTACTACAACAACAACAACAGCAACTACTACTACTAGTACTTCTCCCACTACTACTCCTACTACTACTCCTACCACTCTTACTTTTACTACTAATACTTATTCGGCTACTAGAGCAACTCCTAGTACTGCTTCTATAATTACTATGGCTATTACTACAACTACTACTACAACTACACCTACCTCTATGACTACTACGACTACGACAATGACTACCACAGCTAGTTCTGCCACTATGACAACTGCTAGTATGACTACTGCAACCACCACTACTATGACTACTACTACAACTACTACACCTACTACTACTTCAGCTTCCAAAACTACTATTACTACTACTACTACTACTACTACTACTAAAGTTCTACCACTAATACGACTGCTACCACTACAACCCCAGCTACAACTATGATTATTACTACCACTACTATTGCTACTACTACAGCTACTACAAGTACTAGCACTAGAACTTCAACTACTACTACTGGTACTACAACTATTACTATTACTAATACTATTACAACTGCTACAACAACGACTGCTGCTACTACTACTACAACCACTACCATTGCTACTACTACAACTCCAACTACTTCTTCTTCTTCTACTCCTACTCCTCCTCCTACTACTACTACTACTGCCACTACTTCTCCTACTACTACTAATACTACTACGGCTAATGCTACTGCAATTATAGCTACTACTACCATTACTACACCTATTGCTACTACAACTACTACTTCTCTTACCACTGCTGCTACTACTTGTACAACAACAATTGACACTGCTACTACTAATACAACAATTGCTGCTGCAACTACCACTACTACTCCTATAACTACTACTACTGACCTACTACTACTACTTATATAACTACTACTACTACTAGTACTACTACTACCACCAATATTACTGCTACTACTACTACTACTACTACTACTACTAATACTACTACTACTACTACTACTACTACAACTACTACTACTACTACTACTTCTACTACTACTAGTAGTAGTTCAACAACTACTCCGCTAATAATACAACTACTATTACAACTACAATAAATACTACTACTACTACTCCTCGTACTACTAATACTACTGCTACTACTAAGGCTTCTACTATCACAATGACTACTACTACTTCTACTACTACTTCTGCTATTACTACTACGACTAGTACAACTACTTCTACTCCTACTACTATTACTACATCCACAACTACTAATGTTACTTCTACTACGACTACTACACCTACTACTGCTACTGTTACAACTACTACTACAACAACAATTGTTACTACTACTACTGCTGCTGCTGCTACTGTTGCTACAACTATTACTATTGCTACTACTATAATAGCTACTATTACTATTACTATTACTATTACTATTGCTACTACTACAACTATTACTATTACTACTACTACTGCTGCTGCTGTTACTGTTGCTACAACTATTACTATTGCTACTACTATAATAGCTACTGCTCTTACTACTACTATTATTAGTACTTGTACTAGTACTAGTACTAGTACTACTACTACTACTACAATTACTATTGCAACTTCTACTAATAATATAGTTACTACTACAACTATAACAATTATTATTGCTGCTACTACTACTACTACAACAACTACTACTACTATTGCTACTACTAGTACTATTGCTACTATTATTACTACTACTATTACAACTACTACTACTACGACAACTATTACGACTACAACTCTAACTGCTACTATTACTACAACTACCACTACTACAACTACTACTACAAATATTACTACTGCAAGTTCTACTACTACTACTTCTTCTACTACTACTTCCACTACTCCAACTACTACTAATACTACCACTTTGACTGCTACTAATATTACAACAACAACAACTGCTACTACAACTATGACAACTACTACTGCTACTGCTGCTGCTACGGCAACAATAGCTACTACTTTTACTAGTACTACTAATACTAGTACTACTAGTACTACTTCTACCACTAATACGATAACTACTACTACTTCTACTACTATTCAACTACTACTATTGCTACGACTACTACTACAACTCCTACTACTACTACAGTGACTACTACTAAAACTTCTCCTGCTACTACTATTAATACTACTACTGTTGTTGCTGCTTCTCCTACTACTACTACTACTACTACTACTACTACTACTACTACTACTACTACTACTACTCTGCTACTACTACTACTATTACAACAACTACTACAACTATTACCACTCCATCTATTTCTATTGCTACTATGCTACTACCAAATACTACTACTACTACAACAACAACTACTTAGTTAACTATTACTACTGCTATACACTAACTACTTACTACAACCTACTACAGTTATTACTCCCACTACTACTTCTACTCCTAGTATTACTGCTACTATTACTACTATTACTACTACTACTACAACAACTACTAGTACAATTACTACCACTACTACTCCTACTGCTACTACCACTACTACAACTGCTACTACTACTACTATTTCTACAACCACTACTACTATAATTTCTACTACTAGTGTCACTATTACTACAACGACTCCTCCTATTGCTACAACCACTACAACCGTTGCTACTACTATTACAGCTACTACTGCATACTACTACTACTACTACTACTACTACTACTACTACTACTACTTCTACTATTACTACTACTACTAAGACTACTACTTTGACTACTACTACTACAACAACTTCTACAACTAACATTATTTGTATTGCTACTGCTACGACAACAACAACTACTACTATTACTAGTACTACTAGTACTACAACAACAACAACTACTACTACTACTACTTCTACCCCTAATACTATGTCTACTACTACTTCTACTACTATTACTACTGCTACTAGTAATCCTATTACTTCAACTTCAAATACTATTATTACTGCTACTACTACAACAACTCCTACTACTGCCATAACTCCAACTAAAACTCCTACTTCTACTCCTATAACTACAACTACCACCACTGTCGCTATTCCTACTACTACTACTATAACTACAACTACTTCTAGTAGTACTATTACTATTATAGCTACTATTGTCAGAACTACTGCCACTACTATTACTACCACTATGACTACTACTAGTACTACTGCTACTACAACAACTACTACTATTACCACCACTACTACTCCTACTACTACTATGCTACTACTAGTACTACTAGTACTAGCCTTTCGACAACAACTACTACTACAATTACAACTACTGCTGCTGCTACTACCACTACTACTACAACTCCTATGGCTACTACTCCTACTGGCACTACAGCTGCTGCTACTATTGGTATTCCGGAAACTACTCCTACTTCTACAATCTCTACTACTACTAGTGCTACTGCTACTACTACTACTACTATTGCTACTTCTGCTACAACAACAACTACTACTACTATGACTACTTCTACTACTGGTACTACCACAAAAACTACTACTACTACCACTACTAATAATAATACTATTACAACTACTTCTACTATCATAACATAAACAACAAAAACAACAACAACAACAACAACAATGACTGCTACTACTACAACTACAACTAGTACTACTACTACTACTATGACTACTGCTAGTAGAGCTACTACTTCCACTACTACTACAACAACCAATACTACCATATCTACTACTACAACTACTACTGCTGCTACTACTACTACTGGAACTACTATTTCTACTATTACTACAAATCTTACTACTACGACTACTTCTAATACTACTACTACTACTACTATTACTTTTCCTACTACTACAACTCCTACTACAACAACTACTACTACTCTATTGATGCTACTACTACTACTACTACTATTACAACTATTGTTCTTATTACTACTAGTACTACTACTTCTACAACTACTACCTCCACTACAACAACTACTACAATTGCTACTTCTGCTACTACTACTCTTCCTCCTAATACTACCACAACTACCCGTACTACTACTTCTACTACCACTACTAAAACAACTACTTCTAATACTACTACTAATACTAGTACTATTACTTCTACTATCACAACATTAACAACAACTACAACAACTACTACTATGACTACTACTACAACTCCTAGCACTACTACTGTTGCTGTTATAGCTACTACGGCTAGTACAACAACTGCTACTGCTACTACTACTTCTACTATTAAAAATACTACAATTACAACAACTACTACTGCTACAATGATGACTACTACTGCTACTTCTACTACTACTACTATTTCTACCACTAGAGCTACTACAAATCCTATAACTACTATGACTATAACTACAACGAGAAATCTATTGCTATGACTGCTACTCCTACTACTGCAACTACTACTTCTACTACTACTTCCACTACTTCTACAACTCCTACTACTGCTAGCACTACTACATCTGCTCCTACTACTACTCATACAACTGCAACTACTACTCCTACTACTCCTAATAGTACGACAGTGACTCCTACTACTACTTCCGCACCTACTACTACTACTACTGCTGCTGCTGCAACAACAACTACAACAACCACCACTACTGCTACTATTACCACTACAACTACTACTATTGCTACCACCACTATAATGAGTACTAGCTACTACTACCGCTATTGCTTTTACCACTACTACTACTACTACTATTACACCTTCTATTACTACTTTTACTACCACTACTATATATACTACTTCTACAAATGCTACTACTACTACTGTGACTAATACTACTGCTACAACTACAACAATTACCACTCTTGGTATTACTACTACTACTACTACTCCCACTACAACTACTGCTATTACCATTGCTACTGCTGCTACCACTACAACAACTACTACTATTACAACTACTACCACTACTATTACTACTACACCTGCTACTACGACTACTACTGCTTCTACTATAGCTACTATAGTTACTACAATAACTACTATGGCTACTAATATTTCTACAACTATAGCTACTACAACACCTACAACTACTATGACTATAACTACTATGAGAACTCCAATTGCTATGTGTACTACTCCTACTACTGCAACTTCTACTTTTGCTACTACTACTACTACTACTTTGCTCTAACTACTACTCCTACAACAACAACTACTACTCCTATTGCAACTACTACTAGTCCTAATACAACTATAGTAACTCCTAATAGTACTCCTACTACTACTTCTGTACCTACTACTACTACAACTACAACAACCATGACTACTACTACTACTACCAATACAACAACTACTATTCGTACGACTACAATAATTACTATTAACTACTACTATCGCAACTGCTTTTACTACTACTACTACTATTAGTCCTTATAGTACTACTTTTACTGCTACTACTATAGATACTGCTGCTACAAATGCTTCTACTACTACTGTGACTACTACTATTACTAGTACAATAACAATAATAACAACAATTACCACTCCTGCTACTACTACTACTACTATGACTATTACTACTGCTGCTCGCACTACAACTACTTCTATTACTATTGCTATTATTGCTATCACAACAACTACTACTTCTACTACTACTGCTATTACTATTAATCTTGCTACTACTACTACTACTACTACTACTACTACTACAACAACTACTACTATGACTATGACTACTACTACTAATAGTACTACTACTAGTACTACTACTACTACAACAACAACAACTACTACTATTACTACTACTACTACTACTATAGTTACTACTGCTACAACTACTACTACTATGACTCCTGTGACTACTACTACTACAACAAGACAAACTACTACTACTACTACAACTACTACTACTATTGCTACTTTGTTACTACTACTGCTACTACTGTATCTACTACTATTGCTACTACTGATGCTATTCTTATTATTACTACTATTACTACTTCTACTACTACAACTACTATCTCTACTACTACTATTACTACAACTACTTCTACTACGATGACTACTAGTAATACTGACACTTTGGCAACAACTACTACTGCAATAACAATAATAGCAACTACTACGACTACTACTAGTATTAATATTCTTGCTACAACTGCTACTGCTATTTTTAGCACTACTATTATTATTACTGTTACTACTACTACTACTACTACTACTACTACTACTACTACTACTACTACTACTACTACTACTACTACTACTAGTACCCCTAATACTCCTACTAAAACTACTACAATGGCTACTACTACTACTAAAACTCCTCCTACTACTACTATTAATAATACGACTACTACTGGTAGCGGTATTAGTGGTATCAATCAGACCAGTAGTACTCATATTAGTAGCAGCAACAACAACAAAAGTAGTAGCAGTAGTTGTGGTAGTTGTAGTAGTACTAGTTGTTGTTGAGGTAGTAGTAGTTGTCATTGTAGTAGTTGTAGCAGTAGTAGAAGTAGTTATGGT
Organism: Trichopus zeylanicus subsp. travancoricus; assembly: GCA_005019695.1. Lineage (NCBI taxonomy): Eukaryota > Viridiplantae > Streptophyta > Magnoliopsida > Dioscoreales > Dioscoreaceae > Trichopus > Trichopus zeylanicus. Next base: position 365,871 of record RXID01021634.1, read on the forward strand.
AATAATAGCAACATTAATAGAAGTATTATTATTAGTAGTAGTGGTAGTTGTTGTCGTAGTAATAGTAGTACTTGTACTAGTAGTAGTAGAAGTAGTAGAAGTTTTAGTAGTAGCATAGCTATAGTAGTAGCAATCATAGTAGTAGCTGTAGTAGTAGTTGTAGTGGTAGTAGCAGAAGTAGCAAGATTAGTAGTTCAATTCAGAGTAGGAGTAGTAGTAGCAGTAGTAGTAGTAGTAGTAGTTGCAGTCATAATAGAAGCAATAGTAGTTTTAGGGGTAGGAATAGTACTACCCATAGTAGTAGTAGTTGTTGTTGTTGTAGTATTAGTTGTAATGGTGGTGGTTGTGGTGGTAGTAGGAGTAGTTGTTCTTGTTGTTGTTCTTATTATTGTCCTTGTTGTAGTAGTAGTTGTAGTAGTAGTAGCAAAGGTGGAAGTAGTAGTAGCAGTAACTATATCAGTAGTAGTAGTAGTAGTAGTAGTAGTAGTAGCAAAGGTGGAAGTAGTAGTAGCAGTAGCTGTATCAGTAGTAGTAGTAGTAGTAGCAATAGTAGTAGTAGTAGCAGTAGCAGTGGTAGTGGTAGTAGTAGTAGTAATAGTAGTAGTCGTACTAATTGTTATTGTTGTAGTAGTAGTAGTGGTAGTATTAGTTGTTATTATTGTTGTTGTTATTGTAATAGGAGTAGTAGTAGGAGTAGTATTAGTATTAGTATTAGCAGCAATAGCAATCGCAGTAGCAGCAACAGCAGTAGTACTATTAGTAGTTCTAGTAATAGTAGTAGTGGCAGGAATAGTAGTAGTTGTAGTTGTAGTAGTAGTAGTGGTGGTGGTAGTAGTAAAATTAGTAGCAATAGTAGCAATTGTCAAAGTAGTAGTAGTAGTGATAGTAGTATGAGTAGTTGCAGGAGGAGTTGTAGTATTAGTAGTAGTTCAGGTAGTAGTGGTACTAGCTATATTTGTAGTAGTAGTAGCTATAGTAGGAGTATTAGGAGGAGTAGTAGTGGTAGTAGTAGGAGCAGCAATAGTTGGAGTAGAATTTGTAGCAGTAGCTATAGTTATGGTAGTGGTAGTAGTTGTTGTGGGAGTAGAAGTAGTAGTAGTAGCAGTAGTAGTCGTACTTCTAGTAGGAATAACAGCAAAAGTGCTAGTGGTAGTAGTCACAGTCATAGTAATAATAGTAATAGTAGTAGTAGTAGTAGTAGTAGTGGAAGTTGTAGTTGGAGTATTTGTAGTAGATGTAGTAGTACTAGTAGCAGTAGCAGTTCTAGCTATAGTAGTAGTTCTAGTAATGGTCGTTATTGTAGTATCAGTAGGAGTAGTTGCAGTCTTAGTAATTGTGGTAGTAGTTGTTGTAGTAGTGGAAGTTGTAGTTGGAGTATTAGGACAAGTAGTAGCAGTAGTTGTTAATGCAGTTGTAGCAGTAGTAGTTATTATTATTGTGTTAGTAGTTGCTGTAGGATTAGTAGTAGTAGCAGCAGCAGCAATAGTAGTAGTAGAAGTTTGGGTAGTACTAGCTGTAGAAGTAATAGTTGTATTAGTAGTAGTCGTAGTAGTAGTAGTAGTAGTAGTAGTAGTAGTAGCAGCAGCAGTAGTAGTAGTAGTAGTTGTTGTTGTAATAGGAGTAGTAGTAGGAGTAGTGTTGGTATTAGTAGTTGTGGCAATCGTAGTAGCCGCAACAGCTGCAGTAGTAGTAGTAATAGGAGTAGTAGTAGTAGCAGTAGTAGTAGTAGTAGTAATAGTAGTAGTAGTAGTAGTAGTAGTAGTAGTAGTAGTAGTAGCAGTAGTAGTAGTAGCGGCAAGAGTAGTAGTAGTAATAGTGGTGGTGGTGGCTGTGGTGGTAGTAGAAAAAGTAGTAGTAAAAGTAGTAGTTATTGTTGTTGTTGTTGTTGTAGTAGTAGTAGTAGTAGTAGTACTAGTAGTAGTAGTAGTAGTAGTAGTAGTACTAGTAGCAGCAGCAATAGTGGTTGAGTAGTAGTTAGTAGTAGTCGTACTTGTAGGAGGACTAGCAGCAGAAGTACTAGTAGTAGTCATCACGGTCGTAGTAATAGTAGTAATAGTGGAAGAAGTAGTGGAATTTATAGTTGGAGTATTAGGAGGAGGAGGAGGAGGAGTAGTAGTAGTTGCAGTAGTTGTGGCAGTAGTAGTAGTTGCCATAGTAGTAGTAGTAATTGTACCAGTAGTAGTAGTCGGAGTCATAGTACTAGTAGTTGTAGTAGTAGTAGTGGTAGTTGTAGTTGGAGTATTTGGAATAGTAGTAATAGTAGTAGGAGCAGCAGTAGTCGTCGTAGTAGTAGTAGTAGTAGCAGCAGCAGCAGTAGAAGCAGTAGCTGTAGTAGTAGTAGTAGTAGTTGTTGTTGTAATAGGAGTAGTGTTAGTATTAGTAGTTGTGGCAGTCGTAGTAGCCGCAACAGCTGCTGTAGTAGTAGTAATAGGAGGAGGAGTAGTAGTAGTAGTAGTAGTAATAATAGTAGTAGTAGTAGTAGCAGTAGTAGTAGCAGCAGCAGTAGTAGTAGTGGCAAGAGTAATAGTAGTTGTAGTAGTAGTAGTAGTAATAGTCGTGGTGGTGGTTGTGGTGGTAGTCGAAAAAGTAGCAGCAAAAGTAGTAGTAGTAGTAGTAGTAGTAGTAATAGTGGTTGAGTAATAGTAGTAGTAGTCGTACTTGTAGGAGGAATAGCAGCAGAAGTACTAGTAGTAGTCATCATGGTCGTAGTAATAGTAGTAATATTGGAAGAAGTAGTGGAAGTTTTAGTTGGAGTATTAGGAGGAGGTGTAGTAGTAGTAGTAGTAGTTGCAGTAGTTGTAGCAGTAGTAGTATTTGCCATAGTAGTAGTAGTAATTATACCAGTAGTAGTAGTCGGAGTCATAGTACTAGTAGTTGTAGTAGTAGTAGTGGTAGTTGTGGTTGGAGTATTTGGAGTAGTAGTAATAGTAGTAGGAGCAATTGTAGTAGTAGTAGAAGTAGCGGTAGTAGTTGTAGTAGTAGTAGTAGTTTTCGTAGTAGTAGCAGAAGTAATAGTCGTTGTATTAGTAGTTGTCATAGCAATATTAGTAGTTGGAGTAGAATTAGTTGTAGTAGTTGTAGTAGCAACAGTAGTAGTATAAGTTGTAGTGGTTGTAGCAGTAGTAGTAGTTGTTGTAATATTAGTAGCAGTAGTATTAGTAGTCCTAGTAGTAGTAGTTGCTGTAGTAGCAACAACAACAGCAATAGCGGCAGTAGTAGTGGAAGTAGAATAAGTAGTTTCAGTAGCAGTGGGAGTAGTAGTAGTAGGTGTAGTAGTAGCAGGAGTAGTAGCAGTAATAATAGTTGTAGTATTAGTAGCAGTAGTCGTAGTAGCAGTAATTGGTGTACTAGTTGTAGTAGTGGTAGGAGCAGCAGTGGCAAGAGTAGAAGCAGTAGTAGGAGTAGTAGTTGTAGTTGTAGTAGAAGGAGTAGTAGTAGTGGTAGTAGTAATAGCAGTAGTATTGGTAGTAGTTGTGATATTAGTAGTAGTGGTAGAAGTAGTAACAGTTGTATTAGGAGTATTTGTTGTAGTAGTAGTAGCAGTAGTACGAGTGTTATGGGTACTAGTAGATGTAGTGGTAGTTGGAGATGTAGCAATAGTTGCATTAGTAGTAGCAGCAACATCAACAACAATAGCAATAGTAGTAGCAATAGTTGTTGCAGCGCTATAGAAGTTGTAGTAGTAGTAGCAGCAACAACAAAAATAGTAGTAGTAATAGTGCTAGTAGTATTGGTTGTTGCACTACTAGTAGTTGTAATAGTACCAGTAGTAGTAGTAGTTTGATCAGTAGTAGTGGTAGCAGTACTCACACCAACAGCAACAGTAGCGGCAGCAATGGGAACATTAGCGGCAACAGTAGCAGCTGCAGTAGATACAGAAACAGCAATAGTAGCAATGGCAACTGCAACAACATCAGTAGCAGCAGTGGTAGTAGTAGTGGTAGTAGAAATAGTAGTAGTTGTAGCAATAGTAGTAGTAGTATTAGTTAAAGTATTAGCAGCAGTAGTAGTATTAATTGTAGAAGTATAAGCAATAATAGTAGCAGAAGTAGTAGAAGTAGTAGTAGTTGTAGTTGTTGTAGCAGTAGTAGAAACAGAATTAGTTGTAGTAGTACATACTGTAGCTGAACTAGTAGTAGCAGTAGTATTAGAAATAGTAGTAGAAGCAGTAGTTGTAGTATTAGTGGTAGTAGCAGCAACAGCAATAGTAAAAGTAGTAGTAGTACTAGTACTTGCAGTAGTAGTCGTAGTAGTAGCAGTAGTAGTGGTAGTAGTAGCCGTAGTAGTTGCCGTAGTAGTAGTAATAGTATTAGAAGTATGAGTAGTAGCGGTAGTAGCAGCGGTAGTCGTCGGTATAGTAATTACTATAGTAGTAGTAGTAGAAGTAGTAGCAGTAGTGCAAGCAATAGTCGTAGAAGCTATAGTAGCAGTCGTAGTAGTGGTAGTAGCAGCAGTAAGAGTAGCAGTAGTAGTTGTAGTAGTAGCAGCAGCAGTCATAGTAGAAGTAGACGCAACATGAGTCATTGCTGTAGTGGTAGAATTAGTAGTAGCAGAAGTAGTAGTAGTAGTAGTAGCAACAACAACAATAGTAGCAGTAGTAGTGCTAGTAGTAGTAGAAGTAGTTGTAGTAATTGTAGTAGTGTAGTACAGGAAGTATTAGAAGTAGTAGTAGTAGCAGTAGCAGTAGCAATACTAGTATTAATAGAAGTAGTTGTAGTGGTACTAGTAGTAGTAGTAATGGTAGTAGTGGTCATTATTGTTGTAGTAGTAATAGTACAGTAGCAGTAATAGTTATAGTAGTAGTAGCAGTAGCAGTAGTAGCAGTAATAGCAGCAGCAGCAGTAGTAGTAGTAGTACTAGTTGTTGTTGTTGTTGTAGAGTAGTAGTAGTAGTAGTAGTAGCAGTAGTACTACCCAAAGTAGTAGTAGTAGCATTTGTAGAAGTAGTAGTAGTAGTGGTGCTAGTGTTGGTGTTGGAATTAGTAGTAGTAGTACCCGAAGAAGCAGAAGTAATATTAGTGGAAGTAGTAGTAGTAGTTGTGGTAGTACAAGAAGTAACAGTAGTAGTTGTTGTAAAAGTAGTATTACACGAAGTAGCAGTAGTAGCAGTTGTACAAGTAGTAGTAGTTGTAGTGGTAATAATAGTGGAGGTAATTGTAATAGCTATAGCAATAGTCGCTGTAGCAATAGTTGCTGTAGTAGTAGAACTGTTAGTAGCAATAGTTGTAGTTGCAGTAGTTATAGTAGTAGTAGCAACAGTAGTCATAGCAGTTGTAAAAGTAGTAATAGTAGTAGTAGTGGCAATGGTAGCAGAAGTATCAGTAGTAGGAGTAGTAGAAGTAAATGTAGAAGTAGTAGTCATAGTAACCATAGTTGTAGTAGCAGTAGTGGTAGGGGAAGTTGTAGTATTAGTAGTAGTTGTAGTAGTAGTAGTTGCAGTAGCAGTGGTAGTAGTAGTAGTGCTAGCAGTAGTGGCAGCTATATCAGCAGCTGTAGTAATAGTAGTAGTATTTGTAGCAGAAGTAGCTCAAGTAGTAGTTGTAGTTGTAGTAGTTGTAGTAGTAGCGATATCAGTAGTTATAGTAGTAGCAGTAGTAGAAGTAGCAGGTTAAGTAGTAGTAGTTGTAGTTGTTGTAGTTGTTGGAGAAATAGTGGTAGTAATAGTAGTAGTTGTTGTTGTTGTTGCTGTAGTAGTAGTAGTACTAGTTGTTCCAATAGTAGTAACAATAGAAGTAGTAGAAGTAGTAGAATTTATAACTGTAGTGGCAATAGCTGTAATAGGATTTGTAGCAATAGGAGTAGTAGTAGAAGTAGTAGTAGTATTAGTAGTGGTAGTAGTAGCCATAGGAGTAGTAGTAGTAGTAGTACTAGTAGCGATAGTAGTAGTAGCAGTAGTAGTAGTAGTTTCAGCAGTAGCAGTTGTATTAGTAATTGTTGCAGAAGTTGTAGTTTTTGCGGCAGTAGATGTAGGAGTCGTTGTAGCCCTAGCAGTAGTAGTACTAGAAGAAGTGGTAATAGCAGTTGCAATAGAAGTAGTAGTAATAGTAGTAGTTATAGAAGTATCATGATGCAGTCATAGTAGTAGAAGAAGTTGTAGCAGAAGGGCCATAAGTAGCCATAAGTAATAGTAGTAGGAAGTAGTAGTAATAGTAAAGTAAGAAGTGGGAAGTAAGTAAAGTAGTAGTAGTATTTATTGTAGTATAAGTATAGGCAGTCATAGTCATAGTAGTAGTAGCATAGTATAGGCAAGTAATAAGTAGTAGTAAGTAGTTTATGTACAATAATCATAATAGTAGTAATATTAGTAGTAGTAAAGTCGTTTGGGTGTCTTCGTAGGAGTAGTGGGAACATCCATCGCAGTCGTAGCGATAGTAGCGATGTTTATGTGGTAGAAATAGTTGCCATTGTACCTTTATTCGTAGTGGTAGTAGTAGTAGTAATAGAAGTAGCAATCGCAGTAGTTGTAGTAGTAGAAGAAGTAGTAGTTGTAGTAGTTGTAGCATAAGTAGTAGCAATAGTGGTAGCCGTAGTAGTAGTGTTAGTAGTAGTAGCAATAGCAATCGTAATAGTAGTTGTCGTTGTAGTAGAAGTAGCACTTGTAGTAGTAGTAGTAGTATTAGTAGTAGTTGTTATACCATTAGTAGTAGTAGAAGCAGTAGTAGAAGTAGTAGTAGTAGTATCAGCTGTAGGAATAGTAGTAGTAGTAGTAGTAGTAGTAGTAGTAGTAGAAGTTGTAGTAGTAGTTGTAGCAGTCGAAGTAGCAAAAGTAGTCGTAGTAGAAGTAGAAGCAACAAGAGATGTAGTTGTAGTAGTATAATTAGTAGTAGCAGAGGTTGTAGTAGTAATAGTGCAATATCAGCAGCAGTAGTAGTAGCAGTAGTAATACTAGTACTAGTAGAAGTATTTGTAGTAATAGTAGCAGTAGTTGTACTAGTAGTATTAGAAGTAGTAGTAGTAACAATACTAGTGCTAGTATTAATAGAAGCAATAGTAGTGGTAATGGTAGAAGGTTGTAGTACTAGCAGTAGTAGTCATAGTAGGAGTAATAGTGGTAGCAGAAGTTGCTCTTGTAGCAATAGTAGTAGCAGCAGTGGGAGCAGTAGTAGTAGTGTCCGAAGTAGCAGTAGTAGCATTTGTAGAGGTAGTAGTGTAGTAGTAGTAGTGGCAGTGGTATTAGTAGTACCCGAAGTAGTAGCAGTACTAGTAGTAGGAGCAGTAGCACCACTTGTAGCAGTACCTAAAGTGGCAGTAGTAGGAGTTGTAGAAGTAGTAGTAGTACCCGAAGTAGCAATAGAAGCCGTTATAGTAGTAGTAGTAGTAGTAACAGTAGTAGTTGTAGTTGTAGTAATAATAGCAGTAGTAGTAGCAGTAGTAGCAGCAACAGTTTTAGTGGTAGCTATAGTAGTAGCAGAAGTAGTACTAGTATGAGCAGTTGTAATAGCTATACTAGTAGCAACAGTAGCAGCAGCTGTAGTAGTAGTAGTAGTAGTAGTAATACTAGGGAAAGTAGTAGCAATAGTTGTAGTAGTACTAGTAGGAGCAATAGTAGCAGTAGTAGTAGCAATAGTAGTAGCAATAGGAGTAGTAGCAGTTGTTGTAACAGTAGTAGTAGTAGTAGTAGTATTAGTTGTAGTAGTAGTAGTAGCAATCGTAGTAGTAGTAGTAGCAGCAGGAGTAGTAGCAGTAGTAGTAGGAGACGTTTTAGTAGCTATAGCAGTAGGGGTAGTTGTAGTAGTAGTTGTAGTAGTACTAGTAGTTGTAGTAGCAGAACTTGTTGTAGCAGTAGGTGTAGTAGGAGTTGTAGTAGTGGGGGTACGAGGAATAGTAGTAGCAATAGTAGTAGTAGCTACAACAGTAGTAGTTGTTGTAGTAGTTGTAGTAGTTTTAGTAGTAGTAGTAGTAGTCGTGGTACTAGTAGTAGTATTAGTAGTAGTAGTAGTAGTAATATTAGTAGTAGTGGTAGGAGTACTAGTAGTAGCAGTTGCACTAGTAGAGTAGTTGTAGTAGTAATAGCTGTAGAGGTAGTATGAGTAGTAGTTGTTGTAGTAGGTGTAGGGGTAGGATTAGTAGTAGTGGCAATAGTAGGAGTAGGAGCAGGGGTAGTAGTTGTAATAGTAGAAGTAGTGGCAGTAGTAGCCCTAGTAGTGGTGGTTATAGTTGTAGCAGTAGTAGCAGTAGTACTTTTAGTTGTAGTAGTAGCAGTAGTAGTAGGAGGAGGAGGAGGAGAAGGTGGATTAGTGGTAATAGTAGCAGTAGTAGTAGTAGTAGTATTAATAGTTATGGCATTAGTTGTGGTAGTCGTACTATTATTAGTTGTAGTAGTAGTAGTAGGAGTGGGAGTCAGTGTAAGAGTAGTAGTAGTTGTAGTAGTTGTAGTAGTGGCAGTAGTAGCTGTAGTAGAAGTAGGAGTAGGAGTAGTAGTAGTAGTAGCTGTAGTAGTAGGAGTAGTAGTAGTGGTAGGAGTAGGAGTAGGAGTTGGAGTTGGAGTAGTAGTAGATGTTGTAGTAGTGGTGGTTGCAACAATAATAGAAGTATTAGTAGTAATAGCTGTAGTAGTAGTAGTAGTAGTAGTAGTACATGGCATAGGATTAGTAGTATTAAGAGTAGGAATAGTAGGAGTAGGAGTAGTGGTATTTGGAGTAGTAGATATAGTTGTAGTTATAGTTGTAGTGGTAGCAGTAGGCGTATTTGGAGTAGTAGTAGGAGTGAGAGTAGTAGTAGTAATAGTAGCAGGAGTAGGAGTAGGAGTAGTAGTAGTAGTAGTGCTAGTGATAGTAGTTGTTAAACTAGTAGTTGTATTACGAGTAGTAGGAGTAGGAGTAGTTGTAGTAGGAGTAGTAGTAGTTGGAGCAATGGTAGGTGTCGTAGTTGTAGTAGTAGTCATAGTAGTAGTAGTAGTAGTAGTAGTCATAGTAGTAGTAGGACTCGGTATAGGTTTACTAATAGGGGTAGTAGTAGTTGGAGTAGTGGTACTCGTAGTAGTCATAGGAGTAGGAGTGGCAGTTGGAGTTTAAGTAGGAGTAGTAGTAGTAGTTGGAGTAGTAGTTGTATTAGTAGTTGTATTAGTAGTTGTAGCCATAGTCGTGTTAGTAGTAGTAGCAACAGTACTTGTGGTAGCAATAACAGAAGTAGGAGTTGTAGTAGTAGTGGTAGTTATTGTCGTTGTTGTAGTACTAGTAGCAGTAGTAGAAGCAACAGCAGCAGTAGTAGTAGCAGTAGTGTAGTAGTAGTAGTAGTTAGGGTAGTAGTTAGAGTAGTAGTATTAGAAGGTGTAGTAGATGTAGTAGTAGTAATAGCATTAGTAGTCGTAGTAGTAGTAGTCGTAGTAGTAGAAATAGGAGTAGTAGTAGTAGTTGGAGCAACAGTGGTAGCAACAGCAGCCGTAGTAGTAGTTGCAGCCGCAGCAGTAGTAGTAGTAGTTGCATGAGAAGTAATAGTATGAGTGGTAGTAGTAATTGTAGTAGTCGTAGTAGTTATAACAGTAGTAGTAGTAGTAAAAGGAGGAGTTGTACTATTAGTAGTATCACTAGAAGTAGTAGTAGTATTGGTAGTAGATGTAGTAGTAGTAGTCGGAGTAAAAGTAGTAGTAGAAGTAGTGGTTGTAGTAGTAGCAGTATCAGGAGTTGAAGTATTAGTAGTAGTAGTAGAGGTAGGAGTAGCTCTATCAGCAGGAATAGTAGTAGTAGTATTAGTAGTTATAATAGTATTTGGAGTACTAGTAGCAAAAGTAGTAGTAGTTATAGTAGTACGAGTTGGAGTGGGAGTAGTAGCCAGAATGGTTGTAGTTGAAATAGTAGGAGGAGAAGTAGTTATAATAGTCGTAATCCGGGTAGTAGTTGTTGGCGTAGGGGTAGCAGTGGTAGTAGAAGTAGTAGTAGTAATAGGCGTTGGAGTAGGATTAGTAGTAGCAGTAGTAGTAGTAGTGGTAGGAGTACAAGTAGTAGTAGTTGGAGTTGGAGCAAGAATAGTTTTAGTAGTAGTAGTACTAGTAGCAATAGTAAAAGGAGTAGTAGTTGAAGTAGTAGTAGTTGCAGTAGTAGTAGTTGTTGCTGTAGTAATAGTAGCGGTAGTAATCGTTGTAATATGAGTAGTAGTTGTAGTAGCAAAAGCAGTAGCGGAAGGAGTTGTAGTTGTAGTAGCAATAGCTATAGTAGTAGTAACTGTACTAGTAGATGTAGGAGTTGTTGTAGTAGTAATAGTTGGAGTACTAGTAGTAGCAGTAGTAGTAGTAGTATGAGTAATAGTTGTAGTGGTAGTGGTAGTAGTAGTGGTAGTAATAGTAGTATTAGTAGTAGTAGTTGTTGTAGTAGTTGTTGTAGAAACAGCTGTAGTAACAGAAGTAATTTAGTATTAGTAGTTGTATTAGTACTAGTATGAGTTGAAGTAGTAGTAGTGCTAGTAGTAGTAATAGGAGAAGGAGTAGTAGTCACAATAGTAGGAGTAGTAGGAGTAGTAGTAGTCATAGTAGTTGTAGTAGTAGTAATGGTAGTAGTAGTTGTTGTTGTAATAGTTAGTAGTAGTAGTAGTAGTAGTAGTAGTAGTAGTAGTAGTAGTAGTAGTAGTAGTAGTAGTAGTAGTAGTAGTAATAAGGGTTGTAGTAGTAGCAGTAGCAATGTTAGTAGTTTTAGAAGTTGTTGTAATTGTATTAGTACTATTAGTAGAAGAAGTAGCAGAAGCAGTATGGTAGTAGTAGTAGTACTAGTAGTTGTTGTTGTTGTTGTTGTGGTAGTAGTCGTAGTAGTAGTGGTAGTAGTAGTAAGACTAGTAGTACTAGTACTAGTAGTTGTTGTTGTTGTAGGAGTAGCAGTAGAAGTAGCAGTGGCAGCAGCAGCTGTAGTTGTAGTAGTAGCAGTAGAAGAAGTGGTAGTAGCAGTAGTAGTAGGTGTAGGAATAGTTGCAGTAGTAGCACAAGAAGGACTAGGAGTAGTAGTAGTAATTCTGCTGCTGTTGCCACTATTACTGCGACTACTACAACAACTACTACTACTACTGCTACTACTTTCGCTTTTACTACTATTGCTACTATTATGGCTACTACAGCTACTACTTCCATGACTACTATTGCTATTGCTGCTACTGCTACTGCAACAATTGCTACTACTACTGCTGACAATACTATTACTTCTACAAATACTACTACTGCTACTTCCGTAACTTCTATTACTATTGTTGCTATTACTACTGCTATTACAACTTATACAGCTACTGCTACTACTTCAACTACCAATTCTACTGTTACTATAATTGCTAATACAAGTGATACAACTACAAACACTACTACTACTACTACTTCTTCTGCACTAAGAACAACAACTACTACTACTTCATCTCCTCCTACTATTATTAGCACTAGTACTCCTACTACTACTACAATTGCTGCTACTACAACCACTACTACTGCTACTAATGCTACTACCATTATTACTACTACTATTGTTACTGCTATTACTACTACTTCGGATACTACTACTGCTGCTGGTACTACAAATATTCTTACTGCTGATATAGCTACTACCATTACTACTACTACTATTATTACAACTTCTCCTACTTCTAATACTTCTCCGACTATTACTTCTCCTCCTCCTCGTCCTCGTACTACTACTATGACTACTTTACTACTACAACTACTACTCCCAACACCAACCGCAACTTCCAATCCTACTACAACTACTCCTAATATTACTACTAATGCTACGATAGCTACTACTACTACTACTACTACTACTACTACTACTACTACTACTACTACTACTACTACTTCTATTGCTGCTACTACTACCACTATAATTGATATAACTACTACTACTGCTACTACTACTACTACTTCTACTCCTGCTACAACTTCTACTATTACTTCTACTACTACTACTACTACGACTAATATTATTAGCACTGCAGTTGTCACCACCCCTACTACTACTCCTGCTCTTGCTCCTACTCCAACTCCTACTGCTGCTGCTACTACTACAACCACTACTACTACTGCCACCACTTCTACTGCTACTACTACACCTACTCCATCTCCTACCTCTACTTCCACTCCTTCTACTACTACTCCTAATATTACTACTAATACTACTATTGCTGCTGCTACTACTTCTACTCCTACTACTACTACAACATCAACAATAACAATTATTACTACTGTTGCCACTACTACCACTGCAACTGCTATAACTAATACTACTACTGCTACCACTAATACTACCACAACTACTCCTACTACTGCTACTACACTACAACTACAACTGCTACTACTAGTACTACAACAACTCCTACAACTATTACTGCCACAACTGCTACTACTACAACTACTACAACTACTATGTCTGCTGCTGCTGCTACTACTACTCCAACTACTACTACCACTACTAGTGCCAATACTACTACTACTTTTGTTACTACTACTACTACTACTATTACCACTACAACAACTACAGTAACAACAACCACTACAACAACAACAACTACTACTACTACTACCAAACTACCACCACCACTACAACAACAACAACTACTACCACTACAACAACAATAACTACTACTACTACCAAACTACCACCACTACTACAACAACAACTACTACTACCACTACAACAACAACTACTACTACGATTATTTCTACTACAACAACAACAACTACTCCTTCTCCTAGTCCTCCTACTACTACTATTTCTACCACTACTACTACTACTAAACTACTAATACTACAACTACACTCACTACAACAACTACTAATACTACTACAGCAACTGCTACTCCTACTACTACTACTATTACCCCAACTTCTTCTTCTTCTTCTACTACTACTACTCCTACTACTCCTACTACCACTACCACTACCTCTACTTCTGCTTCTACTCCTATTACTACTGGTACTACGACTACTACTACTACAACTACAAAAACTACTACTACTACTACGACGACTCCTATGTCCACTGCAATAACTTCTTATACTACTGCTGCTACTGCTATTGCTACTCCTTTCACCACCACCACGACTACTACTACTACTACTACTATGACTAGTACAACTACTAGTACCACTGCGCCTACTACTTCTACTACTACTACTACATAAGCTACTGCAGCTACACTACTACTTCAAGTGCTACTACTAGTACTACTACTACTCCAACAACTATTACTATTACTACAACAACCGCTAAAACTACTACAACAACTGCCGCTACTGCTACTACTACTACTACTCAGTCTACTACAACTACTCCTACTACCACAACTGCTACTACTTCTATTACTACTACTACAACAACTATTTCTACAACTACAATGACAACTACTACAACTACTAAGACTACATCCACTGCTATAACTGCTGCTACTACTACCACTACAACTACTACTACTAGTACTACTATTACTACTACAACTACTACTTCTGCTCCTACCACTACTACTTTTACTACAACAACAACTACTACTACTACTAAACTACAACTACCGCAACTACAATGACAATAACTACTAATACTACTACTACTACTACTACTACTACTACTACTACTATTACGACTACTCCTCCTCCTCCTCCTCCTCCTCCTCCTCCTCCTCCTACTACTACTACTACAACAACAATTACTTCTACTACTACTACTGCTACCACTACTTCTACAACCACCTCTAGGACTACTACTACTACTACAAGTACTACCACTACTACTACTACTACAACAACAACAACAACAACAACAACAATAACTACTACTACTACTACTACTACTACTACTACTACTACTACTACTATATCAAATTATCCTTCTTCAATCATTCCTCATACTTAGCTCTATAATAAATCTCACTAACTGTACGTTCAGGATTTATCCCAAATCTATCGTAGAGCGAGTTCATAAGAATCTTATACACATAAGACATAGCTTCATCACTAGCTTTCTTTGCTTATAATCTGCTCGCATAGAAGTTTGATACAAAGCTTTTGGAAGGGCAGACGTGAAGACTCAGAGTCTTTCTGTATGCCTTTAGCATAGCTACCAAGAGCAGCTAGAGAGGCAGCAGTCAAAGTGGCAACATCTTGCCCGCAGATTCACAAGTTCCAGATCCCAAAGATTGAAAGTAAGATACAGATCCTCCAGTTGCTGAGCCAATTGTTGTACCAGTTTGGGGGTGGATCCAGTGCTAGTTGATTCACCTATTTTATCAGTTGCTACCACTACCACTGCAACTACCACTAGTAGTACTACATTACTACTACAACTACTACTTTTACTACAACAACAACAACTACTACTACTAAACTACTACTACCACAACTATAATGACAACAACAACTACTAATACTACTACAACAACGACTACTCCTACAACCACCCCCAGGACTACTACTACTACTACAACTACTACCACTACCACTACTACTATAAGAACAACAACAACAACTACTACTACTACTACTACTACTACTTCTTCTTCTTCTTCTTCTTCTTCTTCTTCTACTACCACTACAAAAGCTACTGCTACTACACTACTACTTTAATTGCTACTAGTGGTACTACTACTACTCCTACAACTATTACTATTACTACAATAACTACTGCTAATACTACCATCACTACTACAACTACTGCTACTACTACCCCTGCAACTACTACTAGTACCACTTTTATTAGTACTACAATTGCAACTACTACTCAACTCCTACTACTACTCCTACTACTCCTCCTACTACTACTTCTATTACTACTACTACTCCTACTACTACTACTATTACCACCACCACCACCACCACTACTACTACTACTACCACTAGTCCTACTACTACTCCTACTACTACTACAATGACAACAACAACTACAAATACTACTACAACAACTGCTACTCCTAGTACTACTACTATTACTACTACGCCTACTACTACTACTACTACTGCTTCTACTCTTAATACTACAGCTACTATGACTACTACTACTACCACCACCACCACGACTACTACTACTCCTCCTACAAATGCTATGATTATAACTTCTACTACTACTACTATTTCTAACACAAACACAACTACTACAACAACAACAACAAGTACTACTACAACTTCTTCAACTAATACTACCGCCACTACTCCAACTACTGCTACAACTACCACTACAACTACTAGTACTTCTACTACAATTACAACCACAACTACTACTTCTACTCGGACCCCAACTCCTACTCCTACTACTCCTACTACTACTACTGCTACTGCTACTCCTACTACTAATGCAAGTACCACTACTACTACAACAATAACTACAACTGCCATAACAATTAGTTCTACCACTAAAACAACAACAACTACTACCGTTGCTATAGCAACTTCTACTACTCCTTCTACCACCACAACTGTTGCTAGTAACATGGTTATTCCTGCTACTATAACTACTACTTCTACTACTACTACCACTACTACTACTACTAGCACTACTCCAACTACTACAACTCCTACTACTAATAATACTACTCCTCCTGATACTACTGCAGTTGCCTCAACTACTTCTACTACTGCTATTACTCTTACTATAGCTATAGGTATTACTACTACTGCTGCTACTATTGCTGCTACTTCTACTACTACTCCTTCTGCCACTACTACTTCTCCTACTACAATTCCCACTGCTACGACTACTTCTACCACTGCCACTAGGATTACTGCTACTACTACTTTCGCTACTACAACTACGAGCACTACTGCTACAAATGCCGCTGCCACTACTACTACATCACCTACTACTACTACTATCACCACTATTACTACTACAACCGCTACTACTATTACTACTACTATTGCTTATACTACATCTACTACTACTATTGCTACTACTACTAGTACTAGTACTACTTCTACTATTAGAATAATAACTACTACTATTGGTTCTATTACGACTGCTATAGCTACTACTGCTACTGGTACTATAAATACTTCTCCTACTACGACTACTGTTGCTGCTTCTACTACTACTACTACTACTTCTACTACTACTGCTGCAACTACTGCCACTACTACTATTACTACTACTACTACTTTTACTATTACTACTATAACACCAACAACAACTACTGCTACTACTATTACTGCCACAACTACAACTACTATTACTATTACTACTGCTTCTACTATTACTACTGCTAGTCATCCAACTATTTTTACTATAACTATTACTGCTACTACTACTACCACAACTACTACACCTCCTAGTACTACTACCACTACATCTACTACTACTGCTACTATTACAACAACTACTACTCCTACTATTACCACCACTACTACTACTACTACTACAATAACTGCAACTTCTACAACTACTACTATTGCTCCACCTACTACTACTACAAGAACTACTACTACTACTATTGCTACTTTTGCTGTTGCCCTTGTAGCTATAACTCCTACTACTTCTGCTACAAGTACAAGTGTTCCTCCTGCTATTACTACTACTATAGCTTCTGTTGGTATGACTACTACTATTGCTGCTGCTACTATAGCTTCTACTGCTATTAGTACTATTGCGGCCGCTACTTACAGCGCTACTGTTACTACTACTACAACTACTTCTACTACTACTCCTTCTACTACTACTCCTATAAGTACTACCACTACTACTATAACAATAATAATAACTAATACTACTACCATTGTTGTTACTAGTACTGCTATGACTACTATTATAGCTATGTTTGCTACTACTGCTACTACTACTATAGCTACTATTGCTACTACTACTACTACTCCTCCTCCTCCTCCTCCTCCTCCTACTACTACTACTTCTACTACTATTGCTACTGCTGCTGCTGCTACTGCTATGACTGCTACTACTACTACTGCTGCTGCTGCTACTACTACTGCTATCACTACTACTGCAGCTGCTACTCTGACAACTACCACTACTACTTCTCTTCCACTATGCTACTGCTATTACTATTGCTACTACTATGATTACTACTACTACTATGACTACTGCAACTATCACTATTACTACTACTGCTACTACACCTACCACAACTACTAATAGTACTAATACTACTCCTACTTCTAGTAATACTAATCCAAATTGAAGTATGAGTAGCAATAGTAGCAATAGTAGTGGTAGTTGTAGTGTTAGCAGTTGTAGTAATAGTAGTAGTAAGAGGAGGAGTAATAGTAGTAGTAGCTGTTGTAGCAGCAGTAGGAGTAGTAGCACCATTGGAAGTAACAGTAGTAGTAGTTGGTGTTGTAATAGTAGAAGTAGTAGTAGTCATAGTAGCTATAGTAGTAGTAGAAGTAGTAGTTGCAATAGTGGTAGTTGTAGCAGTAGAAGTAGTAGATGCAGTAGTGGTAGTTGTAGTAGTAGAAGTAGTAGTGGTAGCTGCAGCAATAGTAGTAGTAGTTGTGGCATGGAGGGGTAGAAGTGTTAGTAGTAGCTATAGTAGTAGTAGTAGTAGTAGTAGTAGTAGTAGTAGCAATAGCTGATATAGTAGAAGTAGTAGTAGAAGTGGTAGTCATAGTAGTAGTAGTGTTAGTAGTAGTAGTAGTACTAGAAATAGGAGTAATAGCAGTAGTAGCAGTAGTACCAATATCAGCAGTAGAGATAGTAGGAGCGGTAATAGCTGCAGTAGCATTATTATTAGTAGTAGAAGTAGTTGTAGTAGTTGTAGCAATAGTACTAAAAGTTTTAGGAGTAGTAGCCATAGTACAAGCAGTAGTAGTTTTAGTGGTGGTGGTAGTAGTAGTAGTAGTAGTGATAGTAGAAGTAGTAGTTGTTGTTGTAGTAATTGTAGGAACAGTAGTAGATGGTGTAGTAGTTGTTGTAGTTGTAAAAGTAGTATAAATATTAGCAATTGTGGTAGTAGACGGGGAAGTATTAGTTGTAGCAGAAGTTGTAGTAGTTCTCATGGTGGTAGTCTCGATAGTAGCAATTATAGCAAGAGTAGTCATTGTAGAACTAGTAACAGAACTAGTCGCAGTAGGAGGAGGAGGAGTAGTAGTACTAGTAGTACTAGTAGTAGAAGCAGTAGTTGTAGTAGTAGGAGAAGTAGTAGTAGCAATAGTAGTGGTAGTGGTAGTAGTAGTAGTAGTAGTAGTAGTAGTAGTAGTAGTAGTAGTAGTTATTGTTGTTGTTGTTGTTGTTGTAGCTATAGTACTAGGTGTAGTAGCAGTAGTAGTCATAGTAGTAATAGTAGTAGTAGTTGTTGTAATAGTTGCTGCAATAAGAGTAGTACTAGTAGTAGTTGTTGTAATAGTTACTGCAACAAGAGTAGTACTAGTAGTAGTTGTCATTGTTGTTGTAGTCACATTAGTAGTAATAGTTATTGTTGTTGTTGTTGTTGTTGTTGTTGTTGTAGTAGTAGTAGTAGTAGTAGTAGTAGTAGTAGTAGTAGTAGTAGCAGTAATGGTAGCAGTAGCTGTAGTAGTAGTAGCAATAGTAGTAGTAGAAGGAGAAGTAATAATAGTAGTAGTTGTAGCCATAGTAGTAGTAGAAGTAGTAATAGAAGCAATACTTGTTGTTGTAGTAATAGTAGTAGTAGTAGTAGTAGTAGTAGTAGTTGTAGTAGTAGTAATTTTAGCAGCAATAGTTATAGTAGTTGTAGAAGTAATAGTAGTATTAGTAACATTAGTAGCAGTAGTTGCGGTAGTGTACTAGCAGTTGTAGCAGTAGCAATAGTAACAGAAGTAGGAGTAGTAGCTGTGATAGTAGTAGTTATAGTTGTAGTTGTAGTAGTAGTAGTATTATTTGTAGCAGTAGTTATAGTAGAAGCAGTAGTAGTAGGAGTAGTAGTAGTATTCGAAGTAGTAGCTGTGGCAGTAACAGTATTAGTAGTAGTAGGAGTGGTAGAAATAGTAGTAGCTTTAGCACTTATAGTAGTAGTAGTAGTAGTAGTTACAATAGTCACAGTTCTAGCAGTAGTAATAGCAGTAGTAGCGGCAATTATTATAGTAGTATGAGTAGTAGTAGTAATAGTTGTAGTTGGACTAGCTGTAGTAGTGGCAGTATTAGTAGTAGTATTTGTTATTGTTGTAGCAGTAGTCGTAACAACAGTTGTAGCAGCAGTAGTAGTAGAAGTAGGAACAATAGCTATAGTAGTAACAACAATAGGAGTAGCAAAAGTTGTTGTAGGTTTAGTAGTACTAGTTGTAGTTGTAGTAGTATTGGTATTATTAGTGATAGTAGTATTAGAAGTTGTAGTTGTAGTAGTATTACTATTAATGGTAGAAGTAGTAGTAGTAGCAGTAGCCATAGTAGTTGTAGGAGAGGTAGTAGCAATAGCGGTAGCCGTATCAGTAGTAGTAGTAATAATAAAAGTAGTAGTAGTTGTAGTAAAGGTAGCCAAAGTAGTAGTACTATGAGTAGTAGTAGTAGTCATTGTGGTTGTAGTAGTAGTAGTTGTAGAAGTAGTAGTTGTGGTAGCAGTAGCTGTAGTAGTTGTAGTAGCAGAAGTAATAGCAGCAGCAGCAGAAATTGTGGTGGTAATAGTAGTGGTAGAAACAATAGCAATAGCAGTAGTAGTATAGTAGTAATAGTTGCTGTAGGAGCAATAGTGGCAATAGTGGTAGCAGTAGCCATATTTGTAGCAGTCGCAGAAGTAGTAGTAGTAATAGCAGTAGTTGGAGTAATAGTAGTAATAATAGCAATAGTCGTAGTTGTAGCAATAGTAGTAGTAATAGTAGCAACAACAGAAGTAGTAGTAATAATTGCAATGGTAGTAGTCAAAGTAGTAGGAGTAGGAGTAATAGCTGTAGTAGTAGTAGTAGCTATAGGAGTAATAGTTTTAGAAGTAGTTGTTATAGTAATAGTAGTCATAGTTGTTGTATCGACCAGAATAGTCGTACTAGTTGCAGTAGAAGTAGTAGCAGCACAACGGTAGTAGTAATAGTAGCTGAAGTAGCTAGAGTAGTAGAAGCAGAAGTGGTAGTGGTAGAAGTAGTTGAAGTAGCAGTAGTAATAGAAGTAGCAATAGTAGTAGTAGTAGTAGTAGCGATAAAATTAGTAGTAGTAGTCTCTATAGTAGCAGTTGAAGTCGAAGTAGTAGTAGTAGCAGTAGTAGCAGTTGAAGAAGTAGTAGTAGTAGTAGATGTTATAGTAGTTATGGCAGTTGTAGTAGTACAAGTAGCACTTGTGGCAGTAGCAGTAGCGGATATTATGGTGGTAGTAGCTTTTGTTGTGGTAGCAGTAGTCACCGGACTAGTTGTAGTATTAGTAGTAGCCGTAGTAGTAGTTGAAGTAGTAGCAGCAGTAGTAGTGCAAGTAGTAGTAGTATTAGTAGGAGTAGTAGTAGTTGTAGTCATCATAGTGGTAGTAGCAGTAATAGTTGTAGGAATAGCAGTACGAGTAGTAGTAGTTGTCATAGTTGTAGCACCAATAGTTGTACTAGAAGTAGTAGTGGTTGTAGTACTAGCAGCAGTAGTAGTAGGAGGAGAAGGAGGAGGAGGAGGAGGAGTAGCAAGAGTAGCAGTAGTAGATGTAGTAGTAGTAATAGTTGTAGTTGTAGCCAGAGTAGTAGTATTGCTAACAGTACTAGTAGTTGTTGTTGTTGTAGTAATTGTAGTAGTTGTAGTAGTAATAGTTAAAGTAGTAGCAGCAGCAGTAGTAGTTTTAGTAGTAATAGAAGTATTAGTTGTAGAAGTAGTAGTTGTTGTAGAAGTAGTTGTAGATGCATTTGCAACTATAGTAGTAGCCTCAACAATAGGAGGAGTAGTAGCAGTAGCAGTAGTAGTACATGCTGTAGTAGTATTTGTTGTGGTAGTGGTACTAGCTGAAGTTGTAGTGGGAATAGTAGTTGTAGTAGCAGGAGAAGGAGTAGTAGAAGTAGTAGTAACAGTAGCAGTAGTTGTAGTAGTAGTTGTAGTAGTAGTTGTTGTAGTAGTAGTAGCAATAGTAGTAGTAGTAGAAATAGTAGTGGTAGTAGTTGTTGTTGTAGTAGCTGGAGTAGTACTAATAGTAGTTGAAGTAGTAATATTTGTAGTAGTATTAGTAGTAGTAGTAGCAGTAGTAGTATTGGTGGTAGTAGCTATAGCAATTGCAGTAGTATTAGTTGTCGCAGTTGCAATAGAAGTATTAACAGAAGTAGCAGTAGTAGCTGCAGTAGCTGTCGTAGTAGATGTAATAGTAGCTACAGAAATTGTAGGGGCAGTGCAGCAGCAGTAGTAGTCGTAGTATCAATAGTAGCTGCTGTAATAGTAGTAGTAGTTTTGTAGTAGTAGCAGTAACAGCTGTAGTAGTAGTTGTAGTAGTGGTAGTAGCGAAATTAGCCATAGCAGTAGTAGTCGTAGTAGTAGCAGCAGCTATAGTAGTAGTTGCAACAATAGTTTTAGAACTACTAATAGTGGTAGTAGCAGTAGCTATAGCTCGAGTAGTAGTACTAGTACTAGTAGTCGTAGTAGTAGTATCGGTAGCCGCAATATTAGTTGTAGTGGTAGTAGTAGTGGTGGTGGTGGTGGTGGTAGCAGGTATAGTAGTAGGAGAAGTAGAAGTTGTTATAGTAGTAGTAATAGTAGCAGCAACAATAGCAGTAGTGTTAGTATTAGTACTAGTAGTAGTAGTTGTTGTAGTAATAGTAGTGTTAGTAGTAGCAGCAGTAGTAAGAGGAGGACTCATCTTAGTAGTAGTATATGCAACAGTGGCAATAGCAGTAGTAGTAATGGCAGTAGCAGTAGTAATGGCAATAGCCACAGTAGTAATAGTAGAAGCAATAGTAGTAGTAGTAGAAGTAGTAGTAGTATCAGTAGCAATAGTAGTAGGATAATTAGTAGGAGTAGTAGTAGTAGAAGCAACAGTAGCGACAGTGCCACTAGTAGTAGTAGTAGTGGTGGTAGTAATAGTAACAGAAGAAGTAGCAACAGCAGCAATAGTTGTAGTATTAGTAGCAATACTACTAGTAGTATTAGCAACATTAGTGGTAGAAGTAGCAGTAGTAGTAGCAGTAGTAGTAGCAGTAGTACTAGTAGTAGTAGTGGCAGCAGTAGTAGCTATAGTAGTAGTAACAGTAGTAGTAGTAGTAGTAGTAGTAGCAGTAACAACAGTAGTAACAATTGTAGCAGTAGTTGTAGCAATACTAGTAGTTGTAGTCGAAGCAATAGTAGCAGTAATAGTAGTGGTGGTGGTAGTAGTAGTATTAGTAGTAGCAGTGGAAGTAGTAGTAGTTGTAGTAGTAGCTATAGTAGTTGTTGTGTAATTAGTAGTAGTAATAGTAGTGTCCATTATACTTGTAGTAGTAGTTGTAGTAGTAGTAGTACCCGTTGTAGTAGTAGTAGCAATTATGAAAGTAGTAGTAGTAATATTAGTAGTAGTTGTTGTTGTAGTAGTAGCAATATCAATAGCGGTAGTAGTAGTCGCAGCTGCCATAGTAGCAGCAGTTGTAGTTGCAGCAGCAGCAGTAGCAGCTGTAGCAATAGTTGTAGTGGTAGTAGTAGTAGCAGTAGTAGTAGTATTAGCAACTGAAGTAGCAATAGCAATAGTAGTTGTTGTGGAAGTTGTAGTAGTAACAGTAGCAGTACCCATTGTAGCAGTAGTAGCTGTTGTGGAAGTAGTAGTGGTAGTAGTAGATGCAGTAGTATTAGTAGTAGTAGTAGCGACAGTTGTACAAGTAGTAGTAGCAATTGCAGTTATAGCAGTTGGGGTAGTAGTTGTGGCCAATGTAATTATCGTAGTAGAAGTATTTGCAGCAATAGCTTTAAGAGCAACATCAGTTGTAGCAATAGTACAGGTACAAGCAGCAGTCGTAGTAGAAGTAGTAGTATTAGTAGCAACAGTAGTCGTAGTAGTAATCATAAGAGTAGTGGTAGGAAGAGTAGTAGTGGTAGTAGTCATAGTAGTAATAGTAGTTGTAGTAGTAGTTGTAGTAGTACTAGTGGTAGTAGTAGTAGTAGTGATAGTATTAGCAGTAGTAGTATTGACATCAATAGTATTAGTAATACTAGTAGTAGTAGAAGTAGTAGGAGTAGTAGTAGTTGTAGTAGTAGTAGTAGTAGTTGCCATAGTGGGAGTAGTAGAATTAGTAGTTGTTGTAATAGTCCTAGTATTAGTTGTAGCTTGAGTAGTAGTAGTAGTTGTCGTTGTTGTAGTAGAAGTAGCAATAATAGTAGCAGCAGCAGCAGCAGCAGCAGTAGTAGTAGTAGTAGTAGTAGTAGTAGTAGAAGTAGTAGTATTAGTAGTAGTAATAGAATTAGTAGTAGTAGTAGTAGTAGTAGTAGTAGTAGCAGCAGAGATAGTAGGAGGAGGAGTAATAGTAGTAGTCATAGCTATAGTAGTAGTTGTAGCAGTAACACTAGTAGTAGTAGGAGTAATAACAGAATTTGTAGTAGTGGTAGTAGAAGTAGTAGGTAGCCGTAGGAGTCTCATTAGTAGCAGTATTCGTTGGTGTAATAGGAGAATTTGTAGTAATGGTAGTAGTAGTAGTAATAGTAATAGTAGTAGGAGTAGTAGTAGTTGCCATAGGAGTAGTGGTAGTAGTCGTAGGAGTAGTAGCAGTATTGGTAGTAGTAATAGTAGTAGTAGGGGTAGTAGTTGTTACAGTAGGAGTTGTGGTTGTGGTAGTAGCAGTAGTAGTATTAGTAGTGGTAATAGTAGTAGTTGTAGGAGTAGTAGTAATTCTAGTAGTAGTACTTGTATTAGTTGTGTAGTAGTAGTAGCAGTAGTAGTACTAGTAGTAGCCATAGTAGTACCAGTAGCAGGAGTAGTTGTCATAGTTGTAGAAATAGTAGTAATAGTAGTAGTAGTAGTAGTAAGCATAGTAGTAGTAGTAGCAGTAGTAGTAGAAGTACGAGTAGCAGTGGCACAAGTAGTAGCTAAAGTAATAGTAGTAGCAATAGTAGTAGTATCAATAGTAGCACTTAAAGTAGTAGCAGCAGCAGTAGCAGTAGTACTAGTAGTAGGAGTAGAAGAAGTTGTTGTTGTTGTCGCAAAAGTAGTAGTAGTCATACTCATCGTAATAGAAGAAGTGGTTGTTGTAGGAGGAGTAGTAGTAGTTGTTGTAGCCACCACAGCAGTAGTAGCTGTAGTAGTAGTAGTTGTAGTAGTACGAGTAGTAGTGGTAGTAGTAATAGCAAAAGCAGTAGTAGCAGTAGTAGTAGTAGCTCGATAAGTAGTATTAGTAGTAGTAGTAGAAGCAGTTGCAGCAACAGTAGCAGTTGTAGTAGTAGTAGTAGTAGTAGTAGTGTTGTTGTAGTAGTAGTAGCAGCAACATTAGTGGTAGAAGTAGCAGTAGTAGCATTAGCAACAGAAGTTGTAGTGGCAGTACTAGCAGTTGTAGCAGTAGTAGCACAAGCAGTAGTTGTGGTTGTAGAAAAACTATTATTTGTAGAAGCAGCAGCAGCAGCAGTAATAGTAGTAGTAGTAGTAATTGGCAGATAAGTAGTAGGAGTAGTAGTAGTAGAGGAAGAAACAACAACAGTTGTAGTGGTAGAAGTAGCAGTAGAAGCAGCAGCAGCAGCAATAGTAGTAGTATTAGTTGTAGTACTAGTAGTTGTTGTAGTATTAGGAGCATTAGGGGTAGAAGTAGTATTAGTATCTGTAGAAGTATTAGTAGTAGTAGTAGTAGTAGTAGTAGTAGTAGTAGTAGTAGTAGCTGTAGTAGTAGCTGCAGTATTAGTAGTAGCAGCAATAGTAGTAGTGATAGTAGTGGTAGTAGTTATTGTAGTAGCAGCAATAGTACTATTAGTAGTACTAGTAGCGGCAGTGGTAGTAGTTGTTGTAGCTGCAGCAATAGTACTATTAGTAGTGCTAGTAGTGGCAACACAAGTAGCAGCAGTAGCAATATAGTAGTAGTAGTAGTAATAGCAGTAATTGCAGCAGCAGCAGTTGTAGTTATAGTTATTGAAGTAGTAGTAGCAATAGGAGCAGCAGTACCAGTAGTAGAAGCAAAAGTCAAAGCAGTAGAAGGAGTAGCAGTAGTATTAGTTCTAGTAGTGGTAGTAGTAGAAGTAGTAGTAGTAGTAGTACTACTACTACTAGTAGTAGTATTAGTACTAGTTGTAGTAGTAGTAGTAGGCTCAGTAGTAGTAGTAGTAGCAGCAGTAGTAACAGAAGAAGTTATGGTAGTAGTAGTAGTACTAGCAGTGGTATTAGTACTACTTGTAGTAGTAGTAGTAGTAGCCTCAGTAATAGTAGCAGTAGTAGTAGTAGTACTAGTGGTAGTAGTAGTAGCGATGAAGTTGTACTAGTAGAAGTAGCAGCAGCAGTAGAAGAAGTTGTAGTAGTAGCAACAACAACAACAACAACATAAATAGTAGTAGTAGTACTATTAGTAGTTGTAATAGTTATTGTTCTTGTAGAAGTAGTAGTAACAGTAGTAGTAGTAGCAACAATATTAGTAGTTATTATTGTAGTAGTAGTAGTAGTAGTAGTAGTCGTCGTCGTAGTAGCAGAAGTAGTAGTTGTAGAAGTAGTAGAAGTAGTAGTAGTAGTACTAGTCGCAATAGCAGCAGTAATAGTAGGTGCAACAGCAGCAGCAGTAGTAATATGGGTAGAAATAGTAGTAGCTGTTATATCAATAGTAGCAGTCATAGCAGAAGTAGCAGTAGTAGTTGTAGTTGTGGTAGCAGCAGTAGTAGCAATAGTAGGGATAGTAGTAGCAGTTATCATAGTAGAAGTATTAGTATCATTAGCAGCAAGAGTACCAGCAGTTGTAGCAATAGTATAGGCAGTAGCAGTAATAGTAGTTGAAGCAGCAGTAGCAGTAGCAGTAGTTGTTGTAACAGTGGTTGTACGAAAAGTTATAGTAGTAGTAGTACTAGTATTAATAGTCGTAGGAGAAGTAGTGGCAATAGTAGTAATAGTAGTAGTAGTTGTAGTAGTAGTAGTAGTAGTAGTAGTAGACGAAGAAGAAGAAGAAGAAGAAGAAGAAGAAGAAGAAGAAGAAGTAGTAGTAGTAGTAGTAGTAGTAGCAGTAGTAGTAGGACTAGTAGTAGTGACATTGGTATTAGTAGTAGTAACTGAAATAGTTGTATTAGCAGCAGTAGTATTAGTAGTAGTAAGAGTAGTAGTTGCGGTTATAGTACCAGTTATTGCAGTGGTAGTAGCAGTAGTAGTAGTAATAATCATAGTAGTAGTAGTAGAAGCAATGGTAATAGTAGTAGTTGTTGTTATAGTAGCTGCAGTAGTAGTAGTATTGGTATCAGTAGTAGTAGTTGTTGTTGTATGAGTAGTAGTAGCAGCACTAGTAGTAGTAGTAGTCATAGTAGTAGTTGTAGGAGTAGTAGTAGCAGTAGTTGTAGTAGTACTAGTAGTTGTTGCTTTAGTGGCAATAGTAGCAGTAGTAGTACTTTTAATAGTCATAGTAGTAGTAGTAGAAGGAGTGGGAGTAGTAGTAGTAGTTATGGTCATAGCACTAGTAGTAGTAGTAGTAGTAGTACTAGTAGAAGTAGTCGTAGTAGTATAAGTAGTAGCAGTAGTAGTAGTTGTGGAAGTAGTAGTAGTAGTAGTAGCTATAAAAGTAGTTGCTGTAGTAGTAGTAGTAGTAGGATTAGTTGTAGTAATGGTAATATTAGTAGTAGTGGTAGTAGAAGTAGTAGAGTTGTAGAGGAGTAGTAGTAGTAGCGGTATTAGTAGTTGTGGTAGGAGAATTTACAGTAATTGTAGTGGTGGTAGTAATAGTCATAGTAGTTGAAGTAGTAGTAGTAGCAGTAGGAGTTATGGTTGTAATCGTAGGAGTAGTAGTAGTATTAGTATTTGTAATAGTTGTATTAGGAATAGTAGTAGTTGAAGTAGGAGTAGTAGTAATGGTAGCAGTTGCAGTAGCAGTAGTTATAGTAGTAATAGTTGTGGTAGTTGCACTACTAGTTGCCGTATTGGTAGTAGTAGCAGTAGTAGTTGTTGTAATAGTCATTGAACTTGTACAAGTAGGAGTAGTAGTTGTAGTAGTGGTAGTATTACATGTACTTGTAGCAGTAGAAGTAGTAGTAGTAGCAGTAGTAGTAGTAGTAGTAGTAGTAGCAGTAGTTGTAATAGAAGTAGTAGTAGTATTAGTAGAGGTAGCAGAAGTAGTTGCAATAGTAGTTGCAGTAGGAGTAGAAGTAGTAGTGGTAGTAGTAGCTGAAGCAATAGTTGCTGTAGTAGTAGTAGTTGTTGTCGTTGGAGTAGCAATGTTAGTAGTTGTAATAGGAGAATTTGTATTTATTGTAGTAGTAGTAGTAATAGTCATAGTAATAGGAATCTTAGTAGTAGTAGTAGGAGTAGTAGTTGTTGTCGTTGGAGTAGCATTTGTACTAGTAGTTCTAATAGCAGTAGTAGGAGTAGTAGAAATGGTATTAGTAGTATTTGTCGTAGTAATTCAAGTACTAGCAGTCGTAGTAGTAGAGTAGTGGTAGAAGCAGTAGATGTGGTAGTAGAAATCATAGTAGTAGTGGGAAGAGTAGTTGCAGTCACAGTAGTAGTACTTGGTTGCAGTGGTAGTGGTAGTCATATTAGTATTAGCAGTAGTAGTCGTAGTAGTCATAGTAGTAGTAGCAGTAGTAGTAGTAGGACGAGTAGCAAGAGCAACAACAACAACAAAAATAATAGTAGTAGTAGTAGTAGTAGTTGAAGTAGTAGTAGTAGTCGTATTTATTGTAGTAGAAGTTGTCATAGTAATTGTTGTTGTATTAGTGCTAATAATATTACTTGTGATAGTAGAAGTAGTAGTAGTAGTAGTGGTAGCAGTAGCGGCAGTAGTAGTAGTAGTAGTAGCAACAGCAGCAGCGACAAGAGTTGTTGTAGTAGTATTAGTTACAGTAGTAATAGTAGCAGTGGTAGTAGAGGTACTAGAGTAGTAGTTTGAGTAGTAGTAGTAGAAGTAATAGTAGTTGTGGCAGGAGAATTTGTAATAATTGTGGTAGTAGTAGTAATAGTCGCAGGAGTAGGAGTAGTAGTAGTTGCAATAGGATTTGTGGTAGTAGTCATAGGAGTAATAGTAGTATTAGTTGTAGTAATAGTAGTTGTTGGAGTAGTAGTAGTGGAAGTAGGGGTAGAAGTGTTAGTAGCAAAAGTAGTAGTAGTGTAAGCAGTGTTAGTAGTAGTAGTTGTAGGAGTAGTAGTACTTGTAGTAGTAGTGTAGTAGTAGTAGCAGTAGCAGCAGCAGTAGTAGTAGTAGTCATAGTTATAGTCGTAGTAGTAGTTGTTGTATCGTATTAGTAGTAGTAGCTATAGTATTGGTGGTGGTGGTGGTGGTGGTGGTAGTAGTAGCAGTAGCAGTAGTAGTAGCAGTAGTAGTAGTAGTAGTAGTCATAGTAGTAGTCGTAGTAGTATTTGTTGTATTGTATTAGTAGTAGTAGCTATAGTATTGGTGGTGGTAGTAGTAGTAGTAGTAGTAGTAGTAGTAGTAGTAGCAGTAGTAGTTGTTGTAAAAGTCATAGTTGTAGTATAGGCTGGTGTAGTAGTAGTAGTAGTAGTTGTTGTTGTTGTAATAGCGGTATTAGTTATAGTTGTAGTAGTAGTAGTAGTAGTAGTAGTAGTAGTAGCTATAGTAGTACTAGTAGTAGCAGTGGCAGTAGCAAAAGTACTAGTAGTAGTATTAGTAGCAGTACTTGTAGTTGTAGGAGTGGTTGTAGTAGCAGTAGTAGTAGTAGCTGTAGCAGTATTTGCAATAAGAGAAATAGTAGCAGTAGGAGTGGTAGTAGTAGCAGCTTTAGTTGTAGTAGTCATAGTAGTAGCAGTAGTAGTTGTAGTAGATTTAGAAGTAGCCATAGTAAAAGTAGTGGTAGATGTAGTAGTAGTAGTAGTAGTAGTAGTAGTAGGATCAGCAGTAGCAGTAGTAGTTGTAGTAGATTTAGAAGTAGCCATAGTGGAAGTAGTGGTAGATGTAGTAGTAGTAGTAGTAGGATCAGCAGCAGCAGTAGCAGTTTTAGTAATAGCAGCAGCAATAGTTTTAGTTGCTGCAGTAGTCGCAACAACATCAGCAGCAACCGTTATAGTAGTAGTGGTGGTTTTTCTAGTTGTAGTAGTAGCATTAGGAGTAACTATGGTAGCAGTAGTAGTTGTTGTAGTAATTGTAGTAATAGGGGGAGTAGTAGTTCCAGTTGTATAAGTAGAAGTAGTAGTAGTATTGGTAGTTGTAATAGTAGTAGTAGGACTTGGAGTAAAAGTACTAGTAGTAGTAGTAGTAGTAGTAGTCTTAGTAGTTGTACTAGCAGTGGTAGTAGGATTAGGAGTAGTAGAAGTAGTAGTAGGGGTAGGAATAGTAGTAGTAGCAAGAGTAGTAGTTGGACCAAGAGAAGTGGTAGAAGTAGTTGTAGTAGTGGTAGCAACAACTGCAGGGGTAGTAGCAACAACAATAGTTGTAGTAGTAGTAGTAGCAGTAGTAGTTGTAGTATTAATAGTAGCAAAAGTAGTAGTAGCAGTGGTAGCAGTAGTGGCCATTGTGGAAGTAGTTATACTAGTACTAGTAGGAGTAGTAGCAGTCATAGAAGTAGTAGCAACACTAGTCATAGAAGTGGTTGCAGTTGTAGCCTCAGCAGCAGCAGCAGTTGTTATAGTAGTAGTAGTAGTAGTAGTACGTGGAGTAGTAATAGCAGTTGTTGTTATTGTTGTTGTAGTAGTAGTAGTAGTGGTTGCAGTAGTAGTACTAGTAGTTGTCGTAGTGGCAGTAGTAGCAGTAGTAGTTGTTGTAATAGTCATTGTAGTAGTACGAGCAGGAGGAGTAGTATTAGTTGTTATAGTAGTAGTAGTATTAGTTATAGTTGTAGTAGTAGTAGTAGTAGCAGTAGTTGAAGTAGTAGTAGAAGTATTTGTAGTCGTAGCAGCAGTAGTAGTAGCAGTAGAAGTAGTAGGAGTAGTAATAGTAGCAGTAGTAGTAGCTATAGCAGTAGTTGCCATAGTAGTTGTTGTAGTAGTAGTAGTAGGAGTAATAGTTGTAGTAGTCATAGCAGTAGTAGTAGTAGTATTAGTAGTTGTAGTACGAGAATTTGCATTAATTGTAGTAGTAGTAGTAATAGTCAGAGTAGTTGGAATCTTATTAGTAGCAGTTGGAGTGGTAGTAGTAGTTGTAGGAGTAGCCGTAGTATTAGTAGTAGTAATAGTAGCAGTAGGAGTACTAGTAGTGGTAGTAGTTGTAGTATTAGTAATAGTAGTAGTAATAGTAGTAGTTGTTCGAGTAGTAGTAATTCTAGTACTAGTCGTTCTAGTAGTAGTGTAGTAGTAGTAGCAGTATATGTGGTAGCAGTAGCCATAGTATTAGTAGTACCAAGAGTAGTTGTAGTAGCAGTAGTAGTAGTACAAATAGCAGTAGTAGTTGTTGTTGTTGTCATATTAGTAGTAGCAGTGGTACTAGTAGTGGTCAAAGTATTGTAGTAGCAATAGTAGTGGTAAGACGATCAGCAAGAGCAAGAGCTACAAGAGAAGTAATAGTAGCAGTAGTAGCAGCAGTAGTTCTAGCAGTAGTTGTTGTAATAGTAGTAGCAACATCTGTAGCGGCAGCAGTAGCAACAGCGGTTGTAGTAGTATTAGTTGTTGTAGTAGTAGGACTAGTAGTTGTTGTAGTATTAATAGTAGCCGTAGTGGCAGTAACAGTAGTAGTAGTAGTTACCATTATGGAAGTAGATGTAGTAGTAGTAGTAGTAGTAGTAGTAGGAGTAGTAGCAGCAGTAAAGTAGTAGTAGTAGTAGTAGTGGCTGCAGCAGCAGCAGTACCAGTAGTAGTAGTAGCAGCTGTAGTAGCAGTAGTAGTAGTAGTAGCCGTAGTAGCAGTAGTATTAGTAGTAGTAGTAGCAGTAGTAGCAATTGTAGTATTAGCAGCAGCAGTAGTAGTAGCAGTAGTAGTAGTAGTAGTAGTAGTGGTAGTAGTAATAAGAGAAGTAATATTAAGACTAGTCGTAGTAGTAGTAGTAGTAGTTGTTGTAGTAGGAGTAGTAGTAGTAGAAGTAGCTGCAATAGCTACAACAGTAGCAGTAGCAGAAGTTGAAGTAGCCGTAGCAACAATAACAGGATTAGGAGTACCTGTTGTAGGAGCAGAAGCAGCAGTAGTAGTAGAAAGAGCACGAATAGGTGTCGAAGTAGTAATAATAGTAGCAGCAGTTGTAGAACTGGTAGTAGTAGCACAAGTAGGAGTAACAGAAGAAGTAGTACTAGTAGTAGTATTAGTATTAGTACTAGAAGTAGTACTAGCAGCAGCAGTAGTAGTAGTCGAAGCAGTTGTAGTTGTAATAGTAGTAGTACTTGTAGTAGTAGTAGTAGTTGTAGTAGTAGTAATAGAAATATCAGTAGTAGGGACAGTAGAAGTAGTAGAGTAGTAGTAGGAGGAGTAGTAGTATTGGTATTAGTAGTTTTGGTAGGAAAATTTGTAGTAACTGTAGTGATAGTAGTAATAGTCATAGTAGTTGGAGTAGTAGTAGCAGCAATAGGAGTTCTGGTAGTAGTCGCAGGACTAGTAGTAGTATTAGTAGTTGTAATAGTAGTAGCAGCAATAGTAGTTTAAGTAGTAGTAGTAATGGTAGCAGCAATAGTAGTTGTATCAGTCATGGTAATAATAGTAGTTGTAGGTGTAGTAGTAATTCTATTAGTAGTACTTGTAGTAGTAGTATAGTAGCAGTAGTTGTAGCTGTAGTGGTAGTAGTCGTAGTAGCTATAGAAGTAGTAGTAGTAGCAGCAGTAGTACTAGAACTAGTAGTAGTAGTCATAATAGTAGTAGTAGCAGTCGTATTAGTAGTAGTAGCTGTAGTAATAGTATTAGTAGTAGTAGTAGTAGTTGTTGTAGCAGCAGTAGAAGTAGTGTTGGTCGAAGTAGTAGTAGTAGTAGTAGTTGTTGTTGTTGTTGTAATAGTAATAGTACGTGTAGTTGTAGTAGTAATAGTAGTCGTAGTAGTTGTTGTAGTAGTAGTCGTATTAGTAGTAGTTGTAATAATAGCATTAGTAGTAATAATAGTAGTAGTAGTAGTAGCAGTAGTAGTAGTATTGATCGAACTAGTAGTAATAGTAGTTGTTGTTGTTGTAGTAGTAATAACATGTAGTATTAGTGGTGGTGGTGGTGGTGGTGGCGGCGGTGTTGGTGGTTGTAGTAGGAGTACAAGTAGTTGCCTTAGTGGCAGTAGTAGCAGTAGTAGTTGTTGTGATAGTCATTGCAGAAGTACAAGATGGAGTAGTAGTTGTAGTAGTAGTGGCAGTAGTAGTAATATTAGTTACAGTTGTAGTGATAGAAGTAGTAGTCGTAGTAGTAGCTATAGAAGTGGGAGTAGTAGTAGCAGTAGCAGTAGTAGAAGTAGTAGTTGTTGTATTAGTAGAGGTAGTAGTACTAGTAGCAGCAGTAGAAATAATAGGAGTAGTAGCAGCAGTAGAAATAATAGGAGTAGTAGCAGTAGTAGTAGTAGCTGTAGCAATAGTTGCAGTTGTAGTAGTAGTAGTAGGAGTAATAGTAGTAGTAGTAGTAGGAGTAGTAGTATGACAAGTAGTAGTAGCAGTATTAGTTGTTGTAGTGCGAGAATTTGCATTAATTGTAGTAGTAGTAGTAATAGTCAAGAGTAGTAGGAATCCAATTAGTAGCAATAGGACTGGTTGTAGTAGTCGTAGGAGTAGCTATATTATTATTAGTAGTAATAGTAACATTAGGAGTACCAGTAGTGGTAGTAGTTGTAGTATTAGTATTAGTAGTAGTAATAGTAGTAGTTGTAGTAGCAGCAGCAGTAGTAGTTCCAGCAGTAGTACCAGCTGTTGTAGTAGCTATAGCAGTAGTTGCTGTAGTACTTGTAGTAGTAGTAGGAGGAGGAGGAGGAGCACGACAAGTAGTAGTAGCAGTATTAGTTGTTGTAGTGCGAGAATTTGCATTAATTGTAGTAGTAATAATAATAGTCAGAATAGTGGGAATCTTATTAGTAGCAATAGGAGTGGTAGTAGTTGTCGTAGGAGTAGCTGCAGTATTAGTAGTAGTAATAGTAGCAATAGGAGTACCAGTAGTGGTAGCAGTAGTAGTATTAGTATTAGTAGTAGTCATAGTAGTAGTTGTAGGAATAGTAGTTGTTGTAACATTAATAGTAGCAATAGTTGTAGTTGTAGTAGGACTAGTTGTTGTTGTAGTATTAATAGTAGCAGTAGTAGTAGTAGTTGCCATAGTGGAAGTAGTTGTAGTAGTAGTAGTAGTATTCGTAGGAGCAGCAGCAGCAGTAGCAATTGTACTATTAGCAGAAACAGCAGTAGTAGGAGTAGCAGTAGTAGTAGTGATGTTAGTAATAAGACAAGTAGTACCAAGACTAGTAGTAGTAGTCATAGTATTACTTGTAGTGGTAGGAGTAGAAGTAGAAGTAGCAGCAATAGCAGCAGCAGCCGCAGTAGTAGAAGTTGAAGTAACAGCATCAACAACAGGATTAGGAGTACCAGTAGTAGGAGCAGGGGTAGTAGTAGTAGTAGCAAGAGCAAGAATAGGTGTATAAGTAGAAATAATAGTAGCAACAGTTGTAGAAGTGGTGGTAGTAGTAGTAGGAGTATGAGTAGTAGTAGTAGTAACAGTAGGAGTATGAGTAGTGGTAGTCGTAGTAGTAAGCTTGGGAGTAGTAGTAGCTGTAGCACAAGTAGGAGTAAGATTAGTAGTATTAATTTTGCTACCACTACTACTACCACTGTTGCTGTTACTACTACTACAATTACTACTGCTACTGCCACTGCTTCGGCTACTACTACTACTACTACTCCTACTATTACTACTACAACAATTACAACTACTTCGATTGCTACTACTACTACTCCCACAACTACTACTACTACTCCTGCTACTACTAATACTATTTCTACTACTATTACAACTACTGCTGCTACTGCTGCTACCATTAGTACACTACAACTACTACTACTATAACTACTGCTGCTACTGCTGCTACCATTAGTACACTACAACTACTACTACTAGCACTGCCACTATTCCAACAACTACTACAATTACTACTACTAGTACAACAACAACTACTACTATTGGTACTACTACAACTCCTACAACTACTACTACTACAACTACTGCTACAACTTCTACACCTACAACTGCTACTACTACTCGTCCACCTACTACTACAACTACTCCTACTGCTAATACTACTACTAAGACTGCTACTACTACTACTACTCCACTACTCCTACTACAGCAACTACTACTACTACTACTACTACTACTACTTTTAGTATAACTACTACTAATACTACTGCTACTACAACAACTACTAATACGACTTCTACTACTCCTCCGACTACCGCAACTACCACTGCTACTACTCCTTCTACTAGCACTTCTACTACTAGTACTATTACTACTAATACTACACCTACTCCTAATACTGCTTTTACTACTATAACTACTACCACAAGAGCTACTACTGCTACTACTAATTCTAATACTACTACTACTACTATTCTTGAAATTACTGCTCATGCTGCTACTACTACTACTACTGTTGCTGTTGGTGCTTCTACTACTACTCTTATTATTGCAACAACTACTCCTATCGCTGCTACTACTGCTACTACTACCACTAGAACTGCTACTTCCACTCTTACTGCGACTACTGCTACTACTTTTGTAGCTTATCATACTGCTAGCCCTACTTCTACTAATAATACTCCTAGTACTACAACAACAACAACTACTACTCCTAATACTACTACTCCGACCCCTACTCGTCCAACTACAACTTCTAGTACTACTACTGCAACTACTACTGCTGCTACTACTGCTACTTTTACTTCTACTACTACTAAAACTACTATTGCTAATAGTACTGTCACCTCTACTTCTACTATTACTACTACTACTATCGCTGCTACTACTACAACTCCTAACACTAATACCACTGCTTCTACTGCTGCTACAGCTACTAATGCTAGTACAACTCCTGTTACTACCAATACTTCTACAGCAACAACAGAGGCAACAACAACTTCAACTACTACGCCTACTACTACTACTTCTTCTTCTTCTTCTTCTACTACTACTACTACTACAACTACTACTATTACTACTACTACTATTGCTACTACTAGTACTAGCACCACAACTACTACTGCAACTACTGCTACTGCTACTACAACAACTACTCCTGCCGCTACGACTACTACTACTACAACAACTAAAACTACTACATCTACTACAGCCACTACTGGTAGTACTACAACTAGTACAACAACTTTTACTGCTACTACCACTACTACTACAAATACTATTACTACTACTACTACTTCTGCTACTGGTACTGCTACTGCCACTACTGCTACTTCTACCACTACTGCTTCGGCTACTTATGCTACTATTTTTAGTACTATTACAACTACTGCAACTGCTACTGCGACTACGATTGCTACCACTGCTCCAAATACTACTATTATTATTTCTACTACTATTACTACTACAACTATTACAACAACTACTACAACTACTACGACTTCTACTACTGCTATTACTGCTACTGCTACTACTGCTATTACTGTTACTACTACAACTACTACTATTACTACTGCTGCTACTTCTTTTACTACTTCTACTACTCGTGCTACAACAACTACTACTACTATTACTATTACTAGTTCCACTGCAACTACTACTCCTACTACTTCTATAATTGCTACTACTTATACTACAACCACTGCTACTAGTACAACTACTACTACCACTACTACTGCTACTCCTCCTCCTCCTCCTCCTCCTCCTACTACTACTACAACTACAGCAGCTATTGCTGCTACTACTAATACTACTGCTACTACTACAACTATTACTACTCCTACTACTACTACCCCTACTCCTACTACTTGTAATGCTACTACTTCTACAAATACTACTACTATTACCACTACTACTACTACTAATACTATTACAGTTACTATTACTAATACAACTACTACTTCTGCTACTAATGTTCCTACTACTACTCCTGCTAATACTACTACTACTCTTACTCCCACTATTGATTCAACTACTCCTACTCTGACTACTACAACTACAACTACTACTATGTCTACTACTCCTACTCCTAAAACTACTAATACTTCGCCTACTACTACTACTACTACTACTACTACTACTACTACTTCTACAACTGTTACTACTATTATCACTACGAGTTCTACTGCTGCTACTATTGCTACTACTACTCCTATGACTACTACAACAACATATGCAACTACAACAACTACTACTTCTACCACTACTTCTACTACTACGACTACTACTATGACCACTAGTACTTACTGCAATAATAACATGGAGAAAAACAACAACTACTACTAGTACTACTGCTACTACTGCTGCTACTACTACTACTCCTACTACTACAACGACAATAACTACTACTACTACTGTTACATCTATTGCTGCTGCTCGTGCTACTACTGCTACGGCAACTACTAGTACTATTGTTGTTGATACTACTACTACTACCACCACCACTAGAACTTCTACTTGTACTTTTGCTACTACTGGTAGTAGTACTACTACTACAACTTTTACTGCTACTACAATTACTACTTGTACAGCCGCTACTATTACTACTACTACTACTACTACTTCTTCTACTGCTACGGCTACTACTACAGCTACTACTAACAGTATTGCTACTTCTACTACTATTGCTACCGCTACCAGTACTACTATTGTTACTACTACTACTCCAATTACTGCTTCTGCTACTATTACTATGACTACTACTACTATTACTACTATTGCAGCAAATACTTCTACCACTTTTGTAGCTATGGCTACTCATACTCCTCCTACAACTCCTCCTCCTTCGACTACTACTTTTACTACTACAACTACTACCACCACCACCATTACTTCTATTACTACGACTACTTCTACTACTGCTGTTATTGTTACTACTACTGCTATTACTACTACTACTACTACTGCTACTAGTACAAGGACTACTACTAATACTACTACTACTACTCCTCGTCCTCGTCCTCCTCCTACTACTACTATCCCTACGACCTCTGCTACTGCTACTACTGCTAGTACTACTGCTAGTACTACTACTACTACCACTACTACTACCACTATTGGTTCTATAACTACTACTTCTACTACTTCTAAAATTGCTACTAAGTACTTTTACTACTACCACTTCCACTACTACTACTACTGCCGTACTACTGCTATTGCTACTACTGTTACAACTAATATTTCTATATAACTACTACTACTACGACTTTTACGACTACTACTACTACTACTAAGACCAATACTAGTACTATTACTACTACACTGCTACTACTACTATGAGTAATGGTCCTACTACTACTTTCACTACTACTTGTACTACTACAAATATTACTACGAGAGCTAATACTACGGCTACTACTACTACTATGATTACTACTACCACTACCACTACTACAACTACCCCTATTACTACTACTATAATAACAACAACCAGTACTACTACAACCCCTACTACTACTACTATGATGACCTCCACTACCACTTCGGCTACTCCTACTACGACAACTACTACTACTATAACTACACCTACTACTACTACTACTACACGTACTACTACTCCAACTAGTATAGGTTCTCCTACGCGTATTCCTACTACTACTCCCACTACTACCACTACTACTACTTCTACTACAACCATTAAAACAACAACTACTACTACTGCTGATGCTGTTACTTCTACTTCTACTACTACTGCCGCTACTAGTAGTACTGCCACCAGTACTACTACTGCTATTGCTACTACTACAACTACTCCAATGGCAACTACTACTAGTGCTACAACAACTACTGCTACTACTACGGCCACTACTACTAATACTTCTGCAGTTGCTCCTACAGCAACTAATAAGACTACTACTACTACTGTTACTACTACTGCAACTGCTACTACAACAACTGCTGCTACTAGTGCTGCTATGATTAATACTAGTACTCACAATACTTCTTCTACTACTACTATTGCAACTACTACTACTTGTGCTACTACTGCGACTACTTTTGCTACTACTACTACTTCTGCTACTACTATTACTGCTATTACTATTGCCATATCTACTGCTACTATAACAAATCCTACAAGCACAACAACAACTACTATTACTACTACGACTACTACAATTGCTATATCTACTACTCTTACCACTACCACTTCTACTACTGCCTCAATTGCCACTGCTACTACTATTGTTACTATTACTGTTGCTTCAACTGCTACGGCTACGATTGCAACGACTATAGCTACAGGTGCTATGAGTAGTGCTTTTGCTACTACTGTTACTACTACTACTAATACTACAACTACTGCTACTAGTATTGCTGCTACTACTACAACTCTTACTAGTTCTACTACTACTATAACTTATTTTACAACAACTACTATTACTCCTGCTAATACTAGTTCTGCAACTAGTAGCACTACTGTTAATACCACCACCACTACTACTACAAATACTTCTACAACCACAACTACGATAGCTACAACTACTACTACTACTACCACCACCACCACCACCACCACCACGACGACTACTACTACTACTACTACTACTACTAATACTGCAGCTGTCGGTCCAACAACTACTACTACAACTTCTGCTTCTATTACTACTACTACTACTAGAACTGCTACTACTGCTACTATTTCTGCTACTATAGCTACTACTACTACTACTACTGATACAACTACCTATAATACAACTAGTACTACAACAACAACTTCTACTACTACTATTGTTGCTGCCGCTGCTATTACTACTACTACTGCTACAACTACTATCGTATTGCTGCTCTACTGCAGCTGCTACAATAATTACTATTGCTAGTAATACTGCTTCTACTACTACTACGACTACTTTTGCTAGTACTACTGCTACTGCCACCGAAGCTGTTGCAGATACTAGTTCTAGTACTGCAGCTACTACTACTACTACTACTATTATTGCTGCTGCAGCAACTGCTACTACTACTACTAGCGCAGCTACAACAATTACTACTACTATTATTGCTACTATTAATAGTACTATTGCTGCTGCTACTGCTTCTACTATTGCTGCAAGAGCTACTACTACTACAATACTAACTTCTCCTACTACTATAC
Organism: Trichopus zeylanicus subsp. travancoricus; assembly: GCA_005019695.1. Lineage (NCBI taxonomy): Eukaryota > Viridiplantae > Streptophyta > Magnoliopsida > Dioscoreales > Dioscoreaceae > Trichopus > Trichopus zeylanicus. The sequence goes on from RXID01021634.1 coordinate 404,843, forward strand.
CTACTTCTTCTCTTAATGCTACAACTACTACTATAGCTACTGCTTCTGTTGGTACTACTATTACTTCTAATATTGCTGCTGCTGCTACCACTACTACGATTATCATTATTATTATGATTGCTACTTTTGCAACTACTACTAATAGTACTACTACTACTGCTACTACTGTTACTAGTGTTATTTCAACTACTACTCCTATTACTGCTACTAATAATACTGATACACTACTACTACTACCAGTACTGCTACTATTACTACGGCAACTACTACTACAACTACTATAGCTATTACTACTAGTACTACTACTACAACAACAACAACCACCACTACTACTTCCACTTCTCCTACTAATACTATTACCACTACTACTACTACTACTGCTTCTACTACTATTGTTGCGACTACTACTAGCAATACTCCTAATAGTACTACCGCTTTTACTATTACTGCTACTACTGTTACTACTTCTATTGCTACACTTATTATGTTACTACTTCTATTGCTACACATGCTACAACTCCTATTACTACTACTACAACTGCTACTACTAAAACTCCTACTCTTAAACAAACTACTACTACTACTACTACTACTACTACTACTACTACTACTACTACTTCAACTACTACTACTTCTACTACTATTACTTTTGCTAGTACTACCACAATAACTACTACTGTTGCTACTGACACTACTACTACTACTACCAGCACTACTGATACTACTGCTGCTACTACTACAACTACTACAACTTTTACTACTACTACTTCTTCTACCGCTACTACTACTATTACTGTTGCTGCTACTCCCACAACTACGACTATTACAAATACTACAATAATTACTAATACTACTACTCCTACAACTACTACACCTACTACTACTATAACTACAACCATTGGTCTTCTAGTTCTGTTAATACTACTACTCTAGTATTACCGCTATTACTATACTTCTACTGCTACTACTGTTACAACTACTACAACAACTACAACTACTACTACTACTCCTAATACAACCACTACTACTTCTACTCCTCCTCCTACTACTTCTACTACTACCCCTACTGTAACTACTACTACTACTACTACTACTACGGCTGCTACTATAACTACTATAACTATTACTACTACTACTACTATTATTACTGCTGCTACTACAACGACTTCTACTGCTACTCCAACTACTACTCCGACTTCTACTACCACTACTCCTACTAATGCTACTTCAACTACAACTACTCCTACTACTACTTATACTACTGTAGCAGCTACTACTACAGCTGCTGCTGCTGCTGCTACTATTACTACTACTTCTACCACTACAACTACTTCTATTGCTACCATTATGACAACTACAACAACTACTACTACTCTGACTACTATTGCTACTATTGATGCTATTACCCCTACTACTACTGCTACTACAGCTAAATCACTACTACAAAAACTACTACTACATCTACTACCGCAACTACTACTACTGCTACTAATACTACCGCAACCATTGCAACAACTACTATTACTAATACCACAACTACCGCTACAGCTACTACTACTACAACCTCTACAACTATTGCTACTGCTACTACTGCTACACAACTACTACAACTACTACTCTTCCAACTGCTACTACTACCATTTCTATTATTGCTACTACTGCTACAACTACTACTACTAATACTACTACTACTACTCTTCCAACTACTACTACTACCACTACTACTACTACTAATGCTTCTATCACCACTACTACTTACTAATGCTAAAATTACTAGTACGACAACTACTCCTACAGCTACTCCTACTACTCCTACTACTACTACAACAACTACAACTACTGGCACAACTACTACCTCTACTACAGCGACTACTACTACTACCACTACCACTAATACTACAACTGCTACTACTACTACTACTACTACTACAACAACTACTACTTCTACTTGTGATATTACTACTATGACTACACTACTACACCTACTACTAATACTACTACTTCTACTACTACTTCAACTACTATTACTACCGCTACTACTACAAGTACTGCACCTCATCCTCCTACTCCTCGTGCGAATACCACTACTAATAGAAGTACTACCACATTTACTACAACTACTGCTACTGCTACTGCTACTACAACCACTACTACTACTACTACTACTACCTCTACTACTACAAAAACTACTACTACTACTTCTCCTATTGCTGCTACTACTTCTGCTGCTGCTACTACTACTATAACAACTAATACTACTATTACAACTACTACTATTACTACTACTGTTGCTACTACTACAACTACAACTATTACTACTACCACCACTACTACTACTACAACTACTACAACTACTACTAATTCTACTACTACTACTTCTACTACTACTATTATTATTGCTACATCTACTTCTACTACTACTGCTACTACTTCTGCTACTACTTCTGCTACTACCACAACTGCTACGACTACTATGACTACTACGACGACCACTACTGCTGCTATTGCTACTGCTACTACTATTGCTACAACCAGTCCTTTTACGACTAGTACAACTGCTACCACAGCTACTACTACTGCTACTACCACCACTACCACTTGTACTACGACTATTACTACTACGTCTACTATGACTACTGCTGCTACTATTACTACACTACTGCTACAACTACTACGACTAGCACTACTATTTCTCCAACAACTACTACTATTACTACTACTAATACTACTACTGCTACTACAACTACTGCTAGTACTATAACTACTCCAACGACAACTACTACTACCCCTGCTACTACTAGTCCTATTATTACTACTACTACAACTACTACTAACACCATTACTACTATTGCTACTACTACTTCTGATTCCAATACTACTACTACTGCTACTACCACTACTACTAGCACTTCTACTGCTACTACTATTACTACTACTACTTCAACTACTACTACTTCTGCTACGAGTACTGCAACTACTACTGCAACTGCAATAGCTGCTACTATTGCTACTAGTACTACAACTACTAGTGCTACAACTTATACTGCAACAAATACAGCTACTACGCATGATATTGCTACTTCAACTGCTACTACTACTCGTATAATTATTGCTATTGCTACTATTACTGCTCCTACTACTAGTATTACTACTACTTCTGCTACTACTACAACTGTTGCCCTTGCTGTTGCTGCTACTAATACAGCTACTACTACTACTACTACTGAGACTTCTACTACAACTACTGCTATTACAGTTGCTGCTACTACTACTACTATTACTACTATTGCTACTACTACTCCTACATCTACTAATACTACTACTACTACTACAACAACTACTATCGCTCTTACTACTACTACAACAACAACTACTACTACTAGTTCTATTGCTACTACTACTACTACTACTACTACTACTACTACTACTGCAACTACTACTACTTCTACCACCACCACTACTACTACTATTTCTTCTACTACTACTGCTACTAGCACTACACTACCACTACAATAACTATTACTAGCAATGCTACTACTCCAATAACTACCACTATTACTGCTACTATTACTATTATTACCACTACTACTACGACTACAACTATAACAACTCCTTTTGTTGTTGCTACTATGACTCCTACTACTATTACAACTGCTGCAACTATTACTACTCCTACTGCTACTAACACTACTACTACTACTCCTCCTCCTACAACAACTACTACTACCACTTCTACTCCTCCTCCTCCTCCTACTACTAAAACTATCGCTGCTACTACCACAACTGCTACTACAACTGTTACTACTACTGCTACTCCAACTCCTACTCCTACTACTACTCCTACAACAATTGCTACTGCTACAACTACTACAACAATAACTACTACTGCTACTACTACTTCTACTACTATTGCTAATAATATTATTGAAACTACTGCTACTGCTACTATAACTACAATTATTGTTGCTACTTAAACAAATTCTACAACTCCTATTACCACAACTACTACTGCTACTACTGCTATTACTACTACTCCTAACACTCCAGCAACTTCTACGACTACTACTCCAACTACTTCTGCAACTGCTACACTACTACTACTACTACTATTACAACTATTACAACTGCTACTATTGCAACTACTACTACTATTATTACCACTACTAGTGGTACTAATACTACCAGTCCAAACATTCCTACTAATACTATTACTACAACAACTACTACTGCTACAACTACTACTACTACTACTACAACTACAATAGTAAAAGTTCAACTGCCACTACTACTACTCCTTCTACACATGCCACTATTATACAACAATGAACACTACTGTTGCTGCTGCTACTTCTACTACTACTGCTGCTACTACTGCTACTGCTACTTCTTCTTCTTCTACTACTACTACTACTACTATTCCTACTCCTACTCCTACTTCTACTACTACTACTCTCTCCTACTACTACCACTATAGCTATTACGATTCCTACTGCAAATCCTACTACTGCTACACCTACTACTACCATTAAAAGTACTACTACTACTAATACTTCTACTACTACCATGACTAACACTAATATTACAACTACTGTTGCAACAACTGATACTACAACAACAATAACTATAACTGCTACTACTTCAACTACTACTATTACTACTACTAATAAATACTACTCCTACTGCTGCTACTACTAGTCCTATTACTACTACTACTACTTCTAATAATACAATTTATACTACTAGCAGTGCTATTACAACTGTTGTTGTTGCTACTGCTACTACTACAACTACTACTATTTCTACTATTGCAACTCCTACTACTACTACTAACCCCACTGTAACTACTACTACTACTACTACTACTACTACTACTACTACTACTACTCCTATTACTACAACAACAACAACAACTACTTGCACTACTACTACCTCAACTATAGTACTACTACTACAACAAGTATTTCTAATACTAAAACTACTACTACTTGTACTACTACTACAACAACTAATACTATTGCTTCTACTACTACTACTACAACTACTACTACTCATGCTGCTATTGTTGCTGCTACTACTCCTCCTCCTCCTCCTCCTTCTCCTCCTCCTCTTTCCAGTAATACCGCTTTTACTACTGGTGCTACCATATTTACTACTACTAATTCTATTAATCCTACTACCACCACCACCACTACTACTACTAATGTTGCTACTACTACTACTTCTGCTACTAGTCCCTCAACTACCACTGAAACTACTACTTCTACTACTTCTACTATTACTGCTACTACTACTACTACTACTACTACCGTCACTGGTACTACTGCTACTATTATGACTACAACTATTACAACAACTACTACTACTACTCCTGCTACTACTACTAATATGATTACTACAACTACTACTACTTTTGCTGCTACTACTACGACCGCTACAACTGCTAATACCTCTACTACTGCTACAACCGCTATTACCACCACCACCACCACTACTACTACTATTACCACTACTACAACAATAACTATGACTACAACAACAACAACTACTACTACTAGTACTACAACTACTTCTACCACCAGTAGTATTACTACTACTTCTACTTCTGCTACTAATGTCACTACTACAAGTACCACTAATAATGCTGCTACTTCTACTACTATAGCAACTGCTACTACTACTACTACTACTACTACAACTATGACTGCTGCTATTGCTACGATTACTGCTACTACTATTGCTACAACTAGCCCTTTTACTAGTAGCACTACTGCTACCACTGCTACTACTAGTAATACTACTACCACTATTAGTACCACTACTACTTCTACTACTGCTACTATTACCACCTCTATAGGTACTACAGCTGCTACTATTACTACACTACTACTACAACTATTACTACAAGCACTACTACTACTCCAACAACTACTACTATTACTACTACTAATGCAACACTATTATTCCGACTACCATTATAACTACTCCTACCACGACTACTACTACTACTACGGCTACTACTACTGCTACTGCTACTGCTACTACAACGACTACTACTACTACAACTACCACTACTACTATTGTTACTATTACTACTACTACTACTACTACTTTTGCTATGACTACTACAACTACTACTACTACAACTGAGATAGTCACTGCTATTACTACTAGTACTACACCTACTACTACTACTACTTATACTGCAACAAATACAACTGCTTTGGCTGATACTGCTACTACAACTATGACTACTACTAGTACAGCTACTACTCTTGTCCTATTGCTACTAATACAGCTACTACTACTACTACTACTACTACTACTACTACTACTGAGACCGCTACTACTACTACGACTACTACTATTGAGATTGCTACTACTACTACTGTTGCAGTTTCTCCTACCAATACCACTACTGCAACTACTACTACTGGTGCAACTACTGCTGCTACAACTACAACTGCTACTACTTCTGCAACTACTACTACTACTACTACAATTACTACACTTACTACTACTGCTACTCCCCTTACTACTACTATAGATACTACTACCTCAACTACTACTACTACTACTACTACCACGAATGCTACTACTAGTACTGCTTCTCGTCCTCCTTCTCTTGCTATTAACACTACTACTACTACTTCTAATTCTACTACTACTACAACTACTACTACTACCACCACCACCATTGCTACTACTACTACTACTATTACAACTACTATGACAACTACTATGACAAAAACAACAACAACTACTACTACTACGCTTGCTACTACTATTACTATGATGAGGACTACTACTACTTTTACTGCTATTGCTACAACTACTACTACTGCTACTACTACAACCTCTACTACTACTACTACGACTACACTACTACTACACTACTACTACAACAACTACTATTGCTACTACTACTTCTCCAATTACTATTGCTATTGCTGTTAATTCTACTACCACCACTACTACTACTATTACTACCACTACAACTCCTACTACTGCACTACTAGAAATATTGCTACTACTACTACTTCAACTTCTACTAATACTACTATTCCAACTACTACTACTACTTCTACTTCTACTACTACTACTACTACTTCTACTACTACTACAACTACTACTAAACTACCACAGCTACTACTACCCCAACTACTACTGCCCCTACTACCACTGCTACTACTCCTATTGCTACTATTACTAGTTCTACTTCTACTACTACTACTACTCCTGTTGCTGCTACTGTTGCTGCTACTACAACTACTACTTCTATTACTACTACTACTGCTGCTTTTGCTACTACTACTGCTTCTACTACTAGTAGTACTACACTACTACTACAACTACTAGTATTAGAAATTCAACAACTCCAACAACTACTACTACTAAAACAACTCCTTTTGCTACTTCCACCATAACTCCTACTATGATTACTACTGCTACAACTACAAGTACTCCAACTGCTATTGCGAATACCACAATTATTACTAATACTACTACTTCTATTTCTACTTATCCTACAACTATTACAATTACCACTTCTAATACTCCTCCTCCTACTACTACTACAACTACCACTTCTGCTACTTCTACAGCTAGTGCTACTACTACTACTACTCCAACTCCTCCTCCTCCTCATCCTATTGCCACTCCTTATACTACTTCTACTACTACAACTACTACTACAATAACTACTACTGCTACTACTACTTCTACTACCATTGCAGCTACTATTACTAAAACTATTGCTATTGCCACTACTACTACTACTATTGCTATATGTGCTACTACTACAACTCCTATTACCATAATTACAGCTGCTACTACTGCTACTACTATGACTGCTCCTACTACTACTACTACTCCTAACACTCCTACGACTTCTACGACTACTACTCCAACTACTACAACAACTAATACACTCCCACTATGACTACTACTACTACTACTTCTTCTTTTATTTCTTCTAATACTACTGCTTCTACTACTACTACTACTACTATTGCTGTCGCTGTGGCTACCACTGCTGCTACTACCACTACAGTTGTTCTTGCTGCCACTACTACTACTCCAATTACTCATACTATTGCTACTACTATTACAACAACTGTTTCTACTACTACTTCTACTACTACTACTCGTACCAGTACTAGTACTACTATAACTAATACTAACCCTAATACTATTCTTGCTACTACTCCTACTACTACTCCTACTACTCCTACTTCTACTCCTGCTCCTACACCAACTCTCACTACTACTCCTATTACTAGTCCAACTCCTACACCTACTGCTATTACCACTACTCCTACTACTACTACTCCCACGACTAACACTCCTGTTACTACTACTCCTACAACTGCTACTTCAGCTTCTACAATAACTACTACTACCGCGGCTCTTACTACTACTACTACTGCGACTACTCCTACTACTACTACTACTACTACTACTACTACTACTACTACTACTACTACCACTACCACTACTACTACTACTACTACTACCACTACTACTACTACTACTACTACTACAATTACTGCTACTAATACTATTACTATTGCTTCTACTACTTCTACTACTACTACCACTAATATTTCAACTATTGCTGCTACTATTACTCCTACTACTGCTACTACAAGAACTACTACTACAATGACTACAACAATTCCTACTACTACAACAACTACTACTATCAGTACTACTAATATTGCAACAACAATAACAACAACTACTACTACTTCTATAGCTAATCCTTCCTAGACTATTGCTATTACTATGACTATTATGCTCCTGTTGCTACTGCTACTACTAGTCCTATTACTACTACTACTGCCACTACTATTACCACCACCACAACTACTACTACTTTCGCTATGACTACTACGACTACTACTGCAACTAAGAAAGATACTACTATTACTTCTAGAACTACACCTACCGGTCACACTAATTATACTACAACAAATATAGCCATTATGGCTTATAATGCTATTACAACAACTACTACTACAAGTACAGCTACTACTATTACTACTATTACTACTACTACTATTACTATTACTACTAGTGCTAGTAATCATTCCGTTGCTGCTCTTACTGCCACTACTACTAATACAACTACTACTACAACTACTACTGAGACTGCAACTACTACCACAAATATGATTAAGACTGCTACTGCTACTACAGCAGCTGCTGCTGCTACTGATCCAAATACAACTGCTGCAACTACTACCACTGATACAACGACTACTACTGCTACTACAATTGCAACTACTTCTACAGCTACTTCTGCTGCTGCTACTACTACTACTACTACTTCCTCCATCACCCCCACCACTACTAGTGCTACTACTGCTATTGTTACTACTATACTACTAATAATAGTACTACTACTACTACAACCTCTATAAATACTACCATTACTCCTATTGCTACTGCCCATGCTACTACTACTGACACTACTTCTTCAATTGTTACTGCTACTTCTTCTACTTCTTCAACTATTACTACTACTGCTGCTGCTGCTGCTACTTCTACTACTACTACTGCTACTACTACTAGTAATGCTGCTCCTCCTCCTCCTCCTCTTCATGCAATTACTACTGCAACTATCACTTGTACTACTACATCTACTACTACTACTACTGCTACTACTACTAGTAATGCTGCTCCTCCTCCTCTTCCTCCTCATGCAATTACTACTACAACTATGACTTGTACTACTACATCTACTACAACTACTACTACGACTACTATTGAAACTACTTCCACTCATGCTACCCCTACAACTACTGCTACTACAACATGTACTTCTACTTCTGCTACTACTACCACAACTGCTACTACTACTACTACTACTACTCCTCCTCCTACTACTCCTACTACTACTACTACTACTACTACTACTCCTACTCCTACTACTACTACTACTACTACTACTACTACTACTACTACTACTACTACTACTACCGTTTCTACTACTATTGCAACTATTACTACTACTCTTGCTATTACTACTACTGTGATTACGACTACTACTACTTCTACTTCTACTATGACAACTACTACTACTGCGAATTCTGCTACCGCTACAACCTCTACTACTACTACTACTACTACTACTACTACTACTACTACTACTACTACTACTACTACTACTACTATACTACTACAACTACCACTATTGCTACTACTACTTCTCCTATTACTACCACTATTGCTGCTGCTACTAGTACTACTATGACTCCTACTAGTACTACCACTCCTACTACTACACTACCACTACTATTGCTACTGTGATTACTTCTACTTCTAGGAATACTATTACTACTACAACAATAATAGCTACTGCTGCTACTGCTGCTACTACTACTACTACTACTACTACTACTACTACTACTACTACTACTACTACTACTACTACTACTACTACTACTACTACTACTACTACTACAACAACAACAACCACTACAACTACTACTCCTATTGTTACTACTACTACTGTTGTTGCTACTACTACTTCTACTACTACTACTACAACAACAACAACTTCTACTATTACTACTCCTACTACTACAACTGCTACTCTTGCTACTGCTACTAGTACTACACTACTAGTATAATAACTACAACTAGCAATACAACTAGTCTAACAACTACTACTATTACTAATACTAATACTATTATTGCTGCTACAACAACTACTGCGGCTACTACTACTTCTATTACTATTGCTACTCCTATTACTAAAACTACTGCTACTGCTACTGCTACTACTACTGCTACAGCTATTGCTACCATACTACTATTGCAACCCCTATTTATCCAAATACTACTACTACTACTTCTACTCTTACTATTACTACTGCTCCTAACACTCCTATGACTTCTATGACTACTACTACAACTACTGCTCCAACTAGTACACGCCAACGACAACAATAACAACAACAACTACTACTACTTCTGCTGCTGCTACTGCTGCTACTACTACTACTACTACTGTTACTACTACAATTACTACTATTACAACTACTCCAACTGCTACTACTACTCCTACTACTATTACTACTTCTGCTACTAGTCGTACTAATACAACTAATCCAAACACTCCTACTACTACAACTACTGTAACAATTGCGGCTACTACTTCTACAACAACAACAACTACTTCTACTATCACTACTGCTACTACTACTACTCCTCCTCCTCCTGCTACTACTACTACTACTACTGTTACTACTGCTGTTGCTACTACTATAGCTACTCCTCCTCCTCCTCCTCCTAATAGTACTATAGCTTCAATGGCAACTACTGCTAATACTACTCTACTGCTACTATTGCTACTACTTGTGCTGCAACAACTAAAACTACCACTACTATTTCTAATACTACTACTTCAATGACTACTACTACTACTAATTTTGCTTTTACTACCACTAGTACTACTCTCGCTACTACTACTACTACCACCACCACTACTACTAAGAATGCTGCTACTGCTACAATTAATGTGGCTATTACTACTACTACTACTAATACTACTACAACTTCTAATTCGGCTGTAGTTGTTGTTGCCTCTATTGATACAAATAGAACTGCGCCTACTACTTCTCCTACTTCTACTACTACTACAATTCCTACTATTGCTACTACTACTATGACTACTTCTTTACTACTACTACTACTCCCACTATTTCTCTTACTTCTAGTACTACTACTGCTTCTACTATGGGTATAACTGTGACTACTACTACAGCTGCTAGTACTACTGCTACTAATCCTACTACTAGTGCTACTGCTACTACTCTTGCTACTGCTACTGTTATTACTACTCCTACTACTACTGCTACTAGTACTACTACCCCTGTTGCTACTACTCTTTGTACTACCACTGCTACTAGTAGAACTACTGCTACCAGTAGTACTACTGCAACAACTACTACTACTACTGTGGCTACTAATACTACTACTACTACTCCAACTACCACTACCACTACTATTGTTCTTGTTATTACGATTACTAATGCTATTGTTGTTGTTGTTGCCAAAAATACTACTACTATTTCTACAACTACTACTGCTACTGCTGCTGCTACACTACTACTCCTTCGACTACTACTACTGCTACTGCCACTACTGCAAATATTGCTTCTACTACTACTACAATTACTACTATTTCTTATAGTAATGCTTCTACTACTACTGCAACTACTACTGTTATTACTACAACTACTTTTACAACAACTACTACTACTAGTACTACTATTATAACTACTACTGCTACTATTATGACTTTTACTACTCCTAGTACTACTGCTACTACTACGACCTTTGCTACTACTACTAGTACTTGTATTGTTGTTGCAGCTACTACTATTGCAACTAATGTTTTTGTTGTTTTTGTTGCTACTAATAATACTATTATATCTCCTACTACCCTACTAATGCTAGTACTGTTACTACTCTTGCTGCTACTACTAATACTATTACTATTACTACTGCCACTACTTTAAGTATTGCTTCTGCCACTACTACTATCACTACTACTGCTTCAACTAATGCCTCTACTGCTCCTGCAACAACTACTACTACAATAACTACTTTTACAACTACTGCTATTACTAGTACTACTACTACAACTACTACTGCTACTACTATAACTTTTACTACTACTACCACTACTACTTCCACTTCTCCTACAATAACAACTACTACTACTTCTTCTACTACTACTACAATAATAACTACTACTATTGCTACTACTACTGCTGCTGCTACTTCTACTCCTGCTACTGTTGCTATTAGTGCTACTACTACGACTGCTACTACTACAACTGCTACTACTACTTCTATTACTACGGATACCACCACCACCACTACAACTACAACTACTACTGTGACTAAAAATAGTACTCCTACTACTGCTAAAATAATTGCTACTGCTACTAATAGTACTACTACTATTGCAACTACTACTACTACTCCTACTGCGACTAAAAATACTACTACTACTACTACTACTATTTTTGGTACAACTATAACTCCTCCTACTACTATTACTGTTGGTAATACTTCGACAACTACTACTACTCATACTCCTACTAATACTATAGTTGTAACTACTACTATTGCCACAACTAGTATGGCTACTATTATTACGATTACAACGACAACTACTACCACTACTTCTACTACTACATCTCCTACTATTGCTGTAGCTACTATTTCTCCTACGACTGCTACAACTACTACAATCGCTACTACTACCATTGCGGCTACTACTGCTACTACTACCACGACTACTCTTACTACTACAATAGCTACTGCTATAACTAATACTACACTGCTACTACTACTACTTCTACCACTTCTCCAACTACTACTACTACTATTGGTACTAATAATACTACTAACACTACTGCTACTACTACTACTACTACTACTACTACTACTACTACTATTGCTTCTATTGGTACTACTACTACAACCACTACTACGACTGCTTCAACTACTGCTACTCCTACTACTACTCCTACTACAACTGCTCCAACTATTACTACTACTTCTCCTACTGCTACTAAAACTACAACTACGACTACAAGTTTTGCTACTATAACTTCTACTACAACTAATACTACTACTATAATAAGACTATTACTAATACTACTACTACTAATACTAATAGTACTGCTACTACGACTACTAATACTTCTGCTACCACTATTGCTACTACTGCTACAACTACTACTATTGCTACTGTTGCAACTGCAAATACAGCAACTACTACTATAACAACTATTGCTGCAAATGCTACTACCGCTAATACTGTTGCTACTACTATTACTATTACTACTATTACTGCTACTACTATTATTGCTGCTACTGCTACTACTACAACTATTGTTGCAGCTACCACAGCAACAACCACAACAATTGCTACTACTACTGCTAGTACTACTGCTACTACTACTACTATGGCTACTGCTACTCTTAATACTACACCTACTACTACTCCTTCTCCTACACCAATTCGTACTACGACTCCTACTCCAACAACTACTGCTACTACTATTACTCCTATTATTACTACTACTACTACACTACTACTATTACAACAACAACAACAACTACTACTACTACTACTTCTATTACAACTATTATCACTACTACTTCTGCTTCTGCTTCTTCTACAACTATGAATACCACTACTACGACTACGATGGCAACTGCTATAACTGATGTTGCTACTACTACTACAACTACCACTGCTACTACTGCTGCTATTACTACTAGTACCGCTACTACTACTACTACCACTATTAATTCTACTACTCTTGTTACTACTACTACTGCTGTTGGTACTACTACTACAACAACAACAACAACTAGTACACCAAATGCTACTATTACTATGACTACCCCTACTGATAGCACTACTACTATTGCTACACTACTTCTTCTACTACTAATACTTCTCCCACTGCTATTACTACTCCTACTACTTCGATTACTACTACTACTGCTACTCCTACTAATATTACTGCTACTACTACTATCACTACTACTACAGTAGTACTGCAACGATTACTACTACTACTACTACTACTCCTCCTCTTGCGAATACTACTACTTCTGCTACTACTATTGTTACAACTAGTATTACTACTACTACTACTAGTAGTAGTAGTAGTGCAATTACTACTACTGCTTCTGCTACTTCTATTATTATTACTTCTACTATAACTTATACTATGACCATTACTACTGCTATCACTACTGCTGCTGCTACTAATTCTACTATAACTTCTGCTACTACTATTACTACTATCGCTACTACTATTACTACTTTCGCTACTATTATTACTACTTTCGCTACTAATATTACTACTACTACCACCACCACTACTTATAATATAACTTCTGCTACTACTATTACTGCTACTGCTACTACTACTACTGTTGTTGCTACTGCTGTGACTATTGCTACAACGTTGACAACTACTGCTGCTACAAAAACAACAACTACTACTACTACTGCAACTGCTACAACTGCTACTACTACTATTGCTACTGCTACTACTAATACTACTCTGCTACTATTACTGCTACTAATCCCACAACTAGTTCTACTGCAACTACTAATGGTACTATTACGAATGCTACTGGTAGTACTACGACCATTGCTACTACTACTGCAACTAATACTACTACTACTACTTCATCTCCGAGTACTACTACAACAACAACAACTGCTATTGTTGCTGCAACTACTACTAATTCTACTACTACTTACCGCTACTACTACTACTACTGTTGCTGCTACTACTACTGCTACTACGACTACTACTATTATTAACGGTACTACTGCTCTACTATTACCACTCGTGCTACTGCCCCTATAGCCACTTTCGCTATTGTGATTACTATTATCAGTCCTTCTACTACTACTTCTAATACTACTACAACTATTGCTCCTACAAATGCTACTATTACTTATATTGCTACTACTACTTTTATTTCTGCCACTACAACTTTTACAACAACTGTAACAACTTCTACTACTGCTGGTACTACTACTACAACTATAGCTACTTCTCCTACTTCAATGACTACGGCTACCATTATAACTTCTACTACTGCTCCTGCTAGTACAGCTACAATTGCAACGAGGACTACTACTACTGCTACTACTACTAATACTACTACTACTACTACTCCTAATACAACTACTAGTAATACTACTGCAACCACTACTACTCCAACTACTATAACTATTGCTACTATTTCCTCTACACCTACGCCCACTATTACTACAACTACTCCTGCTACTATTGCCATAACAACAATTATTTTTACTAATGATACTCCTAGTACTACAACATCTGCTACCAATTCTACTACAACAACTACAACTGCTACTCCTACTACTACTGCTACTACTCCTTCTACTATTGCTACTACTCCTACAATGACTGCTACAACAAAAACAACTACTACTAATACTACACCAACTACTACAACTATTGCAACTACTACTACTACTGCTGCTGTTGCTACAATTATTGCTACTACTGCTACCACTACTACTACTATGACTCGAACTACTACTACTACCACAACCACTATTTCTACTACTAATACTCCTACTACTATTGCTATGACAACTACTTATTCTTTTACCGCTGCTATTGCTACTCCTACTTTGGCTACTACTGCTCCTACTATTACCACTACTCCTACTTCTATGGTAGTAGTAGAAGTACTAGAACCAGCAGCAGTAATAGGAGTAGTACAAGTAATAGTAGTAGTAGTAGACTCAACAGTAGTTGTAGCCTCAGTAGAAACAGCAACACTAGTAACAGTTGTTGTTGTAGTAGTAGTAGTAGTAGTAGCAATAGTAGTACTAGTACTAGTAGTAGTAGCAGTAGTAGTTGTTGTTCTAACTATAATAGTAGCATTAGTAGTAGTAGTTGTTGTTGTAACGGTAATAGTAGTAGTGGTTTAAGCAATTGTACTAGTAGAAGAAGTAGTAGTAGTAGAAGTAGCAGTAGTAGTGGCAGCAATAGTAGTTGTAGCAATAGAAGTAGTCATAGTAGTAGTAGTAGTAGCAGCAGTAGCAGTAGTAGTCATAGTAGCAATAATATTAGTTGTAGTTGTAGCAGCAGTAGTAGTTGTAGTATTAGTAGTAGTAGTAGTAATAGTAGCAAAAGCCATAATAGTAGTAGTAATAGTTCTCATAGGAGTAGAAGTAGCGATAGTAGTAGAATAGTAGTAGTAGAAGTAGTAGTAGAAGTGGTAGCAATTGCAGCAATAGTAGTAGGAGCAACAGTAGTAGTGGTAATGCCGGTAGTAGTTGTAGTTGTAGTACTCATTGTATCAATAGTAGCAATTGTAGAATTAGTACTAGTTGTAATTGTAGTAGTAGTAGTAGTAGCAACAGTAGTACAAGCAGTAGTAGCAATAGTTGTAATAGCAGTTGAATTGTAGTAGTAGTAGTAGTTATTATCATAGTTGATGTATTAGTAGCATTAGTAGTAAGAGCAGCAGCAGTAGTACAAGCAGCAGTTGCAGTAGTAGTAATAGCTGTTGAATAGGAGTAGTAGTTGTTATTATCGTAGTAGAAGTGTTAGTAGCATTAGTAGTAAGAGTAGCAGCAGTTGTAGCAACACTG
Source organism: Trichopus zeylanicus subsp. travancoricus (assembly GCA_005019695.1). Classification (NCBI taxonomy): domain Eukaryota; kingdom Viridiplantae; phylum Streptophyta; class Magnoliopsida; order Dioscoreales; family Dioscoreaceae; genus Trichopus; species Trichopus zeylanicus. Next base: position 422,028 of record RXID01021634.1, read on the forward strand.
GAAGTTGTAGCAGCAGTAGTTGTTGTAGCAGAAGTAGTAGTAGTAGTAGAAGTAGTAGTAACAGTAGCAGTAGTCATAGTAGCAATAGTAGTAGGAGAAGTTGTAGTAGTTGTGGAGGTTGTTCTAGTAGTAGTAGGAGATGTAGTGGTAGTAGTAGTAGCTATTGTTGGAGAAGTAGTAGTAGTAGTAGAAGTAGCACTAGTAGCAGTAGTTGTAGTTCTCGTAGCAATTGTAGTAGTTGTTGTAGTAGTGGTAGCAGCAACAGCATGAGTAGTAGCTATAGCAATAGTTGTAGTAGTAGTAGTAGTAGTCATAGTAGTTGTAGCAGTAGTAGTAGCAGTTGTAGCAGTAGCAGAAGTATAAGTAGTAGTAGTATAAGTAGTCGCAATAATAGTACTACTACTAGTAGTAGTAGTCATAGTAGTTGTAGCAGTAACAGTAGTCGTAGTAGTAGTTGTTATTGTGGTGGTGGTGTTAGTAGTAGTAGTAGTAGTTGTAGTAGTAGTAGTAGTAGTTGTTGTTGTTGTTGTTGTTGTTGTAGTAGTAGCAGTCATAGTATTAATATTTGTAGTAGTTGTAGTAGTAGTAGTAGTTATTGTTGTAGTAGTTGTAGTAGCAGTAGAAATAGCAACGATAGTACTAGTAGTACTAGTAGTAGTCGTAGTAGTAGCAGTAGCAATAATAGATGTCGTGGTAGTAGTAGTACTAGTAGTGTTTGTAGTAGGGGTAGTGGGGGTAGTTGTAGTAGTGGTAGTGGCGGTAGTAGTAGTAGTAGTAGTAGTAGTAGTAGTAGTAGTAGTAGTAGTAGTAGTGGTAGTAGTAGTAGTAGTAGTAGTAGTAGTGGTGGTGGTGGTGGTGGTGGTGGTGGTGGTGGTGGTAGTAGTAGTAGTAGTAGTAGTAGTAGGAGGAGGAGGAGTAGTAGTAGTAGTAGTAGTAGTAGTAGTAGTAGTAGTAGTAGTAGCAATAGTAGTAGTAGCAGTAGTTGTAAGTGCAACAGTAATTGCAATCGAACATGTAGTAGAAACAGTCGCAACAACTGTAGTTGTAGTAACACTAGTAGTATCGGCAACAACAACAGAAGTCGTGGTGTTTTAGTGGTAGTAATAATCATTGTACTAGTAGTAGTAGTAGCAGTAATTGTAGTGATAGAAGTTATTGTCGTAGAAATAGTTGTTGTAGTAGTAGAAGTAGTCATAGTAGAAGTAGTCGTAGTAGTAGTAGCCATAGCAGCAGTAGTAGTAGTAGTAGCAATAAAAGAAGTAGTAGTAGTAGTAAGAGTAGTAGTTGTTGTTGTAGCTACAGAATCAATAGTAGCAGTAGTAGTTGTTGTTGTTGTTGTAGTAGTAGTTGTGATAATAGTAGTAGTAGGAGTAGTAGTAGTAGCAATCGTAGTAGTGATAGCAGTACCAGTAGTAGTAGTCGTAGTCATTGTGGCAATAGCAGTAGTAGTGCTAATAGTAGTAGTTTTAGTAGCAATAGCAGCAGCAACAGTAGTAGTAGTAGTTGGATAAGAAGTAGTAGTAGTAGTTGGATAAGTAGTAGTAGCAGTAGTTGCAGTAGTACAAGCAGCTATAGTAGTAGTTGTTGTTGAACTAGTAGCAGTAGTACTAGCTGTAGTTGCAATAGCAGAAGTATGATTTGAAGTAGTAGTAGTTAAAGCAGTAGTAGCAATAGTAGTTGTTGTAGCAGTACTAGCAGTTGTAGTAGCAGCAGCAGTAGTAGTGGCAGTAGTAGCATTAGTAGAAGTAGCAGTAGTAACAGAAGTAGTAATTGCAGTAGCACTAGGTGTAGTAGTGGTAGCAGTCGTAGAAATTATAGTAGTAGTGGTAGTATCAGCAGCAGTAGTAGCAATAATAGCAGTAATAGAAGCTGTTGTCATATTAGCGGTAGTAGCAGCAGTAGTCATATTAGTGATAGCTGTAGCAGTAGTTGCAGTAGTAGTGATAGCAGTAGTAGCAATAGTAGCAGCAGTAGTAGTAGAAGTAGTTGTAGGAATACTAGCAATAGGAGCTTTGTAGCCATAGTAGTAGTAGCAGTAGTCATCATAGTAGGAAATTTAGCAATAGTTGTTACTACTGCAAAAGTAGTAGTAGTACTAGTCGTTGTAGTAGTTGTAGCTATAGTAGTAGTAGTAGTAGTAGCAGTCGCAGTTCTAGCAGTAGTAATAGTATAAGTAGTAGAAGAAGTAGTAGCAGTATGGTAGCAGCAGTAGTACTAGCAGCTGTAAGAGTAGTAGCAGTATTAGCAATAGCAGTAGCAGCAGTAGCAGTAGGAGTAGTAGCAGCAGCAGCAGTAGTACTAGCAGTAGGAGTTGTAGGAGTAGCAGCAACAGTAGTAGTACTATAAGTAGTAGCCACAACAACAATAGTAGTAGTACTGTTTTTGCTATGACTACTGCTACTTCTACTACTACTCCCACTACTACTAGAACAACAACTACAACAATAACAATAACAACAACTACTGCTACTACTACTACTTCTACTTCTACTACTACTGCTACTGGTAGTACTACTGCTATAGCCACTACCATTAATGCAACTACTACTACTGCTATTGTAGCTACTGCTATTGTGACTATTGTTACTGTTACTAGCACTACTACTCCTATTGCTACTAATATTACTGCTACCACTACTATTGCTACCACTGCTGCTTCTCCTACTGTTGCTCCTATTACTAATATTATTACTACCACTACGACTGCTACTACCACTATTATTGTTGTTGCTGCTACTACAACTACTGCCACTATAACTACAACTAATACTACCATTGTTGTTGTTGCTGCTACTAGAACTACAACGTCTACTATAACTACTACTACTGCAACTACTACTACTACTACTACTACGACTTTTACTATGACTACTAGTACTAGCACTAGTACTACTACTTCTTCTACTACTACTACTGCAACTAAAATTGCCACTACTGCTACTACTACAACTATAACTACTAGTACAACTACTACGACTACTACTGCTTCTACTCTTACTAAAGCTACTGCTACTGCAACAACTCCTACTACAACTATTGCTACTGTTACTACTATTACTGTTGCTACTGCTACTTCTGCTTCAACTACTTCTGCTGCTACTACTGCTGCAACTACTACAGCTACAACTGCTTCTACTAGTGCTACGGTACTACTCTGGCGTACTACTACTACTTCTACTACTACAACTACAACAACTACAACTTTTGCTACAATGACTACTTCTACTACTACTACTACAACAACAATAACAACAACAACTACAACAACTACTACTAGAAATACTCCATCTACTACTGCTACTAATACTACAACTACTAATTCTAATAGTAATACCACTACTGCTGCTACTACTACTACTACTTCTACTATTTCTCCTACTACTACTACTACTATTACTATTACTACTGGTATTACTACTTCCACTACTACTACTGCTTATACTTCTACTGCCACTATTACAACTACTACCATAACAACAACAACTGCTACTATTACTACTACTATAACTACTGCAATTACTACTGCCACAACTACTACTAGTTCTTCTACTCCTAATACAACTACAGATACTACTGCTACTATTAGCGCTACCGCTACTATTCTTGCAACTAATACTGCTACGACTACTGATGCTACTACTACCACTTGTACTACTTCTGCTATTACTACTACTATTAATACATCTACTACTACTACTACTACTACTACTACTACTGCAACTTTTGCAATTACTACTACAATGGCTACTTCTACTACTACTACTACTACTACTATTATTACTACTGCTACAACTCCTACTACTACTACAACTACAACTACAACTTCTGCTACTAAAAATACTCCTACCACTAATACTATGAATACAATACTGCTATTACTAATATTATTACTAGTAATACTAATTATATTACTAATACTAATACTACTACTACTACTACTAATACTACTTCTACTATTTTTATTGCTACTTCTAGTTCTAGTACTCCTACTACTGCTGCTACTACTGCTACGACTACTGCCACTATTTCTACCAATTGTACTACTACTATTATTATAGCAACGACGACTATTGGTACTGCTACTACTACTGCTACTACTGCAACTACTACTACTGCTACTGTTGTTGCTGCTACCACTAGTACAACCTCTAATATTGCTAGTACTATTGCAGCTACTACTGCAAGTACTACTGCTGCTACTACTACTACTACTACTACTACTACAAATTCTCCTACACCTATTGCTACCACTACTTCTACTCCTACTACTTCTATTACTACTACTAGTACTAGTACTACTGCTGCTGCTACTACTATTGCAAGAATTATGGCTCCCACTACAACTACTACTACAACTGCTACTACTACAATTGCTGCCCTGACTACTGTTGCTGCTGCAACTACTACTATTACTACATCTACTACGAATACTACTACAACTATCACTACTGCTGTTGCTGCTAGTAATACTACTACTCCTTCTACTTTTTCAGCTAATACTACTACTGCAACTACTACTACTGCTACTACCACTGCTACTACCACTGCTACTACTGCTACTACAACTACTATTACTGCTGCTACTGCTCCTGCTGCTAATACTACTACCGCTACTACTATTGACACTACTACTACTACTACTTCTACTACAAGTACTACTACTAATGTGAGTACTGCAACTACTACTACTACTACTGCTACTACTCTTACTACGACTACAGCTGCTACTACTTCAACTGCTACTACTACTACTACTGCAGCTGTTACTGTCGCTACAGCTACTGCTCTAACTACTACAGCTACAACTGCTACAACTAGTGCTACTACTGCTACTGCTACTACTCTAACTACTATAGCCACAATCGCTACAACTAGTGCTACTACTACTACTACTACTGTTACAGCAACTACTACTACTACTAATATTGCCCTTTCTACTACTGCGATCGCTGCTATTTCTGCTACTACTACTACTCCTACTACTACTACTATTGCTACTACGACTTCTATTCCTATAGGTATACTACTATTGCTACTACAGGTACTGCTACAACTACTGCAATAACTACTACTACTACTCCTCTTCCTAATACTACTATCGCTACTATGGCAACTACTGCTAATACTACTACTACGACTACTATTGCTGCTAGTGCTGCTGCAATAGCTACAACTGCTACTACTGTTGCTAATATTGCAACTACAGCTGCAACTACAAATACTCAATCTACTGCTACTACTACTAATACAAGAACTACTACTACAACAACTACTACTACGTCTTCTCCTGCTCCTACTACCATTGCTGCTACGACGACCACTACTACTGCTACTACTACTTGTTCTTCTTCTACTACTACTACTTCTATTATTATTACTACTTCTACTTCTGCAACTATTGCGACTATTACTACTTCTTCTGTGGCTACTGCTACTACTACAACTCCTGCTACAACTACTACTTCTACAACTATTACTATAGTTATCGCTACTATTTCTACTGTGGCTACTAATACTACTGCTGCTATGAATGCTACTGCTACTACTACTGCTACACTATGACTCCGTCGACTGCTACTACTACTACTACTGCTGCTATGACTACTACTACTACAAATGCTACTGCTACTACTACTACTGCTGCTACTAGTACTGTTACAACTACTACTGCCACAAATGCAAATATTGCTTCTACTACTACTACTATTTCAACTACTGCTCCTACTGGTGCTTCTACTGCTACTTCAATACAACTACTACTACACTTACTTTTAAGACAACTGCTACTACTAATACTACAGCTATAACTACTTCTACTACTACTACTCCTTTTAGTACTACTACTACTCTTCTCCTACAATAACAAAAACTACTACTTCTCCTACGACTACTACTATTTCTACTACTACTGCAACAACTACAACTACTGCTACTTCTACTACTACAACTATTGCTACAACTGCTACTACTATTGGTACTATTACTTTTATTACTACGGCTACCACTACTATGCTACTTGTACTACTACTACAACTGCTAGTACTACTACCGCTACTGCTGCTGCTACTACTTCTTCTCCTATTACTTCTACTACGATTGCAACTTCTACTCCTAATAGTACAAGTGCTACAATGGCAACTACTACTACTACCATTACCACTACTATTGCTACTGCTACTACTACAAGAGATGGAACTGCTACTGCTACTACTGCAACTACTGCTACCATTGCTGCTACTACTATCTCTCCAACTACTATTACTACTACTAATACAACTAATACTGCTTCTGCTACTATTACTACTTCTAGTACTACTTTCGCAATTACTACTAATACTATTACATCATCTACTACTATAGCTACAATAACCACTACTACTGTTACTACTATTGTTACTACAACTTCTACTACTACTACTACTACTACTATTGTAGTAGGAGTAGTACTAATAGTAGGAGCTGAAGTAGTAGTCGTACTAGTAGTTTAAGTAGGTGTAGCAGTAGTTGTATCGATAGAGCTACTACTAGGAGTAGTAGTTGTAGCAGCAATAGTATTAGTAGCAGTAGTTGCAATAGTAGTAATAGAAGTAATAGTAGTAGTAATAGTTGCGACTACTTTTGTTGTTGCTGCTACAGCTACCACTGCTGCTACTACTACTGTTGTCGTTGTTGCGAGCACTACTATGACAACTAATACTACTTCTTCTACTAGTACTACTACTACCACTATTGCTACTACTACTAATATTATTCTTACTAATACTTCTACCACTACCACTACTACAAATTATAATAATATTACTACTACTACTACTACTACGATGATGAAACTACTATTACACCCACTACCACTACTACTATTACTATTGTTACTACTATTACTACTCCAAGTTCTACTTCAACTCCTAGCGCTCCTACTGATAGGAAGACTGCTACTACTAATAGTACAACTGCTTCCACAACAATAACTACTACTACCACTAATATTACTACTTCTAAGACTACAATTACTTCTACTACTACTTGACTACTACTATTCCTACTACTACTTATACTACTATTCCAACTACTACTCCTACTACTGCCACTACGACTATTGCTACTACTACTACTCCTCCTCCTCCTACTACTATGACTACTACTACGCCTACTCCTACTCCAACTCCTACTGCTACTACAACTACAACTACTATAGCTACCGCTACTCTAACAATTGTAACCCCTACCATTGCTCCTACTACAACTCCTACTACTACTAATTCTACAACTACTACTACTATTGTTACTATCACAACTACAACTATTACTACTGCTACTACCACTACGACTACTACTTCTAATACTACTACTAGTACTAATACTAATACTACCACTAATACTCATATCACTACTGCTGCTACTATTGCCGCGACCACACCTGCTACTACTATTACTACTACTACTACTACTATTACTACTACTACTACTAATATTACTGCTGCTGCTGCTACTGTTACTACTACTACTACTACTACAACTACTACTTCAACTACTACTCCTACAACTATGGCTACACCTACTACTACTTTGACTACCACTAATACTGCTACTACTACTGTTGCTGCTGTAGTTGCTACTACTACTAGTACTACTACTCCTATTACTATCACTACAACAACAATAACTACTACTACTAGTCCTACTCTGACTCCTATTGCTACTACTACTCCTACCACTACTACTACTACTACAACTCCTACGACTACAACTTTGATTACTACTACAACTATTGCTATTCCTACAACAACTACATCTCCGCCTCCTACGTCTACTGCTACTGTCACTACTATTACAACTCCCACTACTAATACTGCTACTTCTACTAGTACTAGTACTGGTACTACTTCTACTACTGCTACTTCTACTAGTACTAGTACTGGTACTACTTCTACTACTACTCCTGCTACTACGGCAACTACTCCTACTACTGCTACAACATCTATTACTATAACTACTGCTACTATTATGATTGCTACTACTATTACTTCAACTACAACAATAATAACAGCAACTATTAGTACTGTTGCTGCTAATACTACTACCACCGCTACTACACTACTACAATAATAACTACTACCACTAGTGACGCTCCTACTACAACTACTTCTATTACGACTACTTCTACAAATGTGATTACTACTACTACTGCCATTGCTACCACTACTACTACTACAACCACTAGAGGTATAATTACTGCTACTTCTATGACTACGATAATGACTAATGCTACTACAGATAATACTTCTACCACTACTACTTCTGGAATAACGATTACTACTACAACTATTGCTACTGCTACTACTACTACTACAACAACTGCTACTACTACTATTACAACAACAACAACAACAACAACTACTACTACTACTACTGCTATTGCTACTACTACCACTACTACTCCCACTACTACTACTACTACTACTACTACTACTACTACTACTACTACTACTATTACTACTACTACTACTACTACTTCTACTACTACTACTTCTACTGCTACAATAACAACAACTACTATTATTGTTGTTGTTGTTGCAACCACTACTACTACAACTGCGATTTCTCCTACTACTACTACTACTGCGACTACTTTAACTGCTACTACACATCTACTATTTCTACTACTACTACTAAGGCTACTATTGGTACTGCTACTACTACTATTACAACTAATGCGGGTACTCATCCATCTACAGCTATAGTTACTACTAATACTACTACTATAGCTAATTTTACAACTACTGCCACTACTAGTACTACTATTATAACTACTACTATAACTACTATAACTACCGCTATGCCTATAATAATAACTACTACTATTTCACCTACTACTACTACTGCAGCTGCTATTGCCATTACCACAACTACTGCTACTGCAACTACTACTGCTATTACTGCTATGTTTGCTGCTACGACTACTCCTAATACTACTATGACTGCTACTACGACCTCTATTCCTTATGGTACTACTACTGCTGCTACTATTGCTACTGCTACTTCTACTTCAACTACTACTACTACTCCTCCTCCTAATACTACTATTGCTACTATGGCAACTACTACTAATACTACTACTACTACCACTACTATTGCTACTGCTGCAGCAGCAGAAGCTGTAACTGCTACTACTGCTCTAATATTGCAACTACCAGTACTCCAACTACAGCTACTACTACTAATATGACTACTACAACTACAACATCGACTACTACATCTTCTCCTCCTCCAATTACCACTGCTGCTACAACGACCACTCCTACTTCTACTACTACTGTTACTACAACTACTACTTTTTATTCTACTACTACTACTACTTCTATTGCTATTACTACCTCTACTTCTGCAACTACTACGACTACTACTACGACTACTTCTACTACTATTACTGCAGTTGTTGCTACTACTACTACTGTGGCTACTAATACTACTACTGCTATGAATGCTACTACTACTACTGATAGTACACTGCTACTCCTTCAGCTGCTACTACTACTACTACTACTGCTACGAATGCTACTACTACTATAATACTACAACTACTGCTGCTAATACTATTACTACTACTTCTGCCACAAATATGAATATTGCTTCTACTACTGCTACGAATACAACTACTGTTCGTACAGATGCTTCTACTGCTACTGCAATAATACTACTACTAGACCTACTTTTATAACTACTGCTACTACTAGTACTACTGCTATAACTACTTTTGCTACTACTATAACTTTTACTACTACTGCTACTACTACTACTTCCACTTCTCGTACAATAACAACAACAACTACTTCTCCTCCTACTACTACTGTTTCTACTTCTGCTACTACAACTACAACTACTGCAACTGTTGCTACAACTGCAACTACTTGACTGATTCTACTACTACTGTACTACTACTTTTATTTCTATGGCTACCACTACTACGACTACCACTACTGCTACTTCTACTACTACTGCCGCTACTAGTCCAACTACTACTACTTCTCCAATTACTTCTACTACTACTACTACTTCTACTCCTAATAGTACAATTGCTATAACGGCAACTACTGCTACTCCCACTACTACTACTATTGTTATTGCTACTGTTGCAACAGATGGAACTGCTGCTGTTGCTACTACTACTAGTACTCCTGTTGCTATTACTATTGCAACTACTGCTACCATTGCTGCTATTACTATCTTTCCAACTACTATTACTACTACTAACACCACTAATACTGCTTTTGCTACTACTGCTACTTCTGGTACTACTTTCGCAATTACTACTAATACTATTACATCAACTACTACTACAGCTATAATGACCACTGCTACTGCTACTACTATTGTAGTAGTAGTAGTAGTAATAGTAGGCGCTGAAGTAGTAGTCATACCAGTAGTTTCAGTAGGTGTAGCGGTAGTTGTATCAATAGTAGTAGTACTAGGAGTAGTAGTTGTTGCAGCAATAGTGTTAGTAGTAGTTGCAATAGTAGTAGTAGAAGTAATAGTAGTAATACTTGCTACTACTATTGTTGTTGTTGGTACTACCACTGCTGCTACTACTACTACTACAACTCCTAGGACTACAACTCCAATTACTACTACTACTACTCTAACAATTATAACTCCTACTACTGCTCCTACTACAACTCCTACTACTACAAATACTACAACTACTACTACTATTACTACTACCACAACTACAAGTATTACTACTACTACTACTTCTTCTTCTTCTAATTCTACTACTAGTACAACTACTAATACTACCACTGATACTAATATCACTACTGCTGCTACTACCAACCACACCTCCTACTACTACTAATACTAATACAACAACTACTACTACAACTAATACTACTACTACTGCTGCTGCTGCTGCTACCACTACTACTACCACTACTATTATTACTACTACTTCAACTACTACTCCTACTATTACTACGACTACCACTAATACTACTACTACAGCACCTATTACTATAATTACTACTATTATCGCTATAGCTGCTACTACTAATAGTACTACAACAACTACTACTATTACTGTTGCTACTACTGCTACTACTACTAGTACTACTACTCCTATTACTATCACTACAACATCTACTACTACTACCATGAATACTAGCACTACTACTCCTCCTCCTACAACTACTATTACCACTACTATAACTACAACAACTCCTAAGAATACTACTACTACTCCTCCTCCTACTACTAGTACAAGTCCTACTCCAACTCCTACTGCTACTACTACTCCCACCACCACCACCACAACTACCACTACTACTACTACAGCTAATACTACAACTCTAATCACTAGTTCAACTATTGTGACAGCTACTATAACTACATCTCCACCTCCTACTTCTATTGCTACTACCACTACTATTACAACTCTCACTACGACTACTACTTCTACTAGTACTACTTCTACTGCTACTACTGCTACTATGGCTACTGCATCTACTACTGCTACTTCTTCGATTACTACAACTACTGCTCCTATTAAAATTGATACTACTATTACTTCAACTATAACAATAATAACAACAACCACTACTGCAACTACTATGATTACGATTACTTCTAGAAATGCGACTACTGCTACTACAACTACTATTGCTACTACTACGACTGCTACTACTACTACTACTACTATGGCTACAACTCTGACTAATGCTACTAATGCTAATACTTCTACAACTATTACTTTTGGAATAGCAACTACTACTACTACTTCTACTACAACAACTATTATTACAATTACTACAACTAATACAACAACAACAACAACATTAACTATTACTACTACTATTGCTACAACTACTACTACTACTCCCACTACTACTACTACTACTACTACTACTACTACTACTACTACTACTATTACTACTACTAGTACTACTACTACTACTACTGCGACTTCCCTACTACTACTACTACTGCAACTACTTCAAATGCTACTACACTGCTACTGCTTCTACTACTACTACTATGGCTGCATTTTGGTACTGCTACTACTACTGTTAAAACTAATGCAGCTACTCATGCATCTACTGCTACAGCTACCACTACTACTTCTATAGCTAATTTTACAAATACTGCCACTACTAGTACTACTACTATAACTACTATAACTACTATAACTACCGCTATGCCTATAATAATAACTACTACTACTTCACCTACTACTACTGTTGCTACTACTAGCACTGCCACAACTATTGCTGTTGCAACTACTATTGCTACTTTTGCAACTACTAATACCCCTACTACTAATACTACTGCTGCTACTACAACTTCTATTCCTACAGGTACTACTACTACTACTATTACTGCTACTGCTACTTCTACTGCTGCTACTACTACAACTAGTCCTAATACTACTACTTCTACTATGGCAACTACTGCTAATACTACTACTACAACTACTTTTAATGCTACTACTGCTACTAATACTACAAATACTACTACTACTACTACTAGTAGTAGTAGTAATACTACTACTAATGCTACTACTACTACTAAAACTAATATTACTACTATAGCTACTACAACTATTACTACAACTAAAACTGCTACTGATACCGCTACTCTATTCCTCCTCCTCCTACTACTACAACTACTACACCTACTACAATTGCTACTACTGCTATTGCTGCTGCTACTACTACTACTGCTGCTGCTACTACTTCTACTACAATAATAATGACTATGCATACTACTACTGCTGCTACTACTACTACTACAACAATGACTACAATTATCACTACTGCTGCTACTGCTGCTACTACTACAACAACAACAACTACTACAACTACTCCCTCTCCTCATACTATACTATGACTCTTACTAGTACTTCTTCGACTCCAACTACTTCTGCTACTGCTACAACTACTACTATTACTACTTCTACTACTACAATAATTACTCCAACAACTACTACTACTACAATAATTACTACTATTACTACTACAACAACAACACCAACAACAACAAATACGACAACAACAACTGCTACTATTATCACTACTACTACTACTACTACTACTACTACTAGTACTACTACTACTACAATAACAACCACAACAACAACAACAACAACAACAACAACAACTACTACTACTACTACTACTACTACTACTACAACTACTACTACTACAAGTATTATTACTACTACTACTATTACTAAAACTACTACTAATACTAAAATTACTAGTACTACTGCTACTATTGCTAATACAACTACTACATGTAATACTTCAACTGTAACTAGAATTGCTACTTCTACTACTGCTATCACTATAATAGGAGTAGTAGTGGTTACAGTAGCAGTAGTAATACTTGTAGTAGTAGTTGTAGTCATTATAGTAGTAGCAATAGTATTAGTAGCGGTAGTAGGAGTAGGAGTAGCAGTAGTGGCAATTACGTTAGTAGCAATAGTAGCGGTTGTAGCAGCAGTAGCAATAGTAGTAGTAGTCATAATATTAGTAGTAGTAGTAGTAGTAGTAATAATAGTAGTAGTAGTAGTAGCAATTGTGCTTGTAGAAGGAGTAATAGTACTAGTAGTAGTGACAGAAGTAGTTGTAGTATTATGAGTCATAGTAGCTATAGTAGTAGTAGTAGTAGCACTAGTAGCCGAAGTAGTAGTAGTTGTTGTTGTTGTTGTCATGATAGTGGAAATAGCAGTATAGTAGTAATAGTTATTGTAGCAATAGTATAAGTAGGAGTATTAGGATTTTGTAGTAAATGTAGTAGTTGTGGCAGTAGTTATTGTTGTATTAGTTTAAGTACGAGTTGGAGTTGGAATAGGAGTAGCTGTAGTATAAGTGGTACTAGTAGTAGTAGCAGTCGTTGTAATAGTAGGAGTTGTAGTAGTAGTTGTAGTAGCAATAGTAGTGGTAGTATTAGTTGTTGTAATAGTAGTAGAAGTAGTAGCAGAGGAAGTAGTAGAAGTAGTAGTAGCAATAATAGTAGTAGTAGTAGTAGTAGTAGTAGTAGTAGTAGTAGAAGTAGTAGCCGTAGTTGTAGTAGTAGTAGTTGAAGTAGTTGTACTAGTAATAGTAGTAGTTGTAGTTGTAATAGAAGTGGAAGTATTAGTAGTAGTATTAGTTGTTGAAGTAGTAGATGTTGTAGTAGTAGTTGCATTAGTCATAGTAGTTTTAGTAGCAGTAGGATTAGCAACACTAGTAGTGCTAGTAATCGTAGTAGTAGTAGTAGTTATAGTATTAGCTGTAGTAAAAGTAGTAGCAGTAGGAGTAGCAGCAGTAGTAGTAGGAATAGTAATTGTAGAAGGAGTAGTATTAGTAGTACGAGTGGTAATAGTAGTAGTGGTATTTGTAGTAGTAGTAGCAGTAGTAAAAGTAGTAGTTGTAATTGTAGTGGTAGCAGTAGCTGAAGTCATAGGAGTAGTAGTAGTTGTTGTTATTGTAAAAGTAGGTGTTGGAGTAGTAGAAGTTGTAGTAGTAGTAGTGGTGATGGTGGTAGTTGTAGTTGTATAATTAGTAGTAGCAGTAGTAGTAGTAGTAGGAGAAGTAGCAGTAGTAGTTTTAATAGTAATAGTAGTAGCAGTAGTATTAGCAATAGCAGTAGTAATAGTACAAGAATATTTGTAGTAATAATTGTAGTAGTAGTAGGAGAAGTAGCAGTAGTAGTTTTAATAGTAATAGTAGTAGGAGTAGTATTAGCAATAGTAGTAGTAATAGTACAAGAAGTATTTGTAGTAATAGTAGTAGTAAAAGTAGTAGTTGGAATTTTAGTGGTAGCAGTAGCAAAAGTCGTAGGAGTAGCAACAGTAGTAGTTGTTTAAAAGTAGGAGTTGGAGTAGTAGGAGTTGTAGATGCAATAATAGTAGTAGTTGTTGTTGTTGTACTAGTAGTAGAAGTATTAGGAGTAGTAGTAGCAGTGGTTGTAGTTGTTGTAGAAGTAGTAGTAGTCGTGTTTCTACTAGTACTAGTAGTAGTAGTACAAGTAGTAGTAGTGGTTGTTGTTGTTGTTGTAGTAGTAGTAATAGTAGAAACAATAGTAGTAATGGAAGTAGTAGTAGTAGTTATTGTAGCAGTAGTGGTAGTAGTGTTGTAGTAGTTGAAGTAGCAGTAGTAGCAGTAGTAGTAGTGTCGGTAGTAGTAGTAATAGTAGTAGTGCAAGAAGTAGTAGAGGAAGTCGTTGTAGTAGTAGTAGGAGTTGTTGTTGTTGTTATTGTTGTAGTACTAGTAGTTGTAGTAGTTGTTGTTGTTATTATTGTTGTTGTTGTAGTAGTAGTAGTAGTCATAGGAGTTGTAGTAATAGTAGTTGTAGTAGAAGTAATAGAAATAGTAGTAGCAACAACTACAACAATAGTAGTAGCAGCAAGAGTAGTAGCAGTTGCAATAGTTGTGGTACTAGAAGTAGTAGATATTGAGTGGCAGTAGCAGTAGTAGAAGTAGTAGTGATAGGAGGAGTTGTAGTAGTAGCAGTAGCAGTAGCAGCAGTAGTAGTAATAGTAGTTGTAGTAGTTGTTGTTATTGTAGTAGTAGAAGTAGGAGTAGTAGGAGTAGTAGTTAGGGGCAACAGTATAGGTAGTAGTGGTAGTAGCATTAGTAGGAGTATGAGTAGCAGAGGTAGGAGTAGTGGTAGGTGTAGGAGTAGTAGTAGGTGTGGTAGTAGTAGTGAGAGTAGGGGTAGTAGTAGTAGTAGTAGTAGTAGTAGTAGTAGTAGTAGAAGTAGGAGTAGTTGGACTAAGAGTAGCAGTAGGAATAGTAGTAGGAGTAGGAGTAGTAGTAGTAGGAGTAGTAGTAGGAGGAGTAGTAGTAGTAGTCAGAGTAGGTGTAGGACTAGTAGTAGTCAGAGTAGGTGTAGTAGCAGTCAGAGTAGGTGTAGGACTAGTAACAGTAGGAGTTAGAGTAAATGTAGTATTAGTAGTAGTTGTAGCAGCAGTAGGAGTAGTAGTAGTAGCAGTTGTGCTAGTAGTTGTATTAGCAGTAGTAGCAGTAGTAGAAGTCGTAGTAGTAACAGTTGCACTAGTAGTAGAATTAGTAGTAGTTGTAGTATTATTAGTAGTAGTACGAGTTGTTGTTGTAGTAGTAGTAATAGTTGTAGTTGTAGTTGTTGTAATACTACTTGTTGTATCAGAAGTAATAGTAGTGTGAATAGGAATAGTAGTACTAGTAGAAGTAGTAGTATTAGTAGTTGTAGCAGTGCTATCGCCACTATTGCTACTATTTCTACTGCTGCTGCAACTACTACTCTTGTGACTACTGCTGCTACTGCTACATTTACTACCACGGATGCTACTACTACTATTACTACAACTGCTGCAACTACTACTACTGCTACTTCCAACACAAGTAGTACAAGAATGACTACCGCTACTACAACTGCAACTCCTTCTCCTACTACTACTACCACAACTACTGCTATTACCACTTCCACTAAAACTTCTACTATGGCTACTGGTACTATTGTTTCTACTTTTACTACTACTAGTACTACTATTACAACTGCAACAACAACAACTACTACTATTACTACTACTATAACTACAACTACTACAACCAGTAATACTACTACTACAACAACTACAACAACTACTTCAACTGTTGCACGAGCAACAACAAAAACTTCCACTACACTACTACTATTACTACTACTACTCCTCCTAGTTCTACTACTACCGCTATTATTATTTTTCTTACTATTACTACCACTGCAACTGCTACTACGACATCTTCTACTAGTACAACTACAACTGCTCCTACTGTGACCACTACTACTGCTACTAATACTACTTCTACTACTACTACTGCTGCTTCTACTGCTTCTCTACAGCTACTACTATTATAGCTATTACTATTACTACCACAACAGCAACTACTACTAGAACATCTACAACTAAAACTACTACTACTCCAACGGCAGCTACTACTACTACCACTCATGCTACTACTACTACTAATTCTACTAATACTATACCTACTCTGTTGCTACTGCTACTGTTGCTGCTGCTGTAACTACTGCTACCACTACTGCTGCCGCTGCTGTTCTGGCCACTAAAACTATTACTACCACTACTACTACTACTACTATTACTATTGCAAGTGCTACTACTACTGCTACTCCTACAACAGCAACTATTACTATTACTACTAATGCTTCTACTACAATACCTACTAATATTACTGCTACCACTACTAGCGCTACTACCACTATTGTTACTACTACTATAGATACTACTACTACTCCTACTACTACTATTATGACTACTACAATTACTACTGCCACTGTTGCTGCTACTACTACTACTACCACCAGCACAACTACTATTCGTAATACTACTACTTCTGCTACTGCTACTGCTACTGCTGCTACGACTACTGCTACAACTACTGCAACTACTGCTATTGCTACTACTACTACAACAACTATTGCTAATACTACTACTACTACTACTACCACCACCACTACTCTTACTATAGTTACTATTTCGACTACAACTGCTACCACTACTACTACTTATACTACTACAGCTATTTATACTGTCGCTACTGCTACTACTACTGCTGCTGCTACTATAGCTACTACTATTACTGCTACTACTACTACTACTATAACCACAACATCTACTACTACTGCTACGATTGCTTCTACTACTACTTCTACTACTTCGCCTACTACTACTACTAATACTACTGCTACTTCTACAACTGCTACTATTAGTGCTATTGCTACTACTACAACAAGTACTATTCTATTAATGCCACTACTATTACTATTACCACTCATACTAGTATTACTATTACTACTTCCGCTTCTACTACTGCTACTACTACTACTACAATAACAACAATAACTACTACTACTACTACGACTACAAGTATTACAATTACGACTACTACTACTACAACTATTACTACCACTTCTGTTACTGCTACTACTACTGCTACTACTGCTACTACTTCCACCACCACAATTACTTATACTATACTGCTACTATGACTATTGCTACTACTACTACTCTATTTCTCTTACGACAACTACTACTACTATTATTACGACTACTACTACTTCTACTACTGCTATTACTACTGCAACTACTACTGCTGCTGCTACTACAGTACTTCTCATGCTACTACTATGACTACAGCTACTACTACTACAACTAATACTACTACTACTATTACTACTATTGTTACAGCTACTATTGCTACCACAACTACCACTTTGACTACTATGATTGCAACCACTACTATTGCTACTACTACCACTTCTACAGCTCCTGATGCTACAGCTACTACTTCAGCTACTAGTATTTTTACTACTATTGTTGTGACTACTACTACTAATACTACCAACACAACAACTACAACAATGAATACTACTTCTAGTACTGCTACTGCCATGACTACTACTACTGCTGCTATAAATACTACTACTACAACAACTACAACAACCACCCCTGCTACTACTACCACAACTACAACAACTACTTCTACTGCTACAGCAACAACAACAACAGCTACCACTTCTACTAGGTTAATTACTACTACTACTACTCGTAGAACTACTACTACTATAACTGCTACTACAACTACTACAGCTACTACTACTGCTACTAAAACATCTTCTACTACCACTACTACAACTGCTCCTACCGTGACTACCACTGCTACTACTATAGCTCTATTGCTACTAGCACTACTTCTTCCAATACTACAAATACTACTACTTCTACTACTTCTCTACTACTACTGCTATCGTTGCTACTATTGTTGCTGCTACTACAACAACCACTACTACTATAACTAATACTAGCACTGCTACAACAACAACAAATACTACTACCACACTTACTACTATTGCTACTGCTACGACTACTATACCACCTACTATTGCTACAACTACTACTATTACAATTCCTACTGCCACCACTGCTATAGCCACCACTATTACTACTACTTTTGCTACTACAACTACTGCCACCACTGCTACAGCCACTACTACTACTACTACTGCCACTACTTCCACCACTTTTGCTACTACTAATGCTCCTAATGCTACTGCTACTACTCTTACTCCTACTAATACTACTATAGCCACTACTACTATCAAAAATAATAATATTACTAAAACTACTATAGCCACTACTACTACTATTACTATCAATAGTAGCAATAGTACTAATAGTAGTAGTAGTGGAAGTAGAAGTAGTATTAGCAGTCGTAGTTGTAGTAGCAACAGTGTAGTAGTAGTAGTAGTAGTAGTAGTAGTAGTAGTAATAGTAGTAGTAGTAGAAGCAGTAGCAGTATGGTAGCAACAGTAGTAGTAGCAGCAACAGTAGCAATAGCAGTAGTAGGGAGTAGGAGTAGTAGTAGGAGGAGTAGTAGTACTAGTAGTAGTAGTAGCAGTAGGAATGATAAGAGGTACTAGTAGTAGTCGTGGCAGTAGTAGTATTAATAGTCGTAGTATTAGTAGCAGCAGCAGTAGTATTAGCAACAACAATAGTAGTAGTAGCAGTACTGGTAGTAGTAGCAATATAAGTAGCAGAAGTAGTAGAAGTATAAGCAGTTGCCATAACAACAGTAGTAGTAGTACTGTTACTGCTACAACTAGTACTGTTGCTACTACTACTCCCACTACTACTACTACAACAACAACAACTACAAACTACTACTTCTACTGTTACTTGTACTTCTATTACTACTGCTACTGGTAGTACTACTATCACTGCTACTACTGCTATTTCTACTACTATTAATGCTACTACTACTACTACTATTGCGACTATTACTACTGCTACTACTACTACTCCTATTTCTACTACTATTGCTGCTACTACTGCTCAACTACTTCTGCTGCTTTTTCTACTGCTACTACCACTACTACTTCTGCTGCTGCTTCTATTAACACAGGTACTATCACTACTACTATTACTGTCACTGCGACTGCAACTACAACTATTACTGCTACTACTACAACTACTGCCACTACAACTACAACTAATAATACCATTCCTGTTGCTGCTGCTGCTACTACTGCAACTCCTACTACACCTACTACTACTGCAACTACTACCACTGCTACTACTACAACTTTTACTACTGCTACTACTACTACTACTAGTACTACTACTTCTGCTTGTACTACTATTGCTACTAATATTGCCACTACTGCTACTACTACAACTAGAACAACTAGTACAACAATAACTACTGCTGCTGCTACTACTCTTACTATAACTACTGCTACTGCAACTACTCTTACTACGGCTACCGTTACTTTTGCTGCAGCAGCTTCTGCTACTACTACTGCTATAACGGCTACTACAAATGCTAGTTCTTCTACTCTTGCCCATACTACTACTACTACAATTGCTGCTCTTACTACTGCTACTTCTACTACTACTACAACAACTACTAGTACTACAACTACAACAACTGCAATTTTTGTTACAATGGCTACTTCTACTTCTACTACTACAACAACAAAAATAGCTACTACTACAACCACTACTACTATAAATACTATTGGAAATACTCCATCTACTACCGCTACTAATACAACTACTACTAATTCTAATAGTAATACCACTACTGCTACTATTATTACTACTACTGCTGCTACTACTACTACTGCAAATACTTCTAATACTACTACTACTTCTGCTACTTCTCCTACTACTACTACTATTGCTATTACTATTGGTATTACTACTTCCACTACTACTACTACTACCACGACTGTTGCTACTACTGCTTCTACTTCTGCTTCCACTATTACAACTACAACAATAACAACCACTACTACTGCTACTACTACTATTGCTAGTACTATAACTACAATAGCTACTACTGCCACTAGTATTACTAGTTCTTGTACTCCTAATACAACTACAGCTACTACTGCCACTACTCTTGCAACTAATATTGCTACTACTACTGATGCTACTACTACTACTTGTACTATTGCTGCTGCTACTACTGCTATTACTACTACTACAAATGCTTCTACTACTACTACTACTACAACTACTACTACTGCAACTACTGCAACTACTACTACAATGGCTACTTCTACTACTACTACTACTACTACTACTACTATAACTACTTATACAACTACTACTACAACTTATGCTACTAAAAATACTGCTACAACTAATACTATCAATACAATACTACTATAACTAGTACTATTACTGCTAATACTAATTATATTACTACTACTAATACTATTACTACTACAACTACTACAATTACTACTACTACTTATGCTACTCTTATTGCTACTTATATTTCTAGTACTCTTACTACTCCTACTACTACTGCTACTACTGCTACAACTTCTACGACTACTACCACTACTATTGCTACTACTACTATTCTCCAACTACTACTACTTCCGCTACTACTACTGCAACTATTTCTACCAGTTTTACTACTACTATTATTACATCTACGATGACTATTGGTACTACCACTGCTACTGCTACTATTGTTGGCACTACCACTAGTACAACCACTATTATTGCTACTACTATTGCTGCTACTACTACAAGTACTACTACAGCAACTACTACTACTCCTACTACTACTCATTCTCCTATACCTATTGCTACCACTACTTCTACACCTACTACTTCTATTACTACTAGGTGTACGAGTACTACTACTAGTACTAAAAGAACAACAACTACTACTACTACCGCAACTACTTCTGTTGCAATTACTACTGCTTCTCCTTTTGCTACTACTACTACCACTACTACTCCTATTACCACTACTACTACTACGACTACTACTACTACAATAACTACTACTACTACTACAATTTCTACTATTAGTGCTACTATTTATGCAACTTCTACTTCTACTACTACTGCTACTACTACTAATATTGCTTCTACTACAACAGCAACTACTACTCATAATACTACTATTACTACTATGACTACTACTGCTGCTACTAATACAACCACTACTAGTACTATTATACTACTACTACTACTCCAGCAACTACAGCCACTATGGTTGTGACTGCTACTACAACTACTACTACTACTACTGTTGCTGCTACTACTATTGCTACAATTACGGCAGCTACTACTACAACAACTATGACTACTACTATTACTACTGCCTCGACTGCTGTTGTTGCTAATATTGCTACTACTTCTACTTCTACTTAGACTACAAGTACTATTGCTACTGCTGCTACTACTACTATTGCTACTTCTACTACGAATACTACTACAACTACAACTATGACTATTGCTGCTGCCTTTGCGACTGCTACTACTAATACTACTACTCCTTCTACTTCTCCAACTAATACTACTACTGCAACTACTACTACTGCTACTATGAATACTACTACTACTACTGCTAATACTACGACTGCTACCACTATTGCCGCTACTACTACTACTACCACTACTGCTACTGCTCTTACTACTACTATAGCTACTACTAATTCAATTGCTGCCACTACTGCTGTTGTTGCTGCTACTGCTATTACTTCTACAACATTAACTACTATAGCTACTACTGCTACAATGAGTGCTACTGCTTCTATTCAGGCTACTACTACTACCACTGCTGCTACAATTATTACTAGTACTACTAGTACTACTACTACTACTACTACTACTACTTCAACTACTACTGCTACTACAACTAGTAGTAGTACGACCACTACTCCTACAATGGCTACTAATACTACAACTAATACTCCAACTAATATTACTACTTCTACTGTTACAACAACAACTACTATTATTATTGTTGTTGTTGTCCCAACCACTACTACTACTACTACTACTTCTCCTACTTCAACTGCTACTACACAGCAACAGTAGCAATAGTAATTAAAGTAGTATTAATAGTAGTAGTTGTTGTTGTAGTAGTAGCTGCAGCAGCAATAGTAGTAGTAGAAGTAGTGGAAGTAGCAACAGTAGTAGTGGCCGTTGTAGTAGCAGTAGTAGTGGCAATATCAGTAGTTGTAATAGTAATACTACTACTCCTACTAATGCTGCTGCTACTACTACTACTACTACCACCACAACTACAACTACTACTACTACTACCACTACTGCAACTGTTGTTGTTGCCGCAACTACTACTGTTATTGTTGCTGCTACTACTACTGCTGCTCCAACTACTCCTCCTACAACTGCAACTACTGCCACTATTACTATTGTTACTGTTGCTACTTCTTCTTCGATTACTAAAACTACAACAACTACTACTACTTATACTACTGCTACTACTGCTGCTGCTGCTAATTGTCATACTCCTACAACTTCCCATAATACAACTGCTGCTGCTACTACTACTACTACTCCTCCTACTGCTACTTTAACTACTACTATTACTACTACTGCTACTACTACAACTGCTACTACTGCTACTTCCACAACTGCCACAACTACTACTACTACAACAACAACAACAATAACTACCCCTACTACTACCGCTTTTACTACTTCTACTACTACTAGGACTTATTCTGCTACCACTACTGCTACTACTACTGTTGCTGCCGTTGCTGCTACTACTACAATTACTTCTACTACTACTATTATTACTACTACTAATACTACTACTACTACAACTACTTCTACTACTATTGCTACTACCACTACTACAACTACTACTACCACTATTGCTACTACCACTACTACAACAACTATGACTACCGCTACTGCTACTACTATAACTACTACTACTAGTACTACTACTACTACACCTACTACTACTGGTACTAGTAATACTCTTATGGCTGCTACTATTACTACTACTACTACTACTACTACTACTACTACTACTACTTCAACTATCACTCGAACTGCTATGGATACTCGCACTGCTACTACGACTTCTACAACTACTCCGCCCACTACTACTTTTACTACTACTACTACTATAACGAGGACTACTACTACTACTACTACAACAACAAGTACTTCTGCAACTGCCACTTCTATAACTGCAAGTACTACTACTAGTTCTACTACAAATGCTGCTACTACTAGTACTTCTGCAACTGCCACTTCTAATACAACTAATACTACTAGCACTACAACAACTACTACTATTACTAGTACTTCCACTACAACCACTACTACTATTACTACTACTCCTCCTAATCCCACTATTGCTTCTACTACTACTACCACCAACCCAACTACTACTCCTACTCAAACTCCTACTCCCACTTTTACTACTACTACTACTACTACTATAGCAACAACAACAATAACAACTACTTCTCTTCCTACACAACTTCTCCTACTACTAGTACTAGTACTAGTACTATTCCTACTAACACCCCTACTACTACGACTACTGCTACTACTACTTATACTACTTCACCTACTGCTACTACTACTACTACTACTACTACTATTACTACTCCTCCTCACTCCTACTACTACTACTAGTAGTACTACTGCTACTGGTGATACCAATCCAACTACTACTACTAGTACTACTACTATTGCCGCTACTGCTGCTTCTAATACTACTACTACTACTTCTACTACTACTCCTGCAACTACTACTATTGCAACAACTAATACTATTACTTCTACGACTACTACTGCAACTACTGCTAGTACACAATAGCTAGTACTACTACTACTAATACTACTACTACTACAACTACTATTGTTACTACTACTGCTCCTACTACTATTACGATTACAACAACAGCTACTACCACTACTACTACAACTTCTACTTCTACTACTTGTACCACTGCTACTCCTACTAGTCCATTAACTCCTCCTCCTGCTACTACTTCTACTGCTACTATTCCTATTCCTACTCCTACTACTGCTTCTAATTCCACTCCTACTGCTCCTACAACAACTGCTACTACCATCCCTACTCCAACTCCTACTGCTACTACTACTCCTTCAACTACAACTACCCATACTCCAGCTACTACAACTCCAATGACAACTCCTACACCAACTCGTACTACTACGACTGCTACTACTTCTACAATTCCTTTTAGAACTACTACTACTGCCACAACTACTACTACAACTATTACAACAACTACTACTTGTACGAATACTACTAATACTAACACAACTACTACTGCTCCTACAACTACTATTTCCAGCACTACTATTACTACTACTACTCCTACTCCTACACCTACTCCGACTACTACACCTACTACTTCAACAACAACTACAACTACTGCTTCTACTAGTACAATTACTACTACTACTATTACTATAGCTGCGACTACATCTACTCCTACTACTACTGCTACATCTATTACTATTACTACAACAACTACTGCTACTACTGCTGTGACTGCTACTGCACTACTACTACTACTAGTACTACTACTACTACTACTGATACACAAACTTATACTACCACTCCTACTACTGCCCCTACTCCTACACCTACAGCTACTACTACTACGATTACTACTACAACTGCCATAGCAACTACCACTCCTACTCCAACTCCAACTACTACTACTGCTACTACCACAATTACTACTACTACTACCACTACTGCTGCTACTTCTACTACTACTCCTACTACTACTACAACAACTACTAATGCTACTACTGTGGCTGCTATTACTCTTACTACTACAACTGCTACTACTACTACTATAATGACTACTCCTACTGCTACTACTCCTCCTCCTACTACTGCTACAATTATTACTCATACTAATACTACTACTCCAAGCACTCCTACTACTACTACTACTACGACCACTATTACTACAACTTCTATTACTAATACGACTACTACGACTACTACTACTATTACTACTACTACTATTACTACTTCTAGTACACCTGTTACTACTACTACTACTACTACTACTACTTCTACTACTAGTAAGACTACTACTACATTACTACTAGTACAACTGCTACTACTACTCCTTCCACTACTACTACAAGTACTACAACTATTACTACTGCAGTTGCTACTACTACCACCAAAACAAGAACAACTACTAATGCTACTAGTTCTGCGACTACTACTACTGCTACAACTACTTCTACTACTATCACTTGTCGTACTGCTGCTGCTGCTCCTACTGCTGCTGCTACTAATGCCACTAATACTACTAATCCTGCTTCTCCTACTACAGCAGCTTCAGCTATTCCTATTGTCACAACTGCTACAAGAACTTCTGCTTTTGCTACTGCTATTACAACTAATAAGGCTCCAGCTACTCCAACTGGGACTGCTACTACTATTAGTAGTACTACTAGTCCTAAAGCTTCTACTACTATGACTGCTACTACTGCTACTACTACTACTACTACTGCTACTGCTGCTACTACTGCTGCTACTATTGCTACTGCTACCGCTACTACTACTACTACTACCACCACTGTTGGTACTACTGCTGCTACGACAACTACAACTACTTCTGCTATCACTCCTAGTACTACTCCTACTATAACTATTACTACAGTTGCTATTGCTGCTACCACTACAGCTACTACTACTACTGCTACTACTGCTGCTACAACAACAACTAATGCTACTATCGCTATGGCTACTATTGCACTACTACTACTACCACAACTACTACGATAACAACTACTGCTGCTACCGTTGTTGTTGCTGCTATTACTACTGCTGCTCATACTACTTCTCATACTACAATAACTATTGCTTCTGCTACTGTTGCTACTATTGCTACTACTGCTTCTACCACTACAATTGCAACTACTACTACTCCTAGTTGTACTACTACTTGTAATTCTACCACTATTACTACTACTACTACTGTTGTTGTTGTTGCTACTACTACTAATACTACACTTGCTGTGACTACAACTCCTACTGCTACAACAACAACTACTGCTGCTGCTGCTACTATAACAACAACTCCTACTCCAACTCCTGTTACAACAACAACTACTACTACGATTTATGCTACTACCACTACTACTAATAATAATAATACTTCTACCACTACTACTACCACCACCACCACCACCACCACTACTACTACTAGTGCAACTTCTACTGCGTTTACTACTACTATAACTACTACTATGAATACTACAACTTCTACTAGTACTTCTGCTACTACTACTCCTACTCCAACTCCTACTACTTGTATGACTCCTACTACTCCTACTACCCCTACTCCAACTACTACTACTACTACTACAACTAAAACTACCATTAATACTACAACAACAACCACTACTACTATTACTGCAATAACTACTACTACTATTAATTCTTCTACTACTTCTATTACTAGTCCAATTGCTACTACCACAACTCCTACTACTACTAGTACTACTACTGCTAATACTAACACTACTACTATTACTACTACTACTACTACTACTACTACGCCAACTACTGCCCCTACTCCTAAACCTATACCTACTACTACTACTCCTACTACTAATACTACTACTACTGCAACTAATAGTCCTACTCCAACTCCAACTACAATTGCTGCTACTACTACTACTACTACTTCTTCTAGTACTACAACAATAACAACTACTACAACTAGTACAACTAGTGCTACTCCGATTACTACAACTAGTACTACTTCTACTACTCCTCCTCCTCCTCCTACTACTACTGCAATTACTACTATTATTGCTACAACTATTGTTACTACCACTACTCCTACTACCGCTATTGCTACTACTACAACTACCACAATGACTACTACTACTCCTATTAATACTACTAGTTCTAGTTTTACTGCTACTATAGCTACTAATTCTATTTCTACTTCTATGACTCCATATACTACAACTCCTATTGCTATTTCTACTACTACTACCACTTCTCCTATTACCACCCCTAAACCTACAATAACTCCAATTCCAGCAACAACTACTAGTCTACTACTACTACTACTACTTGTACTGCATCTCTAATTGCTACTACTGCTACTCCTGCTTCTATTACTACTACTACTACTACTACTACTACTACCACTACTAGTACTTCTACTATAACAACTACACGTATTGGAACTAATACTACTACTACTACTACAACTAATACTTCTATTGCAACTATTACTACTACTACTAGTCCTACTCTGACTTCTACTACTTCTACTACTACTCTTACTACTACTATAACTACTACTACTGTAACTACTACTACTAATCCAACACCTTTTGCTGCTACTATTCCTACTACTACTATAACCCCTACTCCAACTAATACTATGCCTAGTACTACTCTTACTCCAACTCCTACTACTACTACAACTACTACTACTACCACTACTACAACAATAAATACTACTTCTACTACAATTACTACTATTACTACTACTAGTACAACTTCTACAACTAGTAGAATTGCTACTACTACTACTCCTACTACTACAACTAATAGCCCTAACACTACGACAACTAGTACTAGTAGTACTACTAATAATAGCACACCAAATCCTTCTACTACTACTACAACAACAACAACAACAACAACTGCTACTACAACTACTACTACAACTGCTACTACTACTACTACTACTACTATTACTACTACTACTACTACTACTACTACTACTACTACTACTACTACTACTACTACTACTACTCTACGACTACCTACTACTACAACTCCTACTACAACTACTGCTGCTACTGCGACTATGACAACTATTACTACTGCTAGTACTACTACTATTATGACTATTTCTACTACTACTAGTCTAACCATTCCTACTACTACTACTACTTGTACTAATACTACCACTACAAACACTCTTACTAATACTACTACTACTACTACTACTATTGCTAGTATTAATGCTGCTATAACTACTACTACTGTTGTTGCTACCGTTGCCACTACTACAACTACTACTACTTGTAGAACTAGTCTTGCTACTACTACTAATACTACTACTACTGCTGCTACTATTTCTATAGAAGACCTACAACAACTACTACTAATACTACTACTACTCCTAAAATAGCTACTATTACTACTATTACTGCTCCTATGCTACTACTCTGACTACTACTACAACAATAACTACTGCTGCTACTATTTCTACTTCAACTTCAAGTATGACTGCTACTGCTACTAGTCCATCATCTAGTGCTACTACTACTCCTACTACAAATATTGCTGTTACTAGGAATACAGCAACTGCTAATACTACTACAACTACTATTATTCCTACTCCTACTACTGAGTCTGTTACTACGTCTATTACTCCTACAACTATCACTACAGCCACTCGTACTCCAAATCCAATTGCTACTACAACTCCTTCAACTACTGCTACCCACACTCCAAATACTTCTACTCCAACTATGACTCCTACTCCAACTCATCATACTACTAATGCTACAACTTTTACAACTATAAGTATAATAATTACAAGTACAACAACAATAACAACGACAACAACAACAAATACTACCACTACGACTACTACTATCGCTACTAATACTATAACTATAACTATAACTACTATTACAACTATTACTACTACAACTAGTATAACAACTACTACTACTACAACTATTGCTGCTAATACTACTAATACTAACACTACCACTTCTACTTCTACAACTACTACCACTAATATTACCACTCCAACTACTACTCCTACACCTACACCAACTTCGACTACTACTCCTACTATTTTAACTACTACTATTACTACTACTAATGACACTACTAGTACTTAGTACTATAATTATTACTACTACTCCTACTAGTGCACTACTACTACAACTATTATTGCTGCTACTATTACTATTGCTCTGACAACTTCTCCTAAGACTACAACTACTGCTACACTTACTAATGCTACTATTGCAACTACTACTTCTACTACCACACCAACTACCACTACTACAACTACATCTACATCTATGACTACTACTACTACTACTGTTACTGTTATTACTAATACTACTACAACAACTACTACTCTCACTCTAACTCTCACTCCTAAAATTGCTCCTACTACTAATCCTACTTCTAATTTTACTACTACAACTACTAGTAGTAGTAGTTGTACTAGCAGTTGTAGTAGTAATAGTAGTATTAGGAGTTGTAGTAGGAGTATTAGGAGTAGTAGTTATAGTAGTAGTAATAAAATTAGTGGAGCAGTCGCAGTTGTAGCTATTATAGCAGCAGCAGTAATAGTAGCAGGAGTAGTACCAGTAGCAGTAGCAGTAGAAGCAACAGTATTAGCAGTAGTAGCAGTACAAGTAGTAGTAACAATAGCAACAGTAGCAATAATAGTAGAAGTAGCAATAGTAGTAGTAGTAGAGGTACTAGTAGTAGCACTAGTAATAAAACTAGTGTAGAAGTAGTAGTAGTAGTAGGGGAAGCTGTAGTCATTGTAGTAATAGAAGTATCTATAGTTGTAGTACCAAGATAAGCAGTTATAGTAGTAGTGCCAATAATAGTAGTAGTAGTAGTAGCAGTAGTATCAAAAGTAGTAGTTGTTGTATTGGTGGTGGTGGTGGTAGTAGTAGTAGTAGTAACTGTAATAGTAGTAGTTGTAGTGGTAGTAGTATTAGTAGTAGTTATAGCAGTAGTAATAGCAGCAATTGTTGTTGTTGTAGGAGAAGTAGTAGTAGTTATTATTATTGTTGCAGTTGTGGGAGTAGTAGTAGTAGAAGTAGTAGCAGCAGTAGAAGTAATTATAGAAGTAGTACTATTAGTAGCTATAGTAGTAATAGTAGTAGTACTAGTAGTAGTAGTAGTAGTAGTAGTACTAGCAGTAGTAGTAGTATCAGTAGCAGTAGTATTAGAAGTAGTAGCAGCAGTAGTAGAAAGATTAGCATCGATAGTAGTTGTAGCAGTGGGAATAAAAGCTGGTGTAGTAGTAGAAGTAGTAGGAGTAGGAGGAGGAGGAGGAGGAGTAGTAGTAGTAGTAGTAGCAGCAGCAGCAGTAGGATTAGCAGCTGCGGTAGTAGTAGTAGTAGTAGCAATAGTAGCAGTGGCAATAGTTTTAGAAATAGTAGTAGTAGTAGGAGTAGCAGTAGTAGTAGTTGTAGTATTAATATTAGAAGTGGCAGTAGTAGCAGCAGCAGCAGTAGTGCTTGCAGCGATAGTAGTAGTACTAGTTGGAGAAGCACCATTAGTAGCAGTTACAGCAATAGTAGCAGTAGCATTTGTACTAGTAGTAGTACAAATAATTCTAGTTGTAGTAGCTGTAGTAGTATTAGTAGCAATAGTAGTAACATTACTAGTAGTAGTAGTTGAAGTAGTGGTACTAGTTGTAGCAAAAGGAGTAGTAGAAGTAGGGGTAGTCGCCATGATTCTAGCGATTGTAACAGTAATAGTGATAGTAGCAGTAGTAGTGGTAGTAACAATAGTAGCAGTAGTAGCATTAGTTGCAGTAATAGTAGTAGTGGCCATAGCAATAGTAGTAATAGAAGTTGAAGTAGTGGTGGTAGTATCTGTAGTAACAATAGTAATAGTAGTAGCAATAGTAGTAGTAGTAGTAGTATTAGTTCTAGTAGTAGTAGAAAAAGTGGTAGAAGTAGCAATTATAACAGTAGTAGTAGAAAAGGTAGTAGTAGTAGCAGTAGCTATAATAGTATAGTAGTAGAGTAGATGTATTATTAGTAGATGTAGCAGAAGTAGTAGTATAGGTAGTTGAAGCAACAGTAATAGTAGCAATAGTAGTAGTAGTAATAGTAGTAGTAGAAATAGTAGTAGTAGTAGTCGTTGTTCTTACAGTAATAGTAGTAGTCGTAGCAAAAGTATTAGTAGCAGCAGTAGTAGTAGTAGTAGTAGTTCCAATAGTAGTGGTTATTGTTATAGTAGTAGCAGTAGTAACAATAGATGTGGTAGTAGTAGCAGCATCGGTAATAGTAGTAGTAGGAGCATTTGTAGTAGTATTAGTAGTTGTAATGGTAGTAATTGTAGTAGTAGTAGTAGCAACAATAGTAATAACTATAGTAGTAGCAGTAGTAGTAGTCGTTGTAGCAATAGTAGTAGTCGTAGTAGCAGCAAATGTGGCAACAGCCGCAGTAGTAGTTGCTGTAGTAGTAGTAGTAGTAGTAGAAGTAGTAATAGTAGTAGCAGTAGCAGTAGCAGTACCAATGGTATTTGTGGCAGTAGTTATAGTAGTAGCAGTAGCAGTAGTAGTAGCAGTAGAAGTAGTAATAGTAGTAGTAGTAGCAGTACCAATGTTACTTGTGGCACTAATAGTAGCAGTAGTAGTTGTTGTCATACTAGTAGTGATAGCAGCGGTAGTAGTAGCAGCAGTCGTAGGAGCAGTAGAGTAGTGGTAGGAGTAGTACTAGTAGCTATACTAGTAGTATGAGCAATAGTAGTAGTAGTAGTACTAGCAGCAGCAGTAGTAGTAGTAGTAGCCATATTAGTTGCTGCACCAGAAATAGCAGTAGTTGTAGCAGCAATAATTAAACTAGCTGTAGTAGCAGCAGCAGCAATAGTACTAGTACTAGTAGTTGTAGCTATTGGAGTAGCCGCAGTAGTTGTAGTCATAGTAGTAACAACGATAGTAGCAGCAATAGTAGTAGTAGTAGCAACAATAGTAGTAGTAGTTGTAGTAGTTGTAGCAGTTGTAGTAGCTGTAGCGGTAGTAGTATGAGTAGTAGGAGTAGCAAAAGTAGTAGTATCAATTGTAGCAGTAGCTGTTGTTGTTGTTGTGGTTGTAGTAGCAGTAGTACCAGCGGAAGTAACACTAGTTGTGGTAGTAGTAGTTGTAGTAGAAGTAGTAGTAGTATTAGCAGTAGTAGTCATAGTAGAAGTTGTCGCAGCAATAGGAGAGATAGTAGTAGCAACAATGCCAGTCATAGTTGTGGTAGTAGCAGCAGCAGTAGTAGCCGTAGTAGCTATAGTTGTAGCAGTATCAGTTGTAGCTATAGTAGCAGTAGTAGTAGCAGTTGTAGTAGCAGTAATAGTGGAAGCAGTAGCCATAGTGGTAGAAGTAGTTGTAGTAGTATGAGAAGTAGTTGGAGTGGTAGTAGCAGTTGTAGTAGTAGTAATAGTAGTTGTAGTAGTAGTTGTGGTAGTAGTAGTAGTAGTAGTAGCAGCAGCAACAACAACAGTAATAGCAGCAGCAGCAGCAGTAGTTGTAGTACTAGCAGTAGTAGTAGTTGCAGTAGTAGTAGCTATAGTAGTAGTTGTAGCTCTAGGAGCAGTAGAAGTAGTAGTACAAGTAGTAGTGTTAGTAGTAGCAGTAATAGTCATGGTAGCAGTAGATGTTGTTGTGGTAGTTGTAATAGTAGTAGGTGTAGCAGTAGTAGTAGTTATTGTAGAAGAAGTTGTTGACATAGTAGTAGTAGTTGCAGCAGAAGTAGTAGAAGTAGCGGAAGTACTAATAGCTGTTGTAGTGGTAGTAGTAGCAGCAACAATAGTAGGGGTAGAAGGGGTAGTAGTAGTAGTAATATCAGAATGAGTAGTTGCAGTAGCTATAGTAGTAGTAGTATTAGTAGCGGTAGTAATTGTAGTAGTAGTAGCAGTAGTAGTAGTAGTTGCAGTAGTGGTAGTAGTGCTAGTAGTAGCAACAGTTGTAGTAGCTATAGTAGCTACAGCAGCAGCCACAGTAGTAGGAGTAGCAGTAGCAGTATTAGCAGTAGTAGCAGTAGAAGTAGTAATAGTAGTAGCAGTAGCAATGGTAGTGGTACTAGTAGTACTAGTAGTAGTATTACCAATAGTAGCATCCGTTGTAGCAGTAGTAGTTATTGTCATACTAGTAGTGGTACTTGTAGCAGTAGTAGTAGAATTAGTTGCAGTGGTAGTTGTTGTAGGAGCAGCAGCAACATTAATAGTGGTAGGAGTAGTACTAATAGTAATAGTAGTAGTAGCAGCAATAGTTATAGTTGTTGTAGTAGCACTAGTAGTAGCCGTAGAAGTAGCTACATCTGTAGTAGTAGTAATAGTAGTTGCAATAACACTACCAGTAGTAGTAGCAGCAGCGATAGCAGTACTAGTAGAAGTAGTAGTAGTAGTAGCCGTAGCCGCAGTAGTTGTAGTAGTTGTACTAGTATAAGTAGTAGTAGTAACAATAATAGTAGTAGCAGTAGTAGTAGCAGGAGTAGTAGTAGTAGCAGTAGCAGTGCTGTAGAAGCAATTGTAGTAGTACTAGTAGCAACTACAGTAGTAGTAGTAGTAGCTGCAATAGTAGTAGTTGAAGTAGTAGTAGTTGCAGTAGCAGTAGTGCTAGTAGTAATAGTAGTAGTAGTCGTAATAATAGTAGTAGCAGTAGTCTTAGCAGAAGTAGTAGTTGTTGTGGTAGGGGCTGTAGTAGTAATGGTAGTAGTAGAAGTGTTAGTATTAGTACTAGTCATAGCAGAAGTTGCAGGAGTAGAAGCAAAAGTAGTAGCAACAGTAGTAATAGTTATAGCAGTAGTCGCAGCAATAACAGTTGTAGAAGTCGTAATAATAGCAGCAGTAGCAGCCATAGTGATAGTACTAGTAGTAGTAGTAGTAGAAGTAGAAATAATAGTAGAAGCAGTAGCAGTAGTAGCAGAAGTAGCTGAAGCAGCGGTAGCAGTAGTAGTATCAATAGTAGTAAAAGTAGTAGTAGTAGTAGTAGTAGTTATTGTTTTTGTAGCAGTAGCAATACCATAAGCAGTAGCAGTAGTAGCAATAGTTGTTGTTGTAGTAGTAGTAGCACTGGCAGTAGTAGTAGTAGTGGTAATAATAGCAGTAGTACTAGTAACAGTAGCATTAGTAGCAGAAATTGGAGTAGTAGTGGTAGTAGTAGTAGTAGTAGTAATAGTCATAGTAGTAATAGTAGTAGTACCAATAGTAGTAGTTGCAGTCGAAGTACTATCAATAGGAGTTGGTGTAGGAGTAGAAGAAGTAGCCGTAGTAGAAGAAATAATAGTACCAGTAGTAGTAATAGGAGTAATAGTGGTAGTTGTAGTAGTAGTAGTAGTATTAGTAGTAGTACTAATAGTAGTAGTGCTAGATGTAGTGGTAGTAGTAGCCGTTGTGCTTGAGTAGTAGTTGTAGCAGGTGTAATAGTACTCGGAGTAGTTGAAGTACTAGTAGCAGCAATAGTAGCTGTAGATTTAGTGGTAGTAGTCCTTGTCGAAGTACGAGTAGTAGCAATAGTAGTAGTGGTAGTAGTAATAGTATTAGTAATAGTTGTAGTAGTAGTAGTGCTAGAAGTCGTGGTAGTAGCAGTAATAGTAGTAGTAGTAGTAGTTGTTGTAGTTGTAGTAATTTTAGTTAGAGCAGTTGTAGTAGTAGTAGTTGGAGTAGTAGTCGTAGGAGTAGTAGTGTCAGTAGCAATAGTAGTAGTGATTGTAGTTGTAGTAGTAATAGCTTTAGTAGTAGTAGCAGTTATAGTACGTGTAGTAATAGTAGTAGTAGTAGTATTAGTAGTAGTAGTAGCAACAGCAGTAGTAATAGTACTAGTAGTAGTAGTAGAAATATCGGTAGTAGAAGTAGTGGTATGAGTAGTAGTGGTAGTTGCAGTTGAAGTTCTAGTAGTAGTAGTAGTCATAGTAGTAGTAGTAGTAGGAGGAGGAGGAGGAGGAGGAGGAGGAGGAGTTGTAATAGTAGTAGTAGTAGTAGTAGTATTAGTAGTAGTAGTAGTACTAGTAGTAGTAGTAGTAATATCAATAGTAGTAGTGATATGAGTAGCAGTAGTAGTGTTAGTAGAAATTATAGTAGAAGTAGTAGAACTAGTAGTAGTAGGAGGAGGAGGAGGAGGAGAAGTAGTAGTAGTAGGAATAGGTGTAGGAGTAGTAGTAGTAGTTGGAGTTGTCCTCATTGTAGTAGTAGTCATAATAGTAGTAGTAGTGAAGTACTAGTAGTAGTGCATTGCTAGTTGTAGTAGTAGTTGAAGTAATAGTTGTAGTAGTAGTAGTAGCAATAGTAGTAGCGGTAGTAGTAGCCACAACAACTATATTAATAGCAGAAGTAGTTGCAGGGGGAGTAGTAGTAGTAAGTTGTAGTAGTAGTAGATGTGGTAGTAGTAGTGTTAGTGGTTGTCAATGGAGTAGTCGGAGTGGTAAGAGTAGTAGTAGTAGTAGTAGCAGTAGTAGTATTAGAGGTAGTAGTAGTAGTGATAGTAGAAGTACTAGTAGTTGTAGTAGTGACAGTAGAAGTACTAGTAGTAGCAGTAGTAGTAGTAGAAGCAG
This sequence comes from Trichopus zeylanicus subsp. travancoricus, assembly GCA_005019695.1. NCBI lineage: Eukaryota > Viridiplantae > Streptophyta > Magnoliopsida > Dioscoreales > Dioscoreaceae > Trichopus > Trichopus zeylanicus. Next base: position 458,125 of record RXID01021634.1, read on the forward strand.
CAATAGTAACAGTAGTTGTAGTTGTAGTTGTAGTAGCAGTATAAACCGTAGTAATAGTAGTACTAGTAGCAGTAGCAGTACCAGCAGTAGTAGTAGCAGTAGTATTAGCGATGGTAGCAGTACCAGTAGTAGTAGTAGTAGTAGTATTAGTAGTGGTAGTAGTAGCAGTAGCAGCTGTTGTAGTAGTAGTAGTGGCAGTAGAAGGAGAAGTAGCAATGATAGTCGTAGTAGCAATAGCAATAGTACTAGTAGTATTAGCAGTCGTAGTAGAAGCAGCAATAGTAGTAGTAGTAATAGTACTAGAAAAAGTTGTCGCTGAAGTTGTAACAGTAGTAGTAGTAGTAGTACTAGTAGTAGCAGCAGTAGTTGTAGTTGTAGTAATTGTAGTCTTAGGAGTAGTAGCACCAGTACTAGTAGCCGTAGCACCAGCAATTTTAGTAGTTGTAGTAGTAGTAGTAGTTGAAGTAGAAGTAGCTACTGTGTAATCAGCATAAGTAGTACAAGCAGTAGCAGTTGCAGTATTAGCAGTTGCAGAAGTAGTGGAAGTAGTAGTGGTGAATTTAGTAGAAGTAGTAGTTGTAGTAGTAGCAATAGTAGTGGTAGTAGAAGTTCCAATAGTAGTAGTAGTAGTAGAAGAAGTAGCAGTAGTAGTAGTTGTAGTAGTTGCAGGAGAAGTAGAGCAGTGGCAGTAATACTAGCAGTAGTTGCAGTAGTTGTGGGATTAGTTGTTGTTCTTAGAGCGAAGTAGTAGTAGTAGCAGTACTAGTTGTTGTAGTAGTAGCACTAGTTGTACTAGTAGTAGCAGAAGTAGCAGTTGTAATAGTAGTTGTAGTGCTATAAGAAGCAGTAGAAGCTGTAGTAGTAGTAGCTATGGTAGAAGTAGAAGTAATAGTATTAGTAGTAGTAGCAGAGTAGCAGTACTAGTAGTAGTACTAGCAGAAGACGTAGCAGTAGCTATAGCAATTGTAGCAATAGTAGCAGTAGTAGTTGTTGTAACATAGCAGTAGCAGCATCAGTAGTAGTAGCAGTAGGAGCAACATCTCTAGTAGTAGCAGTAGGAGCAGTAGCTGTAGCAGTAGCATTAGTCCTTGAAGCAGTCATAGCCATAGTAGCAAAAGTAGAAGTTGTAGTAGCAGTAGTAGTAGGAGTAGTAGTACTAGTACTAGGAGAAGTAGTAGTAGCAGTAGCAGTAGCAGTAGTCGTAGTAGTAGTACTAGTAGTAGTAGTAGTAGTAGTAGTAGTAGTTATAGTAGTAAAAGTAGTTGTAGCAGTAGCAGTTGTAGTAGTAGTAATCATAGTGAGTCAGATTTTTTCCAAAATTCTTTCTTGTCAAGTGAAAATGGAGATTCCAAAATGGTTGGAACTATTTGAACACGACATTTTTTGGGGAGTCGGCATCCATTATGTGGAAGTTGGGTCACATCGTGGATGTACATAATTGGAGATTGATCTCCTATTCCTTCATCTCGAAAACCCTCTCTCCAGCTCAAGAGAACTTTCTTCTTTTTCCTAAAATAAGTAGATCCTTTCACTTTCATGACAACTAACTTCAAACCCATCTTTCTTGCGGATTGCCCAACATGTTCCGCAGTTGCTTCAGTAGCATACCGAGAAAGACGAGACCGCCCTTTTCTTTCCTCCAAACAACCAATTGTGGTAGTAGAAGTGGTAATAGTAGTAGTAGTAGTAGTATTAATTGTAGGTGTATTAGTAGCAGTAGTAGTGTTAATAGAAGAAGTAGAAGTAGTAGTATTATAAGTAGAAGTAATAGTAGTAGTAGTAGTAGCAGTAGTGGTAAGAGTAGCAGTAGTAGCAATAGTAGTAGCTGCAGTAGTATTAGTAGTAGCAGTAAGAGTAGTAGCAGTAGTAGTAATAGCAGAAGTAGTAATATTAGTAGTTGTAGCAGTAGTAGCAATAGTTGTAGTAGTAGTAGTAGTAGTAGTAGTTGTTGTTGTTGTTGTTGTTGTTGTTGTTGTTGTTGTTGTTGTTTTAGTAGTAGTAGTAGCAGAAGTAGTAGTGGTAGTAGTAACTATTGTAGCAGCAACAGTAGCAGCAATAGTCGCAGTAGGAGGAGTAGTAGTAGTAGTGGTAGTAGTATTCGCAATATTATTAGTAGTAGTAGTAATAGTAGTATTAGTAGTAGTAGTAGTAGTAGAATTAGTAGTAACAATAGTAGTATTGGTAGCAGTTGTAGAAGTTGTAGTGTAATAGTAATAGTAGTAGTGGTAGTAGCAGTAGTTGTAGCAATAGTAGTACTAGTAGCATTAGTAGAAGTAGTAGTTGTAATAGTTATAACATCAGTAGCAGTAGCAGCAGCAGCAGTAGTTATGGTAGTAACCGTAGTAGCATTACTAGTTGAAGTAGAAGTCGTATTAGTGGTAGTCGTAGTGGCAGTAGTAGCCACAGTAGTTGAAGTAGCAACAACAGCAGTAGTAATTGCAGCAGCAGTAATAGTTGTAGCAAAAGAAGTAGTAGTTGTAGTAGTAGCAGAAGTATGAATAGTTGTAGTACGAATACTAGTAGTAGTAGTAGTAGTAATAGCAGCAATAGTATTAGTGGGAGTAGTAGTTGTAGTTATAGAAGAGGTGGTAGCAGTAGTAATAGTAGTAGCAAAAGTAGTAGTAGTCGAAGCAGTAGAAGTTATAGTAGTAATATTAGTAGTAGCAGTACTAGTAGCATTAGTAGTTACAATAGCAGTAATAGCAGTAGTACTAGTAGCATTAGTAGTTTTAGTAGCACTAGTAGCAATTGTAGTTGCAGTAGCCGTAGCAGTAATAGTAGCCGTAGGAGTAATGGTAGTTGTAGTAGTAGTAGTTGTTGTTGTTGTTGTAGTAATAGTAGCAGTAGTAGTAATAGTAGTAGTAATTTTAGTGGCAATCAAATTAGTGGTAGTAAGAGTGGCAGTAGTAGTAGTAGTATTTCTAGCAGTAGCAGTTATTGTTGTTGTTGTTGCAGTAGTAGCAGTAGTAGCAGTAGGGGTTGCTATTACTATTACTACTACTATTGCTACTTCTGCTACTACTTCTACTACTGCTACTACTACCACTAGTACAATTGCTGCTACTACTAGTACTATTACACCTAATACTACTAATACAATTACTGCTACTACTACTGCTACTACTAATATTATGACTACTATTGCTACAGGTACTTCTACTACTATTACTACTATTACTATTAGTAGACAACTATTACTCCTACTGTAATTACTGTTATTATTGCTACTACTACTACTACCACCACTACTAATACTGCTACTACAGCTACTACTACTACTTCTCCTATTACTACTACTAGTTCTACTATTACTGCTACTACAGCTACTATTTATATTTCTACTCCTATGACTCCTACTACAACCACTCCTACTACTAGCACTACTAGTACCACTTCTCCTATTACTAGCCCAACTCCTACACCAAGTCCTATTACAACAACTACTACTACTATTACTACTACTATTGCTTCAGCCACTGCTACTATTACGACTACTACTTCTACTACAGCTGCTACTGCTACTACTACTTCTACGACTACAACTGCTACTACTACTACTACACTACTGCTACCACTTCTACGGCTAGCACTGCTACTAATCCAACAACTCTTACTATTACTACTATTAATACTACCACTACTACTACAACAACTACTTCAACTACTCCTACTTCTATCCCTACTACTACTTCTGCTAGTACTACTACTGCAACAACTACCAGTACTCTTATTGCTACTACTACTACTACTCCAACTACTATACTACTACTACTACTCCAACTACTACTACTACTATTACTCCAACTACTACTACTACTACTACTACAGCTACGACGTCTACTACTACTACTACTATGACGACGACGTTTACTACTACTACTACTACTGCTATGATGTCTACTACTACGACTCCTCCTCCTTCTACCTGTACAACTACCACTGCTACTACTACTGCCATTATAATGACTTCTACTACTACTACTACTACTACTACTACTACTACTACTACTACTACTACTATCGCAACTTCTTCTACTACTACTACTGCTATGATTACTACTACTACAGTTGCTACTAAAACTATAGTTACTACTATGCCTATTGCTACTAATACTACAACTACTACTATTAGTACTACTAATATTAATACAACTATAGCTACAAGTACTTCTACTGCAATTACTACTACTACTACTATTACTTGTACTCCTACTGCAGCTATTAGTACTATTATTACTACTACTATTACTACTACTATTACTGCAACTATCACTTCTGCTACTACTACTACTACTACTTCTAATACTCCAACTACTCTTGCTATTATTAGTAGTTCTACTATTATTGCTACCATTGCTACTACTATTTCTACTCCTGCTACTTCTACTACTACTAGGATAACAACTTCTAGTACGACTACAACTTCTACTATAACTACTAGTACTACTGCTACAACTATTGCTAATATTGCTACTGCAATACGACTACTTCTACTACTATGACTACTACAATAACTACTACTGTTGTTGTTGCTGCAGCTGCAACTTCTCCTACTACTACTACTCCAACTTCTCTTACTACAACAACTACTACTTTACTACTACTACTACAACTACAACTACTAGCACTTCTACTACATCTGCTTCTAGTAATTCAACTACTACTACTACTACTACTACTACTACTACTACTACTAATACTGCTACTACTAAGACAACAACAACTACTATTGCTAGTCCTACTCCGACTTTGTCCACTACTACTAGTACTACTACTGCAACTACTACTCCTAATCCAACTCCTACTGTTGGTACTACTACTACTACTAGTAGTACTACCCCTACTCCAACTACTACTATGCCTACTATTACTCCTACTCCAACTCCTACAACTAGTTATGCTAGTACTACAACTTCTACTACAACAACAACAACTACTACTACTACTACTACAATTAATACTACTACAAATACGACTACTAGTACTACTAATACTCGCATGCCTACTCCTTCTACTACTACTACTACTACTACTACTACTACTACACCTACTACTACTACTAGTACTACTACTACACCTACTACTACACCTACTACTACTACAACTCCTAACCCTCTTAGAACTTCTTTGACTACCTACTACTCCTAACACTCCTACTACTACTGCTACTGCTGCTGTAGCTGCAATTGCTACTACGACAACTACTACTACTGCTACTAGTACTACTATTATGACTACTTCTACTACTATTACTACTCTTTAACATTCCTACTACTACTACAACTACTTGTACTAATACTACCACTCCAAATACTCCTACTACTACTACTAATAATAGTACTACTACTGCCGGTACTGATACTATTACTACTATTACTGCTGCTTTTGTTGATGCTACCACTACTACTAATTCTACTACCTCTACTACTAGCCCTACTACTACAACTAATACAACTACTTCTACTACTACTACTACTAATGCTACCACTACTCCAAAAACTACTACTATTACTACTATTACTGCTTCTACTACTACTACTTCAACTTCAAGCACAACAACTACTGCTACTAGTCCATCAACTACTGCTACTACTACTGCTACAAATACTACTACTACTACGAATACAACAAATTCTACCACTACAACTATAGATGCTGCTATTGTAGCTCCTCCTACTACTACAACTATTCCTACTCTTACTCCAACTACTGCTTCTACTACTACACCTATTACTCCTACCACTACCGCTACTGCCACTCGTATTACAAATCTTACTTCTACTACTACTCCTTTAACTACTACTACCCATACTCCAAATAATACCACTCCTACTATGACTCCGACTCCTACTCCAACTCATACTACTACCATTGCTACTACTTCTACAACTACTAGTACCACAACAACAACAACAACAACAAATACTACTACAACTACTTCTTCTAATACTACTAATAGTACTATTACTTCTACTACTACTACTGCCACTACTACTACTGCTTCTACTTTTGCTACTCCTACTACAACGACTACTACTACAACTACTACTTCTACTACTGCTACTGTTGCTGCTACTACTAGTACTTCTACTACTACTACAATTACTGCTACGGCTACCTATACGACTACTACTGCTGCTGCTACTACTACACTAGTACTAGTACTACTTCTGCTACTATCACTATTCCTACTGCTAGTTCTACTATTATTGCTACTACAGCAACTGCTTCTATTTCTACTCATGCAACTTCTACTACTACTACTACTACTACGACGATGACTACTATTACTACTACTAAAACCCCTACTGCTACACAAACCCATATTACAACAACTATTACTAGTACTACTACTACTACTACTACTACTACTACTACTTGTACAGCTACTACTACAACTACTTCTTCTACTACTGCTACTGCTGCTGCTACTGCTGCTACTACTGCTACTACTACTACTGCTACTACTCTAGTAATGCTACTACGTCTACTACTACAACTATTATAATAACTACTGTTGCTGCTGCTGTTGCGGCTGTAACTCCTGGTACAACTACTAGTACTCCTACTTCTATTGCTACCACTACTACCACTATCGCTACAACTACTACTACTATTACAACTACTACAACAACAACAACAACAACAACAACAACAATAACAACAACAACAACTACTACTACTACTACTACTACTACTAATACTGCTGCTACTATGACTACTACTGCAATAACTACTTCTATTGTTACTACTTCTACTACTACAACTACTAGTCCTACTACTATTGCAACTACTACTACTACTAGTACTACTACTACTACACCTATTACTATAAATACCACAACAACTACTACTACTACTTCTACTACGAAAACTGATATTACTACCACTATTGCAAGTACTGCTTCTACTACAATTACCACTACTACTACTACTAGAAGTACTATTACTGTTACTACTACTACTACAACTGCTACTACTAGTAGTAGTACTACTACTCCTGCTATTACAGCTACCACTACTACCTCTACTACTACTACGACGCCTACTACAGCTAATGTTACTCCTGCTACTACTACTACTACTACTGGTACTACTACAACAACTACTACGACTACTACTTTTAGTACTCCTGCTACTAAGAATGCTACTGCTTCTACTACTGCTCCTACTATTTTGATTGCTATTTCTACTATTGCTATTGCTGCTATTTCTCCTAATTCAACTACTACCACCACCACCACCACCACTACTACTAAAACTGCTCTTACTACTACTACTACTAACACTTCTACTACTCCAAATAAAATGACAACTATTACTGCTGTTGTTGCTATTACTCCTACTACTAGTACTACTACTACTACTACTGCAATCAGTACTACTACTACTACTTCAGATGCTACGACAACTACTATTACTATTGTTGCTACTACGACGCCTTCTACTACTATAACTACTACTATTGTTGCTGCTTCTACTATCACTACTCATAATTCTATCACCACTCATAATTCTATTACCACTACTACTACTACTTCTACCACTACTTCTACGAAAACTACTACTACTACATTTGCTTTTGGTACTACGATTACTACTTCCACTGCTACAGCTACTGCTGCTCCTGCTACTACTAATACTACTGCAACTTCGACAACAAGTACTGCTACTACCACTACGGTTGCTACTGCTCCTACTATGGCTACTATTACTCTTGCTACCATAGCTACTACTGCTACTACTAATACTACTGCAACTTCGACAACAAGTACTGCTACTACCACTACGGTTGCTACTGCTCCTACTATGGCTACTATTACTCTTGCTACCATACCTACTACTGCTACTACTACTGCGACTATTGCGACTACTACTGCTACTACTACTACACGTACTACTACTACTACAACTATGACAACTACTACTACAACTACTACAACTATTTCTACTACTGCTACCACTGCTACTGCTACTATTGCTGCTACTATGACTATTACTATGGCTACTGCAGCTACTACTACTACTACTACTCGTTGTGCTACAACTACTGCGACCACTATTGCCACTACTACTACTACTACTACTAGTCTAGAATCTGCTACTACTATTACTATTACTACTATTGGACTACTGCTACTACTACTACCACTATAACCTCTACTGCTACTGCTACTACTACTTCTCCTATTATTACTACTTCTACAAGTACTACTATTACTTCCACTACTACTACCACTACTAGTCCTACTACTACTACTTCTACGGTTGTTGCTGCTGCTGCTGCTGCTACTCCTACTACTACTACGACAACAACAACAACTACTACTATTACTAGTAATACGTCAACTACTACTTCTACTACTGCTCCTTCGACGACGACTACTATCACAGCAAGAACAACAACAACTACTACAGCGACTAATACTGCTACTGCTACTACTACTATTATTATTGCTACTACTATGACTACTTCTAGAACTACTGCTACAACTACGACTGCTATTGCTACTATTACTACAACTACAACAACTACTACTACTACTGCTACTACTACTACTACGACTACTACTACTACTACTACTACTACTACTACTACAATTACTACTCCTCCTACTACTATTACTACTACTACTACTACCAATATTATTATTACTACTACTGCTAATATTGCTTCTACTAGTACTACAACTCCAACTACTACTACTACTACTGCTACTCCTACACGTACAATTACTGCTACAACGGTTACTTATACTACTACTACTCCAACTATCACACCTATTCAGACTACTACTCCTACTCCTACTACTACTACTATTACTACTACTGCTATTTCTACTTCTACTACAATCACTACTACTACTACCACTACCAATACTGTTGTGATTACTATTGCTACTACAACAACAACTACTAGCACTACAACTGCGATTACAACTATGATGACTACAACTACTACAACTCCAACTACTACTACTACTATGGCTACTAATACTACTACTGCTGCTACTACTCCTAACACGCCTACTACTACTACTTCTACTACTACTACTACTTCTACCACTCCTACTACTACTACAACAATTACTACTACAATTACAACAACAACAAGAAGTACTACTACTACTACTTCAACTACTATGACAACAAGTACTACTCCTACTGCTGCTGCTACTACCACTACTACTACAACTACTACTACAACTATTACATCTACAACTATTGCCTCTACTACTATTGCTACTAATGCTTCTATTGTTGCTACAATTGTCGCAACTACTACTATTACTACTGCTATTACTATGACTACTACTACTATTACTACTGCTACTATTACTACTACTACTAATAATAACACTACTGCAACTACCACTACTACTTTGACTATTGCTACTGTTGCTCCTACTACTGCCGCTACTGATACTGCTGCTACTCTTGCTACTACTGTTACTACTACTACTACTACTACTACTTTTGGTACTACTACTGCTACTGCGATTGCGGCTCCTACTACTATTATTACAACAACTACTACTACAGCTACTACAACTGCCACTACTACAACAACTACTACTATTGCCATTGAGACTCCTAATACTACTACTACTACTACTACTATTACTACACTACTACTGCTACTGCTACTACTACTTTTAATAATTCTACCGCAATAGCTGCAACTGCTACTACTACTACTACTTCTACTATGACTCCTACAGCAACTACTACTACTACCACTACAACTACGACTACTCCTACTACTGCTCCTACACCAAATCTTACTTTGACTGTTACTACTATAACTACTACAAATGTTACTACTACTACTACTACTACTACTACTACCAATACTACTACTACTACTACCGATACTGCTACTACTACTACTCCACTACTACTACTAATACTACTGCTACTGCTACTGCTATTGATACTACTACTACTACTACTATTACTACTACTGCTGATATTGCGGCTACTGCTACTAATACAACTATTACTACTGCTGCTACTACTACAACTACTACAAATATTACAACTGCTATAACTACTGCAACCACTACAACTACTCCTACTCCTACTCCTACAACTACTCCTACTACTACTACTGCAACTGCTAGTACAACATCAACAACAACAACTATTATTGTTACCACTATTGTTGCTGCTGCTACTGGTACCACAACAGATACTACTACTACTCCTACTACCGCTACTACGACATGTCTTACTAGCACTATGACTACTACTCGTGCTCCAACTTCTACTCTTACTACTACAACAGCTACTACTACTACTGCTACTCCTACACCTATTCCTACTACTACTCCTACTACTGTTGCTGCTATTGTCGCTACTACTACAACTAGTTTTTACTGCAACTACTACTACTGCAACTACTACTACTCTTACTACTACTACTACTCCTACTCCTCCTACTAGTACTACTAATACTACTAGTACTATAGCTGCTACTACCACTACTAATACTACTTCTAAAACTACTACTACAACAACAACAACAACTACTACTACTACTGCTGCGACTATTACTACTACTACTAGTACCACCACCACCATCACCACCACTACTACTACCAGTACTACTACTACTACTACAACTATGACTACTACTACTAGCAAAACTACTACTCTAACTGATAATATTTTTGCTACTACTTCTGCTGCTTCTGCTGCTACTACTATAATTGGTACTTCTATTACAACAACTACTACTACAATTACAACTTCTACTACTCCTACCACTTCTCTTCCTACTAGTGCTACTACTACTATTACAACTCTTACTACTACTACTACTACTACTAGTACTACATCTCCTACTTCTCCAACTACTACTAATACTACTGCGACAAATACTACTACTACTACTATGGCTACTGCTGCCTACTACTACTACTACTACTACTACTACTACTACTACTACTACTACTACTACTACTACTACTACTACTACTACTACTACAACTGTTGCTGCTACTACTACTACTATTGCTACTATAATAACTACTAATAGTATTATTGCTACTACACTACTGCTATTGCTACTTCTACAACTCCTACTATTACTACTACTACTATGACTGCTACTACTACTGCTGCTGCTGCTGCTACACCAACAACAGCAACAACTACTACTACTACTACTTCTACTCCTACTACTGCTACTCCTACTACTCCTATTAGTACTACTACTAATACTAAAACTCCTAGCAGTACTACTACTACTATTACTACTACTGCTCCTACTTGTTCTACTACTTCTTCTAATACTACTACTAGAACTACTACTACTGCTACTGCTACTATTACTACTACTACTACTAGTCCTACTCCAACTTCTGCTACTACTACCCCTACTGCTGCTATAATAACAACTACTACTATTAGTACTACTCCTATTCGCACTCCTACTACTACTCTGATTACTACTAGTACTATTGCTACAATAACAACTACTACTATTGCTCTTGCCACTGCTGCCACTACTACTACTACTACTACTACCACCACCACCACCACCACTATTCCTACTACTCCGACTACTATTGCTACAGGTGCAAAAACTTCTGTTGCTTCTACTACTACTGCTACTATTACAACAGCTACAACTTCTGCTACAACAACTACTGCTACCACAACTGCTACTACTACAACTAATACTACTGCTACTACTACTTCTACTACTGCAACTACAGCTACTTCTACAACTGTTATGACTACTACGGCTACTGCAGCTACTACTACTACAACAACTGCCATTATTACTACTTCTACTGCTGCTGCTACTACTACTACAACTACTATTACTACTGCTACGACTATAATTATTACTGCTGCGACTGCTACTACTCCTAATAACACTACTGCAACATCCACTGCTACTACAACTATTACTACTACTACTACTATTGCTTTTGTTGCTACTATTGCTACTGCTATTACTACTATTACTACTATAACTACTTCTGCTACTACTAATATTACTACTGCTGCTGCTACTACTTCTAATACTACTTATGCTGCTAGTACTACTACTATAGCTACAACAACAACTACTACTTGTGGTACTAATAGTGCCACAATAGCTACAACTTCTACTACTATTACCACTACTCCAACTACTACTACTACAACAACTACTACAACTAATACTACTACTACTGTTACTACTACTGCTCCAACTACTACTACTCTTATTACCACTACTTCTGCGAATTCTACAACTACTCATACTACAACTACACCGACTACTACTTTTACTCCTGCTCCTACTCCTACTACTGCTCCTACTGCTACAACGACTGCTACCCTTAATAGTACTCCTGCTACTGCTGCTAATGCTATTGCCTGTACTCCTACTACTACTATTCCTACTACAACTACTACTTATTCTACAATAATAATAGAAACAACTACTACCAATACTACTACAACTACTATGACTTCCTCTACAACCACTACTTCTATAATTACTACTACTACTACTACTTCTGCTACAACTTCTACTCCTACAACAACTCCTACTACTAGTATAACCTCTAATACTACTACTACTACTACTCCTACTCCTACTCCTATTACTACTCATCCTACTACAATTTCGACAACTACATATACTACTACTACTACCGCTACTACTACAGCTGCTGCTGCTGCTGCAGCTATTACTAATACAACTACTACTACCACTACTACTACTGCTACTTCTGTTACTGCGACTGCTACTACTGTTACTAATAATACTACTGCTGCTACTACTACTACTACTGCAACTACTATTGTGACTACAACTACAACTACTACTACAACTATGACTACTATTGCTACTTTTCCTAGAACTACTACAACAACAACTACGATTACTAATACTACTCCTACTGCTACTCGTACTATTATCACTAATACTATTACTACTACTATTGCTTATATTTCTTCTACTACTATTACTACTACTCCTACTCCTTCTACTACTACTACTACCACTAGTACTATTAATTCTACTACTGCTACTGCTAGTCCTACGACCACTACTACTACTATTACTACTACTCCTTCCCTTGCAACTATTCAAACTACTACTACTACTACTACTACTTCAACTTGTACTTCTACTACTACTAGTACTACTATTACAACTACCAATACCACTATTCTAGTACTACTTCTGCTACTGCTGCTACTACTATTACTACTACTTCTGTCACTTGTTATACAACTAATACTACAACTGCAACAACTGCTACTTCTATTGCTATAACTACTATGACTATTGCTACTACAACTCCTACTTCTACTTCTACTCTTACTACTACTACTACCACTTCTACAACTACTACTACTTCTACTACTACTACTACTACTACTACTACTACTACTACTACTATTACTACTACTACTACTACTACTACTACTACTTCTACTTCTACCACTGCTTCGACTACTGCAACAACAACTACTATGTACTAATACAAAACTACTACTACCACTACTATGACTACTACTACTACCACCACCACAACCACCACCATTGCAACAACTACTACTCCTACTACTAGTGCTACGCCTACTTTTAAAACTACACCAACCTGTACGACTAGTACACCTACCACTACTGCTACTACTGCTACTAATACTACAACTACTATCACTACTACTACTAGTACTATTATTGCTACTCCTACTTCTACTAGTACTACTCCTCCAACCATTACTACACAGACTACTACTCCTACTGCTACTCCTAAACCTTCTGCTGCTCCTACTACTACTACTACTACTCCTACTCCTTCTACTGCTCATACTGCTACTACTACGACTACTAATACTTCTTCCACAGCAATAACAACAACTACTACTACTAGAACACATGTTGTTGCTATTGATACTCCTACTACTACTAGTGCTACTACTACTATTACAACCACGACTAATCCTAATGCTGCTACTCCTGCTACAACTACAACTACTACACCTAATACTACAACTACTAAAACTACTACTACTACTACGGCTGCTGCAGCTAGTTCAACAACTATTATTACTACTACTGCTATGACAACTACTTCTACTCCTACTACTATTATTACTATATCTAATGCTACTATTGCTGCTACTACTATAACTATTACTACTACTACTGCGAATACTACCACAACACATACACCTACTCCTACAGCTACTACGACAACAAGAACAACAACAACAACTACTACTCATACTCCAGCTACTTCTACTGCTGCTACTCCTCCCACTACAACTACTGCTACTACTCCTACTAATAATACTACTATGATGACTACTACGACCACTACTACTACCAATTCTTCGACAACTACTACAACTACAACTACTTCTACTACTTCTACTACTACGACTACTGCGACTACGACTACTATGACTACTACTACTACTACTACTACTTCTACTACTTCTACTACTACTACTACTACTACTACTACTACTACTACTACTACTCGTCCTCCTCCTCCTAACACTCCTCCTCCTCCTACTACTACTACTATTATTGCTACTACTACTACTACTACGACTGCTACTCTTACTTCTTCCACTCCTTCTTCTACTACTACTACTTGTAGTACTACCACTACAAGTACTATTAATATTGCTACTATAACAACTATTACAATGACTACTACTACTTCTACGACTACCTTTACAGCTACTACAATGGCTACTTCTACTACTACTACAACTACTAGTACTCTTAACACTCCAACTGCTACTACAACTACTACTACTACTACTAATACTAATACTACTTCTAGCACTCCTACTACTACTACTACTACTACTACCACCACCACCACCACTACTACTACTACTACAGGTACTACTACTGCTACTACTACTACTACTGCAGCTAGTGCAGCTACTGCTAGTACTGTTACTACTACTACTACAACAACTACTACTAGAACTACTACTACACCTACTAACTCTATTACAACTACCACTACTGCTATGACTTTTGCTACCACCGCTACTATTGCTGCCGTTGCTACTACAACTGTTGCTACCACAACTACTATGGCTACTACTACTACTTCTGCTACTACTACTGCTACTACAACAGCCGCGACTAATACTACTACACCTACAACAACTATTGCTACTACAATTGCCGCTACTATTGCAACTACTACTAATGCGAGTTCAACTACAACTATTACTAATCCTACTACGTCTCCCACTGCAACTACTACTACTACCACTACTCCAACTATGACTACTCCTACTATTGCTCCTACACCAACTCCTACAATGACTACTACTACTACTACTACTACTACTACTACTACTACCTCCTCAACTACTATTGTTGCTACTACTAAAACCAGTAATACTACTGCTACTACTACTCCTCTACTACTACTACTACTACTACTAGTACTGTTACTACTAATCCTACTATTATTGCTACTACAGTTACTGCTGCTACTACTGGTACTAGGACTACTACTGCTACGGATACTACTATTACTACAACTACTATCACTGCTACTATTACTGCTACTACTCCTACTCCTACTCCTACAACTACTCCAACTACTACAACTACTACTACTGTTTCTACAACAAGTAGTACTACAATTACTGCAGCGACTCTTGCTCCTGCTGCTACTACTAGTACAACCGCTACTACTACTACCACTGCTCCTACTATTACTTCTACTGCTACAACTACACTACTCCTCCTAGCCTTACTTCTACTGCTACTACTACACTACTCCTCGTAGCCTTACTTCTACTTCTAGTACTACTACTACTACTACAACTACTACTGCTACTACTACAAGTACTTCTACATCCGCTACTACTACAGCAACAACTATTACTACTACTACTACAACAACAACTATTGCTGCTACTACTACTTTTGCTACAACTACTGCTGCTATTGCAACTTCTGCAACAACTGCTACTGCTAGTACAACTACTAATTCTATTGATACTACAACGACTAACTCTACACCATCTACAATTGCTACTACTACTACTACTACAGCTATTATCAATACTCCAACTACTATGACTGCTACTGCTACTACTTCTACCACAACTACACTACTACTACAACTACTACAACTACAACTACATTTTTTATTAAGACTACTTTAACTACTTCTACTACTACTAGTACTCCTACTTTTGTTGTTGTCGCTGTTGCTGCTAATACTACTACTGCTACTTGTCCCATTACTATCACTACTGCTACTACTACTACTACTACTACTGCTAATACTGTGACTACTAATACTAATACTATGGATACTCCTACCACTACTCCTTCGGCTACTTCTACTTGGGTTGCAACTTCTACTAATACTACCACTACTTCTCCAACTACTACTACTACTGCTACTACTCTAACTATTGTTGCCGCTACAACTACTACTTCAGCTACTCCTTCGGCTACTTCTACTGCAACTATTTCTACTACTGCTATTACAACTCATGCTACTACTGCTACTTCTACAAGTTCTACTACTACTACTTCAACTGTAACTCTGGCTACTATTGCTATTACTCCTACTACTACTACAGCTGCTTAAACTACTACAACTACTACTGCTATTGCTACTACAATGATTGCTACTACTACTACTACAACTACTACTATTGCTGCTCCAACTTCTACTATTAATGCTCCTACTAGGCCAATTGCTATTGCTACTACTCCTACTTCTGTTGCTCCAACTACTACGACTGTTGTTACCACTACTACTGTAGCTATTACTACTGTCGCTGCTGCGAATTTTGCTACTACAACAACTACTGCTACTACTACTACTGCTACCACTACCACCACCACCACTACTAGTACTACTACTACTTCTACTGCTGCTGCTACTGCTGCTGCTGCTGCTACTACTACTACTACTACTACTACTACTACTACTACTACTGCTACGACTATTGCTATTACAGCTACTATTACTATTACTACTTTTCCTACTACAGCAACTACTACTACAACAACAACTACTGCTGCTACTATTACTACTACTACAACTACAGCTGCTACTATTACTACTACTACAACTACAGCTACTACTGCAACTATTACTGCTACCACTGCTACTTCTCCAAGTACTACTACTTTTGCTACTAGTACAGATACTATAACTACAGCAACTGCTACTATGATTACTTTCAATACTGCTATTACTTCTGCGACTACTAATGCTACAACTACTACTTCTACGACTACTACTGGTACTGCTACTAGAACAACAACTACTACTACTACTATTGCTGCTACAACTACCTCTACTACTACAGCTACTATAACTACTACTGTTAGACTACAACTACGACTACTACTGATACTACTACTACTACTCCTCCTCCAACTATAACTACTTTTGTTGCTACTACCGCTACAACTACTATTGCTACTGCTACTACTACTACTATTATTACTACAGCTACTATTACTACTACTATTGCCACTACTACTGCTATAACTAGCGCTACTAGCACTACAACTACTATTGCTACTACTGCTACTACTACTACTTTTACAACTACTACTACTACTGTTACAATAACTACTAGTACTACTGCTACTATTGCTACTGCTATACCTATTGCCACTACTACTACTATACCTATTACTACTACTGCTACTACAGCTATTACTGCTCCTACTCCTACTGCTACTATTAGTACTACTACTTATACTACTTCTCCAACTACTACTACTACTACTAATACTAAAACGACAACTAGCACTACTGCTACTGCTGCAACTATTGCTACAACTAGTACAAAGAATAGTACATGTACTAAAACTACGACTACTTCTTGTGCTGCTACTGCTAATACTACTACTTCCCCGCCTACAACTACAACAACTGCTGCTGCTACTACTCTACTCCACCAACCAAAACCACAATTGCTACAACTACTGCTACTAGTACTATTACTACTACTACTACTACAGCTACCGCTACGACTACTGCTGCAACTACCACTATTGAAACTATTGCTGCAACTACTATTACTACTACTGCTAATACAGCTATCGCAACTATTACTACTACTTCTACAACTACTACTGCTAATGTTTCGGCTATGACTACTACTGTTGCTACTGCCGCTACAACAACAACAGCTACTGCTGCTACTGCTACAGCTATACTATTAACACTACTGCCTCGACTACTACTGCTACTACTACTACCACTACTACTACTATTACTACTACAACTATTGTTGCTACTACTACTACTATTGATATCGCTGCTACTGCTACTACTACAGCTGCTGTTGCTACGGCTACTACAACAACAACTGCTACTACTACTATAGCTGCTACTTCTACTACTACTAATGCTACCACTTCTACTACTAGTACTGCTGCTCCTACTACTACTACTACTAGTACTAGTACTTCTACTGCTACTACTGTAGTCACTACTATAACATTTGCTACTACTACTACTACCACAACTACTACTTCTACTATTATTGCTGCTATTGCTATAGCTACAACAACTACTGCTACTCCTCCTATAGCGACTACAACTTCTACTATTACATTTCCAACTCCTACTACAACTGCTAGTAGTACTATAGCTACTACTATAATGACTACTACCGCTACTACTATTGCTACTACTGCTACTACCGTTACTACTATTACATCTGCTAGTATAAGAACTACTACTACTTCCCCTACTACTACTACTTATTATAGTACTACTGCCCCTATTGAAACTTGAACTACTTCTACTACTACTAGTACTTCTTGTACTACTACTAGTAGTACTACTACTAGTGCAACTGCTACTACTACAACAGTGCTACTACTACTTCTACTACTACAACTGTTACTATGGCAACTATTGCTACTAGTACTACTACTGCACCTGCGACTGCCACTACTCCTGCTACTACTTCTACTGCTATCACTACTACTACCAATACTACTACTACAACTGCTATTACTGCGACGATTGCTACTACTACTACTGCTATTACGGCTTCCACTGCTCCTAATGCTATGACTGCTACGACTACTAGTACAAGTACTACTACTACTATTGTTACTACTACAACAACCGCTACAACAACAACAACTACTACTGTTACTACTGCTAGTACTACAACTTACATCTACTATTACAACAACTATTACTATAGTTGCTACTACTGATACTATTGCTTCTGCTGCTGCTACTACTACTACTACTACTACTACTACTACTATTTCTACTGCTGCTCCTATTACTTCTCATACTAGTACTACTACTGTTACTACAATTGCTACTACTACAACAGCTACTGCTACTACTACTATTGCTACGACTACTATTGCTATTTATACTACTACTACTTCTACTACAACTTCTGCTACTATGACTACTATTGCTTCTGCCACTGCTACTGTTACTACTGCTATTGCCATGGCTGCTACTACTACTACTACTTTTGCTATTACTGCTACTATTGATACTGCTACTACTACAACTACAATAGCTACTACTTACACTACAACTACAACTGCTACTACTCCTACCACTAGTAATATTGCTCCAACTATTACTTCTTCTACTACTACTACTGCTAATGCTCCTACTATTACTTCTACAGCTACTAATGCTACTACTACTACAACAACAACTTCTACTAGTGTTGCTACTACTATCACTTATACTGCTATTATTATTATTACTACTACTACTATAACTAGAACTATTACACCTATTACTACTTTTGATATTACAACAACTACTGCTACTACAACTACTACTACTTTTGATACTACAACAACTACTGGTGCTACCCAAACAACTGTTGCTGCTACTACAACTACTATCGCTACTACTACTACTGCTACTACCGCTACTGCTACAACTGCTACTGTTGGTCCTACTAATGCTACTCCAATGACCACTACTACTCCTACTACTGCAACTACTACTACCCTACTGCTACTACTACTTTAACTACTGTTACTATTTTTTCTAATACTACTTCAACTACTACTACAGCTACTACTATTGCGGCTACTGCTACGATTGCTACTATTGCTACAACTACTATTGCTACGTCTACTGCTAGTAATACAACTGCTACTACTTCCGCTACTGCGTTAACTACTACTGCTATGACTATAACTACTGCTACTGCTACTCCTACTGCTACCACTACAAGTACTCTTCTAGCTATTGCTCCTACCACTACTATTATGGCAGCTGCGTCTACTATGGTTGTTGCTACACTCCTACTACTATTACAACTAATGCTACTACTACTATTACTACTACTGCTACCACTACTACAACGCCTTCCATTACAACAACTACTCTGCTGCTGCTACTTCTACAAATACGACTACTACTACTCCAACTACTATTAGTACCGCTACTACTATAACTATTATGGCTACTGCAACTACTACTTCTGCAGCAATTATTACTACTACTGCTACTGCTACTACTTCAACTACTACTACCACGACTACTACTACTACTACTACTACTAATATTGCTCCAGCTACTCCTATGTTTGCTGCTCCTACTACTACTACTACTGCTACTACCACTATAACTGCAGCTATTGCTACAAATACATCGGCTACTTCTGCAACTCCTGCAACTACTATTACAATTGCTGCCATTACTACTAGCGCAACAGCTACTACAACAACTTCTCCAACTACTATTACTACTACGACGACAACAACTATTACTACAACTGCTACTACTACTACTACTACTACTACTACTACTACTACTACTACTACTACTACTACTACTACTACTACTACTACTACTACTCCTGTTGCTACTACTGCTACTATTACTAAGATACTCCTACTACTACTACTACTACTACTACTACTACTACTACTACTTCTATTCCTACTACTACTACTACAACAACAACAACAAGAACTACTACCACTACTACTACTACTACTACAACAACAACAACAACAACTACTACTACTACCACTACTACTTCAAATACTACTCCTACTCCTCCTCCTCCTCCTACTACCACTACTACAAATACTACTACTACTACTAGTACTTCTCCAGCTACTACTACTCATACACTAACTCCTACTCCTAAAACTACACCTACTACATGTCCTACTACTACTACTACTACTACTACAACAACAACAACTACTACTACTACTACTACTTCTATTGCTATTACTACTGCAACTACAACTACTACTACTACTACGATTACTACTACTTCTACTACTACTATTTCAACTTCTACTCATACAACTACTCCTCCTCCTCCACCTACTACTACTACTAGTACTTTTTCTACTACTACTACTCGCAGACCAACTCCTACTCCTAAAACTACACCTACTACTACATCTACTATTGTAAGTATTATTATTGCTACAACTTCTTTTACTGCTACTACTACTACTTATGCAACTACTACTACTGCTACGACAACTACAACAACAACTACTACTACTATTCCGTCTACTACTACTACTATGACAACAACTACTACTTCTACCGCTACTACTGCTACTACTACTACCTTTACTACTGCTGTTGCTACTGTTGCTATTACTACACTTATACTACAACTATTGCTACTAGCACTACTACAACAACTACCACTATTCCAACTACTAATACTATTACTATAGCTATTGCTACAACTAGTACTACTACGGCTACTACAACTACTACTGTTACTACTACTACTAGTACTAATACCGCAACTACTCCAATTGCTACAACAACTACTACTACGACTACTACAACTACTCCAGTACTTCTACTACTACTACTACTAGTACAAGTACTCCTACTGCTGCTACTACTCCTCCCCCTCCTCCAAATATTACTACTACAAATAAAGCTACTATTTCTACTACTACTACTACTACTAATATTACTACCGCTACTACTGCTGCTACTACTTCTACTCCTACTCGTACTCCAATTCCAAACCCTACTACAACCACTATTACTCCTACAACAACAAAAACAACTACAGCCACGACTGCTACTACTACTACTACTACAGTTGCTACTACTACAACTACTACTGCTACTACATCTATTGCTACAATACAACTACTACCACTATGATTACTACTTCTACTATTAGTACTAAACTACTATTACTACTACCATTGCTACTACTATTACTGCTATAACTACTATTACAACAACAACTACTACTACTACTATTACTAATGTCGCAGGTACTTCTCCTACAACCACCACTACTGCTACTACCATTACTGATGCTACTACTACTATTATTGCTACTACTCCTCCTCCTCCTCCTCCACCTACTACTACTTCTACGGCTTCTACCACTACCCGTACTCCTACCCCTACTCCTATTACTAATACTACAACTTCTTGTACTACCACTACAATAATAACTATTAATACTATTTCTACTACTACTACTACTACTTCTACTAGTACAACGAGTACTACTACTATTACTAGTACTTTTGCGGCTCCTACTACTGCTATTACAACTACTATTGCTATGAATACTTCTATTGCTGCTCTTACAATTGTCGTTGCTACTGCTGCAACAACTACGACGACTGCTATAGCTACTATTACTGCTACTCCTACTGTTGCAACTCCTACTACTACTAAAACTTCTGCTACTACTACTACTACTACTACTACTACTACTACTACTACTACTACTACTACTATTACTATTACTATTTCTACTATGACTAGTACTACTACTACTACAACTACTCCTACTACTACTAGCACTACAACCACAGCAACAACAACAACAACTACTACTACTACAACTAACACTACAACTACAACTACTACTCATACAGCTTCTACTAATCCTCCTATTACTACTAATACTATAAGTACTAGACCTACTAGCACTGCTTGTTCTACTACTGCTACTAATACCACTATGACTACTACTCCTAATACTATTACCACTTGTGCTTCTACTATTACTATGACAATTACAACTACTACTGCAAAAAGGAAAATAACTACTACTACTACTACTACAACAACAACAACTACTGCTACTACAATTGCTCCTTCTACTACAGTAACAACAACAACTACTACTACTACAAATGCCACTACTACTACTACTGCAACCACCACTACTATTACCTCTAGTACTACTATTACTATGACTAAAACTACACTACTTCTACTATAACTATTTGCACTAGTACTACTACTATTCCCACAACTACTACTATTTCGACTACCAATACTCCTGCTACTACTCCTACTCCTCCTACTACCCGACTACTATAACTACTACTACTACCACTACTCCTCCACCTCCTGCTGCTGCTGCTGCTGCTAATAGTACTACTTCTACCACTACAACACCTACTACTGCTGCTGCTGCTGCTGCTACTCCTACTACTCTTCCAATTCCTACACCTACTCCTACTGCTACTGCTGCTGCTACTACTACTACTACTACTACTACTACTACTACTATTACTACTATACAACTACTATTACGACTACTATTACTACTATTGCTGCTGCTACTGCTACTGCTGCCACTATTGGTACTACTACTACTACACTACTACTGCTACAACAACTACTACTTCTGCAGCTACTACTGCTACTCCTACTACTACAACAACAACAACAACAACTACTACTTCTACTGTTGGTACAACAACTAATACTACAACTCCTGCTAC
Organism: Trichopus zeylanicus subsp. travancoricus; assembly: GCA_005019695.1. Lineage (NCBI taxonomy): Eukaryota > Viridiplantae > Streptophyta > Magnoliopsida > Dioscoreales > Dioscoreaceae > Trichopus > Trichopus zeylanicus. The sequence continues at coordinate 481,853 of RXID01021634.1, forward strand.
TACTTCTACTATGACTATTACTACTACTCCTGCAACTACTTCTACTATGACTACTACTACTACTACAACAACAATAATAATAGTAACTACTACTACTAACACTATTACTGCTACTGTTGCTGCTATTACAACAATCGCTAGTACTACTACTAATAGGATGACTACAACTATTGTTGTTGCTGCTAGTACTACGACTACTACAACAACAACAACTTCTACTACTACTACTACTACTACGACTACTACAACAATAACTACTTTTACTACTACTACTACTATAACTACTACTACTACTACCACCACTACTACCACTACTACTCCTAGAGCTCTGACTACAACAACCGCTATTACCAGGACTACTACTACAACACCTACTACAACTACAATTATTTCTACAACTATTATTATTGCTGCTACTGCTACAACAACTATTAGTACAACTTCCACTACTATAACAACTACTGCTCCGAATGCTACTATTACTGCTTCCACTACTACTACTACTACTATTACTACTTCTGATATTGCTACTACAACTACTGCTGCAACTACTAGTACTACTACTACTCCTACACTTACTTTTACTATAACTACTATTATTACTGCTATTAGTACAACTTCTACTACCACTCCTACTATTACTAATATAATTGTTACTACTTCTACTACTGCTATTACTACTTTTGCTCCTACTTATACTATGACTACTATTGCCCCTACTACTATAGCTATGACTACAACTACTACTACAACTAAGACTGCTACTGCTGCTGCTACTACTACGACTACTACTACTACAACTACTACTACCACTTCTACTACTAGTACTACTACAAATACTATTACCACTTCCACTACTACTACTACCATCACTAATACAACTATCACAACAACAACAACAGTAACAACAACAACAACTACTACTACTACTTGTACAATAGCTACTACAACTACAACAATAACAACAACAACAACTACTACTAGCACTACTACTACTCGTACTACTATTACTCCAGCTACTGCTAATATTACTACTCCTACTATTACTACTACTACTACTACTACCGCTACAACCAACCTGTACTCCAACTGCTACAACAGCTACTACAACTACAATTATTATAGCTCCTACTACGACTGCTGCTACAACTATAGCTACTACTACTGCTACTGCTACTGCTATCGCATCTGTTGCAGTTGTTACAACAACTACTACTAGCACTACTTCTACTACTCCTACTCCCACTCCTACTGCTAATACTACTACTACTACCACTACTACTACTCTCGCTACTCCAACTACTATGACCCCAACAACTACCTAAACTCCTACTCTCACTCCCACTCCTACTACTGTAACTACTACTCCTACTACTACTACAACAACAACAACAATAATTACTACTTCTCCTACTCCTACTCCTGCTACTACTGTCAAAAATCCTACTCCTACTCCTACTACAATATCAACTATTACTACTACTACTACTACTACTATTACAACAACAACTACTACTACTACTACACCTACAACTACTTCTATTACTACTACAACTAGCACTACTACTACCATTACAACTACTACTACAACAACAATAACAACTACTGCTACTCCTACTACTACTATTACTACTTTTACTATCGCCACAACAACAACCACTACTATTATAACTTCTACTACTACTACTACTAGCAATAATGATAATAATAATAATATTAATATTAATAATAACAATACTTCTACTACTACTACTACTACTACTATGACCACTACTAGCACTAGAACTACGTCCACTACTACTACTACTAATACGACCACTACTTCTACTACAACTACTACTACTATGACCACTACTACTGCTTCTACAACTATTACAACCACTATAGCTTCTATGACCACTACTACCTCTACAACTACAACTACTATGACTACAACTACTACTGTTGCTACTACTACACAACTACTACAACTGCTTCTACTAATACCACTACTACTCCTAAAACTACAATTATTACTACTAAAAATACTGCTACTACCACACCAAATAATACTTCAACTACACCAATTGCTACTATTACAACTCCATCTACTACTGGCACAACTACTACTCCTACTACTACTACTTCTAGTCTTCCAGCATTACGAATAGCCCAACTACTATTACTATTGCCTCAACTACTACTTCTACAACTTCTACTACAACTACTATTACTAGTACTACTACTACGACGACTAATACTTGTACTACTACTACTACCACTACTATTACTGCTACCACTACTACTACTAGTAGTACTATTATTACTAGTACTACTGCTACTACTAGTACTACTACGACTGCCACTACTACTACTAACACTACTATTACTACAACTACTACAACTACTGTAGCTGGTTCTACTACACCTCCTCAAACTACTACTGCTACTACTACTTCTACAATAGCTACTACAACTAATACCACTACTACTATAGCTACTACTTCTAGTATGACTACTACTACTGGGACTACTACTACTGCTATAACTACAACAACAATAACTACTACTATTACTATGACTACAACAACAAAAACAACAACAACAACTACTGCTACTACTACCACCACAAGTACTCCTAATCCTCTATCTACAACTACCACTGTTACTACTACTGCTACCACTACTACTACTACTTCATTTATTACTACTACTACTACTACTATTATTAATACAACAACTCCTACTCCTACAAAAATAACTACTACTATCACTGCTACTATACCTACTACTATAATTAGTACTATGATTATTGTCGCTACTACTGCTGCTATTACAACTTCTGCTTCTGCTACCACTCCTACTGCTACTTCTACTACAACTACTATTACTATTGCTACTACCACTACTTCTACTGCTACTCCAACTATTTTTCCTACTAATACGACTACTACGTTTACTACTGCTATTACTACTATTATTATCGCTGCTCCAACTTCTACTATGATTACAATTACTCCTACTACTATGTCTACTACGAGTACAACTACTACAATTATTACTACTACTTCTACTATTTCAACTACTACTACTGTTAATACTACTACTATTACTACTGCTGCTGCTGCTACTACTACTACATCTAATACTATTAATATTACAACCACTACTACTATTGCTGCTATTACTTCCATGACTACTACTGCTCCTAATGCTACTACAACTGTTGCTACTACTACTACTACCACCACTACTACTACTACGACAACAACTCCTACTGCTACAACTACTGCTCTTACTTCTACTACTACTGCTGCTGCTGCTGCTGCTGCTATAATACTACTCATCCTACTACTACTACTACTACTTGTACTACAACTACTACTACTACAATTACAACTACAACTACTACAACTACAACTACTTCTACTGCTAGTACTACTACTACTACAACTCCTACTACTATTCCTATTCCAACTCTAACTCCTAGTAGTACTCTGACTACTACAACTACTACTACAACTACAACTACTACATCTCCTACTATGACAGCTGCTACTACTTCTATTGCTACGACAACTACTACGGCTACTACTACTACTATTATTGTTACTACTAATACTACTGTTACTCCCATTACTACTAATACAACTACTGCTACTACCTCGACTACTACTTCTACGACTACAGCATTTGCTATAGTTGCTAAAACTGCTATTACTAGCACTACATCTACTACTACTATTCACACTCCTACTACTACTGCTGCTACTCTCGCTACTACCACTACTATCACTACTCCAACTATTATGACTCATACAACTACTCCCACTCCTACTACTACTCCTTCTTCGAGTACTACTACTCCTACTAATACTACTACTACTTCGGCAAAAATAACAACAACAACAACTACTATTACTACTCCTACTCCTTCCACTACTCCTACTACTGCCACTCCTACTCCGACTACTACTGCTATTCCTACTCCTACCCCTACTACTACTTCTTCACCTATCGCTGTTACTAATACAACAACAACTACTACTACTAATACAGGTATTAGTACTACTACTACTACTACTACTATTACAACAACAACTACTACTACTACTAGTAGGACTACTTCTATTACTACTACAAGTAGTATTACTACTACTATTACAACTACTACTACAACTAATACTACTCCTACTCCTACTCATATTACTACTACTACAACAACAACAAAAACAACCACTACTACTCCTACTCCTGCCCCAGCTACTACTACTGCTACTCCTACTCCTACTACTACGGCAACTCCTACTCCTACCCCTACTACTAGTTCTTCACGTATTCCTACTACTACTACTACTACTATTACAACTACTGCTGCTGCTACTACTACAACTACAACTACTTCTATTACTACTACAACTAGTACTACTACTACAATTACAACTACTACTACAAATAATACTACTACTACTACTTTTACTAATACTACTATTACAACTACTACTTTTACAAATACTACTATTACAAATACTACTACTGCTGCTATGACTCCCACTACTACTCCTACTACTACTTCTATTACTACTACTGCAACTACTATTACTACTAATACTACTACTACTACTATGCTGCTACTACTTCCACCACTACTACTACAACAACAGCTTATCCTGCTATAACTACAACTACTACTACTATGGCTACTACTACTACCACTATAATTGTTGCTACTACTACACTATTACTATAACTATTTCTACTCGTACCACTACTACTCCTTCTGCTACTACTACCACTAGTAATACTACTCCTACCACTATTACTACTATGACAACTACTATGGCTACTACTACTACTACTACGGCTACTACTACTACCACTACAATTGTTGCTACTACTGCACTACTACTACAACTATTTCTACTAGTACCACTACTACTCCTTCAACTACTACTACCACTACTAATACTACTCCTACTACTATTACTACTATGACTACTACTACTTCTACAACAACAACAACAACTACTGCTACTACTATGACTACTACTACTCCTACTACTATTACTACTGCTGCTACTACTACTTCTACTTCTCCTACTACTGCTGCTACTACTACTTCTACTTCTCCTACTACTTCTACTACTACTATTACAACTACTGCTGCTGCTGCTATGAGTACTACAAGTACTACTACTGCTGTTGAAGCTACTACTACTATTGAAACTGCTACTACTACCATTGCTACTGCAACTCCAACTTCAAGTCGTAAAACTACTCCTACTAATACTACTTCTATAACTATTACTACTATAACAACTACTACTGCTACTAATACTACAATTACTACAACTACTACAACTAGTAGTAATACGACTACTACTACTTCTAGTACTACTACTATTACGACTGCTACTACAGATGCTACTATGACTATGGCAACTACTAGTGCTACTACTCCAACTACTACTGCTACTATGAATACTACTACTATGATTGCTGCTACTACCTCTACAACTACTACTATTGCTGCAACTGCTACACTACTACTACAGTTACCACTTCTCCAACAACTACTACTATTACTACAACTAATACTACCGCTACTCCTGCTACTGTTACTATTAGAATTACTACCAATACTACTTCTTCTTCTTCTACTACTACTACTACTAGTACTACTACTTCTTCTTCTTCTACTACTACTACTAATAGTACTACTACTATTATTGTGACTACTACAAATACTATTACTGCTACTACTACTTCTACTACTGTTGTAGCCGCTACTACTACTACTACTATGACTACTACTACTACTTCTACTACTACTACTACTACTATAACTACTACTACTAATGCTAATGTTGCTGTCGAAACTACTACTACAACTATAACTACTAATACTTCTGTTGCTACTACTACAAGAACTACTACTAATACTACCACTACTGCAGCAGCTGCTGCTACTACTACTACTACCACTACTACAGCAGCTGCTGCTACTACTACTACTATAGCTGCTACTACTCCTGCTTCTACTACTACTATGACTACAACAACTTCTACTACTACTACTACAACTATTACCACTAATACGACAGCAGCCACTATTACTGCTACTCCTACTGCTACTTCTACTACTACTTCTATTGCTACTATTCTTGCTACTGCTCCTACTATGACTATTACTGCCTATACTACTGCTTCTAATACAGCTACTACTTTAACTATAACTATTGCTACTATTACTACAACAACTACTGTTGCTGCTACTGCTGCTGCTGCTACTTCTGCTACTACAACTACTACTACTAAAGCTGCTACTACTACTACTACTACAACTACCTCTACTACTGCTATAGCTAATACTCGTACTCATACTACTACTTCTGCTGCTGCTACTTCTGCTACTTCTACTACTATTATTTCTAAAACTCCTACTACTACTACTCCTCCTCCTCCTACTACTAATTCTACTGCTGTTACTACAACTACTACTATTACAATTGCTGCTACTATTGCTACTTCTGCTACTTCTGCTTCTACTAATGCTACTACTATTGCCACTACGGCTGCTTCTACTACGACCACCACTACTACCGCCACTACTACTTCTGCTACTATTTCTACTGCTACCCCTGCTACAACTGCTTCTTCTGTTGTAAGTACTACTACTGCTGCTGCTACTGCTATAATTTCTTCTACTACTTCTCTTACTCTTACTACAGCTACCACTACAACTACTGTTGTTACTACTACAACTATGACTTTTACTGTTACGACTACTCCTCCTCCTCCTCCTCCTACTACTACTACTACTATAGCTACTACAACCACTACAGCTACTAGTAATTCTGCTAGCATCACTACTACTACATCTACTACTACTACTATTGTTGCTACTGCACCTGTGGCTGCAGCTACTACTAACACTACTAATGTTGCGACTTTTGTTCATGCTCATACGATTACTACTACTACAATAACAATTATTGTTATTGCTACTCCTACCACTACTAATCCTGCTGCTCTTGCTACTGCTACTACTACTGATAATACCGGTACTACTACAACTTCAGCTACTACTACTACTGTCGTTGTTGCTACTACAACTACTACTACAGCTGCTGATACTACTGTTACTAATTCTACCACTTCTCCTGCTAATACTACAACTACTACTGTTGCTACTACTTTTACTACTCCTTCTACAACTACTACTTCTGCAAATACTACTATTGCTACTGCTACTACTGCTGCAACTATCGCAACTACTACTACTTCTGCTACTGCAATAACTTCTACCACTACTTCCAATACTACTATTATAGCTACTATTACTATTACTATGACTGCTATTACTGATGCAGCTATGGCTATTGCTGCTATTGCTACTCCTCCTCCTCCTCTACTACTACTAGTACGACTTCTACTACTACTATTACTATCACCAAAAATGCTACTTGTACTACTCCTACAACTACTACTGCTACAGCTACTACTATTACCACAACTATGCGAACTACTACTACTGCTACTATTGCTGCTACTACTACTAATACTACCACTTCTTCTATTACTACTACTACTTCTACTACTACAACTACTGCTGCTTCTACTACTGCTGCTACTATTACTGCTACTACTACTGCTACCACTACTACTATTACTACTACTACTAATAGTTCTTCTACAACTTTCACAACTACTTCTACGAATACTACTGCTGCTGCTGCTGCTACTGCTGCTGTCATTACTGCTACTACTGCTACAACTTCTACTACCGCTACTATGGCTACTACTGCTACTACTACTACTACCACCACTACTTCTACTGCTCCTACAACTACTTCCACTACTACCAATAATTCTACAACTACTACTACTGCCACTACTACTATCAACACTACTAATACTACTACTACAATAAATATTACTAACACTTCTTCTACTACTAATACTACTGCTCCTACTACAGCTAGTACTAGTACTACTAATACTACTACTACTCCTGCTGCTTAAGCTATAGTTGTTGCTACTACTACTAGTACTGCTACTACTTCTATTACAAGTACTACAACTACTACTAGTACTAGTATTAGTACTACTACTACTCCTACTCCTACTTCTGCTACTACTACTCCTACTCCTACACCTACACCTACAACTTCCACTATTATTTCTACAACTACTTCAACTACTATAATTACATTGCCTCCAACTCCTACTACTACTTCTAATCCAACTACTACTACTAATACTCCTACTACTATAACACCTACTCGTACTACTCCTACTCCTACTCCTACACATACTACTCCTCCTCCCCTTGCTAGTACAACTACTACTATTGCTTCCATAGCTACAACTGATGCTACTACTGCTACTACTCCTACTACTACTATGACTACTACTACTACTACTACTACTACTATTATTACTACTACTATTATTACTACTACTACTACTACTAATACTACAACTACAACTACTACTACTGCTACTATTACTACCATTCCAACTACCTACTAATACTTCCATTTCAATGACTACTACTACCAAGACAACTATTATTACCACCACTACTGCTACTACTACCACTATGACAACAACAACAACTACTACTCCTACTACTACTGCTAACACTTTTACTAATGCTAATACTACAACTATAACTACTACTACAACAAAAACAACAACAACTACCCCTACCACTACTACAACAAAATCAACAACTACTATAACTGCAACTACTACTACTACTATAACTCCTACTTCAGCTGTTGATACTCCTACTCCCATTATGACTACTACTACTACTATTACTACTACTACTACTACTATAACTACTACTACTCCTATTGCTACTCCTACTACAAATGCTACTTCTAATACTACTACTATTATTGCTACTACTGTTGCTTCTACTGCTGCTGCTACTACTGCTAGTACTCATAATACTACTACCACTGCTACCTCAACTACTATTACTTCTGCTGCTACTGTTGCTGCTACTACTACTACATCTACTTCTGCTAGTACAACTACTACTCTGACAACTAATACTATTGCTACTACTACTACTACAGCAACTACTTCTACTATAAATCCTACTGCTACAAATACTACTACTAATAGAAGCACTGATGCTACTTCTACTGCTATAACTACAACAACAACTACTAATACTAACACTACTACTACTTCTAATACTACTATTGCTGCTACTACTTCTACAACAACTCCAATTGCTACTAATACTATTACTTTTTGAAGCACTATTGCTACTACTTCCACTACTACTACTACTGATGCTGATGCTTCTACTACTACCACTACAACAATAACTACTACTTCTTTTAATACTACTACAACTACTACTATGATTACTCTTGCTCCAACTCCTACTCTACTACTACTCCTACTACTGTGATTTCTATTGCTACTAGTACTAGTACTAGTACTAATACTACTACTATTACTACTACTACTACACCTTCTGCAACAACTACTATGATAGCAACTACAACTACTAGGACAAATACCACTACTACTACTCCTATTACTACCATAACTACTAAAACTACCACTATTCCTACTACTACTATTATTATTATTACTACTACCACTACAACAACAACAATAACTACTACTACTTCTACTACTATTGTTGCTGCTATTACTACTACCACCACTATTACTACTACGACTACTACTACTATTATTGCTGCTACTGCTACTTCTACTACTACTACTACTATTACCATTATCACTACCTACTACTACTTCCACCCTTACAATTACTACAACCATGATACCTATTATTGATAATACTACTACTACCACAACTACTACTACCACTGCTACTACTACTATAATAACAACAACTACACCGTCTACAACCACTATTACTACTATTATTACTGCTGCTATTATTGTTGCTATTACTACTACCATCACTACTACTACTACTACTACAATGACTACTACAACTACTACTACTCTTACTACCACAACTACTATTTCTGTTTCTAGTCCTACTATAATTTCTACTATGACTAAAACTACTATTGTAGCTTCTACAAATGATACTACTCCTACTCTTACTTCAACTGCCACTGCTAAACCTTTTACTACTCTAACTGCTACTACTACTACTACCACTACTACTCCTACTCCTACACCTATTCCTACTACAACTTCTATTACTACTAAGACTACTACTACTACTACTACTACTATAACTACTACTACTACTATAACTACTACTACCACTATAGCTACTCTTCTTTTTCTACTACTACTGCTATTACTATTACTGTATCTACTACTACCACCATTACTACCACTCCTAACACTCCTACTAATACTACTACTATTACCACTATTGCTACTACTACCACTAATACAACTATTACTACTACTACTACTACAACTAGTACTACTACTGCTACTACTACCACTACTATTACTACTACTAGTAGTAATAGTAGCAGCAATAGTAGTAGTTATAATAGTTGTAATAGTACTAGTAATACTAGTAGTAGTTGTAGTAATGGTAGTAGTAATAGTATAAGTAGTAGCAATAACAGTAGTAGCAGTAGTAGTATTAGTTGTACTAGCAGTAGCGGTAGTAGTTGTAGTAGCAAAAGTAGTAGAAGTAGTTGTTACAGTAGCAATACTAGCAGTAGTAGTAGTAGTAGTAGTAATAGTAGGAGTACTAGTTGTTGTAGCAATTACAGCGATAGTAGCAATATTTGCTATAGTAGTTATCATAGTAGTAGCAGTAGTTATAGTAGCAATTGCAGCAGCAGTTATAGTTCTGGTAGTAATAGCAGAAGTAATAGCTATAGCAATAATAGTAGTAGCTGTGGTAGTAGTGGTAGTAGTATTATAAGTAGCAATAGTAATAGCAGTAGTAGTAGTAAGCAATACTAGCAGCAGTAGTGCTAGTAGCAATAGCAATATTGGTCGTAATTATAGTTGTAGTAGTAACAATATTTGTAGTAGCAGTACTAGTGTTAGTTGTTGTAGTAGTCATAGTAGTAGTCATAGTAATAGTAGTAGTAGAAGAAGTAGCAATTGAAGTAGTAGTAGTAGTAGTAGCAGTAGTAGCAATAGTAGTAGTGGTAAAAGAAGTAGTTGTTGTAGTAGTAGTTGTAGGAGTATTAGTGGTAGTAGTAATAGTAGTAGTTGTTGTAGTAGTAGCAGAAGTAGTCCTAGTAGCAGTAGAGCAATAGTAGTGGTAGTGGTAGTTGTGGTAGGGGCAGCTGTAGCAGTTGTAGTAGAAGATTTTGTAGTAGCAGTAGTAGTAGCTATGGTAGTTGTATGAGTAGCAGCAGCAGTAGTAGAAGTATGAGTAGTAATAGTACTAATTGTACTAGTAGTAGTGGTAGTTATTGTTATTAATGCGGTTGTAGTATAATTAGTTATTGTAGTTGTGGTAGTGGTTGTAGTAGTTGTAGTACTAGTAGTACTTATAGTAGTAGTAGCAGTTGTAGTAGTAATAGCAGCAGTAGTAGTAGTCATTATTGTACTAGCTTTGTTGGTAGTAGCAATAGTAGCAGTCGCAGTAGTAGTAAGTAAAAGTAGTCGTAGTTGTAGCGGTAGTAGCAGTAGCTACTACAACAATAGTAGCAGCAGCAGTAGTAGTGGCTGTAGTAGCAGTAGTAGCAGTGGTAGCAGTAGTAGTGATAGTAGTAGCAATCGTAGTTGTAATCATAGTAGTAGTATTAGTGGCGGTAGTAGTAGCTATAGCCGTAGTAGTAGAAGAAGTAGTAGTAGTTTGAGAAGTACAGTAGTAGTACTAGTAGTAGTAGTAGCAATAGTAGAAGTAGTAGTAGCAGTAGTAGCAATAGTAAAAGTAGTAGTAGCCGTAATAATAGTAGTAGTAGAGTAGTTTGAGAAATAGAGTTGTAGCAGTGGCAATAGTCATAGTATCTGTTGTAGTATTTGAAGTAGTCGTGGTGCTAGCAGTTGTAGTAGTAATAGAAGTACTAGTAATAACAGTACAAGTTGTAGTAGTAGTAGTAATTCTAGTCATAGAAGTTACTATTGTTGTTATTGTCGTAATAGTAGAAATAGCAGTCGTAGCAGTAGAAGCAGTTATAGTCATAGTAGTATTAGTGGCAATAGTAGGAAAAGTAGCTGTAATAATGGTAGTACTTATTGCAGTAGTAGTAATAACACTAGTAGAAGCAGTTGTAGTAGTAGTAGGCAAACTAGTTGAAGTAGTTGTAGAAGCAATAGTAGCAGAAGTAGTAGTCGTGGTGGTGGTAGCAGTAGTAGTAGAAGTAGTAGTAGCAGTCGTAGCAGTAGTAGTAGCAACAGTAGTAGTAACAGTAGTGATAGTATAAGTTGTTGTGATAGTAATAGTTGTAGTTGTAGTAGTAAAAGTGGTAGTAGTAGCTATAGTTATAGTTATAGTGCCTGTAGTAGTAGTAGTAGTTGTTGTTGTTGTAGCACAAGTAGTAACTATAGTAGGAGTAGTGGTAGTTGTAGTAGTAATAGTAGTAGCGGTAGTAGCAATAGTAGTAGTAGCAACAGCAGTAGTCACAGTATTAGTTGTGGTAGTAGTAGTACTGGGAGAAATAGTAGTAGTAGAAGTAGTACAGAAGTAGTAGTCATAGTCATCGTAGTAGTAGTCATTGTAGTATTAGTAGTTGTAGCAATAGTAGTAGTACTAGTAGGAGTAGTAGTCGGAGTAGTTGTAATAGTTGTAGTAATAATAGTATTATTAGTAGTAGAAATAGTATTAGTAGTAGTAGAAATAGTAGTAGTGGCAACAGCTGTAGTAATAGTAGTAATACTAGTAGTAGTCGTAGTAGCAGTAGCAGTATTAATACTAGTAGTAGTCGTAGCAGCAATAGCAGTAGCATTAGTAGTAGTAGTCGCATGAGTGGTCGTAGTAGGTACTATATTAGGAGTAATAGTAGTATTCATTGTAGTTGTACTGATAGTAGTTATTGTCATAGTAGTAGCAGTAGTAGCTGTATTAATAGTAGCAGCAGAGCAGAAGTAGAAGCGGTAGTAGTTGTAGTAGTAGTAGAAGTAGTACTAGTAGCAATAGAGCTGTGGTAGCAGTAGTGGTAGTCATAGTAGGAATAGTTGCAGAAGTAGTAGAAGATGTAGTAGTAGCAGTTGTAGTAGATATAGTAGCAGCTGCAGTAGTAGTAGTAAGAGAAGTAAGAGTAGTAGTACTAGGAGTAGTAGTAGTAACCGTAGTAGTGTAGTGGTAGTTTTTATTATTGCTCCTGTAGTAGTTGAAGTGGTTATTGTAGTTATTGTTGCAGTTGTAGTAGTGGTTGTAGTTGTTGTACTTATAATAGTAGTTATAGTAGTAGTAGCAGTAGTTGCAGTAGTAGTAGTAGCAGCAGCAGCAGCAGTAGTAGTAGTAGTAATAGTAGTTGTAGTAGTAGTAGCAGAATCAATAGTAGCAGTAGTTGTAATAGTAGGTGTAGTAGTAGTGGTAGTAGCAATAGTTGTAGTAGGAGTAGTAGTTGTAGCTGTAGAAGTAGCAATAGTAGTAGTAGTTGTCATTATTGCACTAGTTGTGTTGGTAGCAGCAATAGTAGCAGTCACAACAGTAGTAGTAGTAGTAATATTAGTAGCTACAGTAATAATATCAGTGGTAATAGCAGTAGTAGTAATTATAGTAACAGGAGTAGAAATTATAGTAGTTTTAGTTGCAGTAGAAGTAGGATTAGTAGTAGTAGCGGTAGTATTAGCAGGAGTAGAAATTATAGTAGTTGTAGTTGCATCAATAGTAATAGCAGAAGTAGGATCAGTAGTAGTAGTTGTAGTATTAGTAGTAGTAGTAGCTATAGTAGTAGTTATGGTAGTAGTAGTACCAGCAGTAGTAGCAGTAGTGGTGGTGGTGTTGGTGGTGGTGGTGGTGGTAGTAGTAGTAGTAGTTGTAGTACTAGCATTAGCAGTAGTAGTAGCTCTAGGAGAAGTAGAAGTGGTAGTACTAATTGTAGTATCAGTAGTAGTAGTAGTCATGGCAACAATAGTTGTTGTTGTAGTAGTTGTAGTAGCAGTAGGAGCAGCAAAAGAAATAGTCATGGTAGCAGCAGTAGTACTAGTTTTTGTAGAAGCAGTAGAAGTTGCAAGAGTAGAAGAAGTAGGGTTCGAAGTAGTAATAGTTGTAGCAGCAGCAGTAGTGTTATCAAGGATAGTAGTGGTAGAAGGGGTAGTAGTATAAGTAGTAACAGAATTAGTAGTTGTAGTTGCAGTAGTAGAAGCAGTAGTAGTTGTAGCAGTAGCAGTAGTAGTTGCAGTAGTTGTAATAGTGCCAACAATAGTAACAGTTGTACTAACCGTAGTAGCAGCAACAGTTGTAGTAGTAGTAGGAGCATCGGTAGCAGTAGTAGCAAAAGTAGCAGTAGAAGAAGTAATAGTAGTAGCGGTAGTAGTAGTAGTAGCATCTGCTGTAGTAGTAGAAGTAGCTGTAGTAGTATTAATAGCAATGGTCGTAGTTGTAGTAGTAGTAGCTATACTTGTAGGAGCAACAGCAGCATTTGTAGTAGTAGTAGTAGCAATAATAGAAGTTGTAGTAGTTGTAGTAGCTATAGTAGCTGTAGTTGTAGCCATAGTAGTCGCTGCACCTGTAGTAGTAGTAGTCATAGAAGTTGCAGTAGCACTAGTAGCAGTAGTAGCTGCATTGGTAGTAGTACTAGTAGAAGTAGTAGCAGTAGTAGTAGCCGCAATAGTTGTAGTAGCAACCACAATTGTAGTAGCAGTGGTAGTAGTTGAAGTAGTAGTAGTAGTAGTAGTTGCAATAGTAGTATTAGTAGTAGTAGGAGTAGTAGTACTTGCAGTAGCTGTAGTGCGAGTAGTAAGAGTAGTAATAGTAGTAATTATTGTAGTATTAACAAAAGTAGTAGCAGTAACAGTAGTAGCAGTAGTATTAGCAAAAGTAGCGGTAGTTGTAGTAGGAGTTATTGTAGTAGTAGTAGTAGTGGTGTTACGATTAGTACTAGTCATAGCAGAAGGTGTAGCAGCAGTAGAAGAAGAGGTAGTAGTAGTAGTAGTAATAGTTGTAGAAATAGTCGCAGCAATAGTAGTCATAGTAGTGGTAGTAATAGCAGTAGTAGCAACTGTGTAATAGTAGTAGTAGTGGTGGTAGCAGTCATAGCCATAGTAGTAGTAGTAGTCGTAGTAGCTATAGTAGTAATAACAGTAGAAGTAGCAGTAGTAGTAGCAGTAGTAGTAGATGCAGCAGTTGTAGTAGTAATAAAAGTAGTAATGGCAGTAGTAGTTGAAGTGGCTGTAGTCGGAGTAGGCATAGTAATAGTAGTAGTAGTAAGAGTAGGTGTAGTAGTTGTAGTAGTAGTAGCTGTAGTAGTGTTAGTAGTAGTAGCAACAGTAGCAGTAGTAGTAGTCATAGTAGCAGTAGTAGCAGTAGTAGAAGTACTGACAGTAGTAGTGCTAGTAGTAATTGTAGAAGCAGTACTAGTAGCAGCAGTAGTATTAGTAGTTGTTATTGTTGTTATTCTTGTAGTGGGAGCAGTAATAATAGTTGTAGTAGCAACAGTAGTAGTAGTAGAAGCAGTAGCAGCAGCAGCAGCAATAGTAGTAGTAGCAATGGTAGTAATAATAGTAGTAGTAGTAGTAGCAGCACTCACAGTAGTCGTAGTGGTAGTAGTAGCAGCAGTATTAGTAGCAGAAATTGCAGTAGCGGTAGTAGTAGTATTAGTAGTCATAGTAGTGGTCACAATTGGAGTACTACTAGTAGGAGTCAATGTAGGAGTAGAACTTGTAGCATTAGTAGCAGAAATAGTAGTACCAGCAGTAGTAATAAGAGTAGTAGTAGTACCTGTTGTAGCAGCAGTAGTAGTAGTAGTAGAAGTTGTGGTAGTAGTGGTAGTAGTAGTATTAGTAGTAGGAGTATAAGGAGTACTTCTAGTAGTAGTTGTAGTAGTATTAATAACCGAAGTTGTAGTAGTCATTGTAGTCTTAGTAGTAGTAGTAGTAGTCTTAATAGTAGTAGTAGTAGTGGTAGTAGTATTAGTAGTAGTAGTAGCAGTAGTAGTGGTAGTAGTGGCCATTGTGCTAGCAGTAGTAGTAGTAGCAGGCGTACTAGTACTAGTCGTAGTAGCAGTATTAGTATAGTTGTTGTAGAAGTAGTAGTAGTTGTCATAGTAGAAGTACGAGTAATAGAAATAATATTAGTAGTAGTAGTAGTAGTATTACTAGTATTAGTAGTAGTTGTAGTAGTAGTAGCATTAGAAGTAGTGGTTGTAGTAGTAATAGTTGTTGTAGCAGCTGTAGTAGCAGTAGCAGTAGTAGAAGTAGTAGTAATTTTAGTTGTAAGAGTAGTAGTAGTTGTAGAATGGGTAGAAGTAGTAGTTGGAGTAGTGGTAGAAGTAGTAGTTTAAGTAGGGGTAGCAGTAGTAGTAGGAGTAGTATTCGTATGAGCAGTTGTGCTAGTAGCAATACTAGTAGTAATAGTAGTTGTAGCAGTAGTAGCTGAAGAAGTAGTAGCAGTTGTAGTTTAAGTAGGGGTAGCAGTGGTAGTAGGAGTAGTATTTGTATGAGCAGTTGTGTTAGTAGCAATAGTAGTAGTAATAGTAGTTATAGCAGTAGTAGCTGTAGAAGTAGTAGTAGTTGTATTAGGTGTAGTAGTAGTAGTAGTAGCAATACTACTAGTATTGAAGTAGTGGTAATATCGATAGTAGTAGTGGTAGAAGTAGATGTGGTAGTTGTTGTGGAAGTTGTAGTAGTCGTAGTAGTCGTAGTAGTATTAGTAGGAGTAGCAATATCAGTAGTAGTGGAGGTTGGAGTAGCAATAGTAGTGTTAGTAGAAGTTGTAGTAGAAGTAGTGATACTAGTAGTAGTAGTAGGACTAGTGGTAGGAGTAGCAATTTTAGTAGGGATAAGTGTAGGTGTAGGTGTAGGAGTAGTAGTTGGAGTTGTCCTCATTGGAGTAATAGTGCAGTACTAGTAGGTGTGGTAGTTGAAGTAATAATTGTAGTAGTAGTAGTAGTAACAATAGTTGTAGTGGTAGGAGTAGTAGTAGTAGTAGCAATAGTACTAGCGGTAGCAGTAGCTACACGGTTAGTAGTAGAAGTAGTAAGAGTAGTAGTAGCAGTGAGTTGTAGAAGTAGTCACTGGGTAGTAGTAGTATTAGTTGTAGTTGAAGTAGTAGTAGGAGTAGTAGTAGTAGTAGTAGTAGTAGCAGTGGTAGTAGTAGCATAAGTAGTTGTAATGTAGGAGCAATAGTAGTAGCAGAAGTAGCAGTAGTAGTGGTATTAGTAATAGTAGTAGTATCCATAGTAGTAGTGGTATTAGTAATAGTAGTAGTGCAGTAGTATTAGGAGTTGTTGTAGTTGCAGTAGTAGTAATAGTAGTAGCAACAGTAATAGCAGTAGTAGTAGCAGCAACGGTAGTTGTAGTTGTAGTAGCAGCATTAGCAGTAGCAACAGCAGTAGTAGTAGTTGTAGTAGTAGCAGCAGCAGCAGCAGTAGCAATAGCAGCTATTGCAGCTGTTGTAGCTGTAGCTATCACAAATGTTATAGTAGTAGTAGTATTAGTAGTAGTAGCATTACCTGTGGTAGTGTTAGCAGTAGTAGCAGTAGCAGTACTTGTAGTAGTAGTAGTAGCAGTATAAGCAGAACTAGCAATGATAGTTATAGTAGAAGTAAAGTATTAGCTATGGCAGTAGTACTTGTAGTATTGGCAGTAGCAGCAGCAGTCGTAGTAACTGTAATATTAATAGTTATAGAAGAAGTTGTAGCTGAAGTTGTAACAGTATTAGTAGTAGTACTAGTAGTAGCAGTAGCAGTCATAGTAGTTGTAGTAGTTGCATCATTAGGAGTAGTTGCACTAGAGTAGTAGCAGCAGTAGTGGCATTTTTAGTAGTTGTAGTAGTAGTAGTAGTAGAGGCAGTAGTAGTAGTAGTAGTAGGAGAGTTGGTAGTCGTAGTAGTTGTAGTAGTTTCTCTTGAATCAGCATTAGTAGCGGCAGTAGCGGCAATTGTAATATTAGCATTTCCAAAAGAGTAGAAGTAGAAGCAGTGAAATTAGTCAAAGTAGTAGTCATAGTAGTAGCTGTAGTAGTTGTAGCAGAAGTAGTAGTAGAAGCAGTAGCTGTGTAGTAGTAGTAGTAGTAGTAGCAGCAGTTGTAGTAGTTATAGGAGAAGTAGAGCAGTAGTAGTACTAGTAGCAGTAGTAGCTGTGGCAACTGTAGTAGCAGTAGTAATAGAAGTAGTAGTAGAAGTACCAGTAGTTGTTGTTGTTGTAGGAGTAGTAGTAGTAGCAGTAGTAGTCATTACAGTAGTAGCAAAAGTAGCAGTTGTAGTAGTAGTACTGGTACTATTAGTAGCAGCAGAAGCAGTAGTAGCAATAGTTGCAGCAATAGTAGTAGTAATAGTATTAATAGTACTAGCAGTGCTAGCAGTAGAAGTAGTAGTAGTTGAAGCAATTGTACAAGCAACAGCAGCGGAGGCAGCAATAGTAGTGTCATAGCAGCAGCAAAGGTAGCGGTAGCATTAGTCGCCGTAGCAGTAATAGTAGTAGTAGGAGAAGTAGTAGTAGTAGTAGTAGTCTTACTAGTAGTAGTAGTAGTGGTACTTCTAGTTGATGTAGGGGAAGTAGTAGCAGTAGCAGCAGCAGTAGTCGTAGTAGTAGTAGTAGTTCCTTTAGTTGTAGTAGGATAAATAGTAGTAGTATGAGCATTTAAGTAGTAGCAGTTGTATTACAAGTGGTATTAGTAGCAATAGTAGTAGCATTAAAAGTAGTAGTATTAGTTGTAGTAGTAGTATTAGTAGGCAAAGAAGGAGTAGTGGTAGTATTAATAGTAGTAATAATAGTAGTTGTAGTACAAGTAGCTGTAGTAGCAGTAGCAGTTGTAGTAGTAGTACTAGTAGTACTAGTAGTAGTGGTAGTAGTAGTAGTAGTACCAGTAGTAATAGTAGAAGTAGTAGAAATAGTAGTAGTAGTAGCAGTAGTAGTAGGGGTTGGAGTAGTAGTAGGAGTAGTTGTAGTTGGAGTAGGGGTTGGAGTAGTAGTAGGAGTAGAAGTAGCGGTACGAGTTGGAGTAGGACTACTAGTGGTAGTAGGAGTAAGAGTAAGAATAGTAGCAATAGTAGTTGTAGTGGTAGTAGTAGTAGTAGTAGTAGTATTAGTAGTAGTAATAGTAGTAGTAGTAGTTGTTGTAGTGGTCGTAATTGTAGTTGTAATAGTAGTAGTAGTCGTGGTAGTAGTATTGGTAGTAGTAGTAGTAATACAAGTACTAACAATAGTAGTAGTAGCGGCAATAGTATTACTTGGAGTAGCAGTAGTAGTAGAAGTGGTAATTGTAGTAGGAGTAGTAGTAGTGGTAGTGGTAGTATTGGTAGTTGTAGTAGTAGCAGTAAGTGTAGTAGTTGTAATAGCAATAGTTGTCATAGTAGCAGTAGTAGTAGTATTAGTAGTACAGTACTTGTAATAGGAGGAGCAGCAGCATTAGTAGTAATAGTTGTAGTTGTCGCAGCAGCACTAGCAATAGTAATAGCAATAGTTGTAGTTGTTGTACTAGTAGTGGTATTAGTAGAATAAGTAGTTGTAGTTGTAGTCATAGTAGTAGCAGCAATAGTTGCAGTACTGGTGGTAGTCGTATTAGTAGTAATTGCAGTAGCCGCAGTAGTATGAGTAGTAATAGTAGTAGTAGTATTAGGAGTTGGAAAAGTTGTAGTAGTAGTAGTGGTAGCAGTTGCAGTAATAGTAGTAGTAGTTTTAGTATTAGTTGTATTAGTCATAGTTGTAGTAGTAGTGGTAGTTGAAGTAGAAGTTGTAGCAGAAGTTGAAGTTGAAGTAGCAGTAGCAGCAGTAGTTATCGGAGTAGTAGTAGTAGAAGCAGTAGCAGTAGTTGAAGTAGTAGTTATAGTTGTAGTAGAAGTGGCAGTAGTTGTAGTACACGTGGTAGTGGCAATAGTTGGAGTAGAAGTAGTAGCAGAAATAGTAGTAGTAATAGCAGTAGCAGTAGTGTCGTCCGTAGTAGTAGTAGAAGTAGTAGAAGAAGTCGTAGTAGTAGCCATAGTAGTAGCAATAGTAGTAATAGCATCAATAGTTGCCGCAAGTATAGTAGTAGTAGTAGTAGTAATTATTGGAGCGGTAGTAGTAGTGGTTGGAGTAACAATAGCGGTAGTGGTAGTAGAAGTAGTAGTATCCAGAGTAGTACTAGCAGCAAGAGTAGTTGCAGTAGCAGTAGTAATAGTAGGAGCAGTAGTGGTAGTAGTTGGAGTGACAACAATGGTGGTAGTAGTAGTAGTAGAAGTAGTAGCAATAGTAGTTGGAGTATCAGTAGTAGCAACACTGGTTGTAGTAGTAGTAACACTCGGAGTACTAGTTGCTGTAGCAGGGGCCACAGTAGTAGTCGTAGCAGTAGTAGAAGTAGCAGGAGCAGAAATAATAGCTAAGGTAGTAGTAGTAGTAGTGGGGGTACTAGTAGAAGTAGTAGTAGTAGTTGGTGCAATATCTTCGGATGTAGTAGCAGCAGCAATCGTGGTAGCAGTAGTTGTAGTATTAGTAGTAGTAGCAGTTGTTGTTATTGTAGGAGCGATAGTGGTAGTAGTAGGAGTTGCAGTTGCAAAAGTAGTAGCTGAAGTTGTAGTAATCACAGCAGTAGCAGGAGTACTAGTACTAGTAGTTGTCGTAGTGGTAGCAGCAATAGTAGTAGCAGGAGCAGTAGTAGAAGTAGTAGCAATAGTAGTAGTAGCAGTAGTAGCATTAGTAGTAGGAGTGGTAGTGGTATTAGTAGTAGTAGTAGCAGAAGTAATAGCAATTGCAGAAGGAGAAATAGTAGTTGTTGTAGTAGTAGAAGAAGAAGTAGTAGTGGCAGAAGTAGTAGTAGCAGCATTAGTCGAAGTAGTTGGAGAAGTAGCAGTAGTAGTAGTAGCAGCAGTAGCAGCCATAGTGGTGGTGGTGGTGGTAGTAGTAGTAGTATTAGTAATAAAAGTAGTAGTCGCAGAAATTGTAGTAGTTGTAGTAGTGGTAGTAGTAGTAGTAGTCATAGCAGCAGAAGTAGTAGCAGTAGCAGTAGTGGCAGTCGTAGAAGTAATTGTAGTAGTAGTTATAGTAGCAGTAGTAGTAGCGGTAGCATTAGTACCAACAGTGGCGATAATAGCAGCAGTAGTAGTAATAATAGTAGTAGCAATAGTAGTAGTTTCAGTAGTTGGGGTACTACTAGTAGTAGTTGTAATAGTCGTAATAATAGTAGCAATAGTAGCAGTAATAGTAGTAGCAATAGTAGAAGCAACAGTTGCAGTAGTAGAGGTAGTAGTTGCAGTAGCATTAGCAGCAGCAACACAATAGTTCTAGTAATAGTAGCAGTAGAAGTAGTTGTATTAGTAGTAATAGTAGTAGTAGTAGTCGCAGAAGTAGTAGTAGCTATAGTAGGTGTAACAGCAACAGTAGTAGTTGCAGTAGTAGTAGTAGTAGTTGTTGTTGTTGTTGTAGCAGTACTACACGTGGAAGTAGTAGCAACAGTAGTAGTCTTAGTAGTAGTAGTAGTTGCAGTAGTAGTAAAATAAGTACTAGTAGTAGTTGTAGTAGTAGTAATAGTTGGAGAAGAAGTCATAGTTGTAGCAGTAGTGGTAACAGTAATAGTTTTCATAGTAGTAGTTGTTGTTGTTGTAGTAGAAGTAACAGTAGACGTTGTAGTAGCTGTAGCAGTAGTAGTAGTTGTTATAGCTGTCGGAGTGGTCGTAGTACTAATGGCATTATCAGTAGTATCAGTAGTATCAGTAGTAATAGTTGTAGTGGTCACAGTAGTAGTAGCAATTGCAGTAATAGTAAGATTAGCAGCATCGGTAGTAGCAGTAGCGGTAGTAGCGGTAGTAGCAGTAGTAGTAGTAGTAGCACTAGTAATAGTAGAAGTAGTAGTAGCAGTAGCAGCAGCAGCAGTAGTAGCAGCAACAGTAGTTGTAGTTGTAGTAGTAGAAGTAGTACTACCAGCTATTGCAATAGTAGCAGTAGTACTAGTAGTACTACTAGTACTAGTAGCAGCAGCGGGAGTAGTTGTAGTAGTAGTAGTAGTAGTAGTAGCAAAAGATGTAGTAGTAGTAGTTATTGTAGTAGTAATAGTGGGAGAAGAAGTCATAGTAGTAGGAGTAGCGGTAGCAGTATTAGTTTTGATAGTTGTAGTAGTAGTAGTAGTTATTGTAGTAGAAGTAGCAAAAGTTGTTATAGTTGTTGTAGAAGTAGCAATAGCAGCAGTAATTGTTATAGTAGTCATAGTGGTCATAGTACTAGTGGCATTAGTTCTAGTACCAGTAGTATTAGTAGTAGTAGTCGCAATAGTAGTAGTAGCAGCAATAGTAGTAGTAGCTGTAGTAGTGGTTGTAGTAGTAGCGGTAGTAGGAGGAGTAGTAGTAGCAGCAGTAGTAATAGTAGAAGTAGTAGTAGTAGTAGGAGTAATATTAGTAGGAGTAGCAATAGTAGCAGTAGCAATAGTGGTAGTAACAGTAGCGGTACTAGTAGTAGTAGTAGCAGCAGCGGCAGTAATAGTAGTTGTCGTACTAGTAGTAGTACTAATAGTAGTAGTAATATGAGTAATAATAGTAGTAGTAGTAGAAGTGGTATTAGCTGTAATAGGTGTTGTAATATTAGTAATCGTAGTTGTAGTAGTAGTAGTAGCAACAGTAGTAGTAGTAGTATTGGCAGTAGTAGTAGTCGCAATTGCAGTAGTTGTAGTAGTAGTAGCTCTAGTAATAGTAGTAGTGGTTGAAGTAGTAGCAGAAGTAGTAGTAGTATTAGTATTAGTAGTAGCAATAGTAGGAGTAGTATTGGTAGTTGTAGTTGTAGTTGTGGTAGGAGGGGGAGTCGTAGTAGTAGTGGTAGCTATAGTTGTAGTAGTAGTAGTAGTATTAGTAGTCGTAGCAACAGAAGAAGTAGTAGTAGTTGTAGTAGTAGTAGTAGTAGTAGTAGTAAAAGTAATAGTAGTAGTAGTTATAGTGGTAGCAGTAATGGTAGTAGTTGCGGTAGTAGTAGTAGTGGTAATATTAATAGTAGGAGTTCTTGGAGTAGTTGCAGTGGATGTAGTAGTAGTTGTAGTAGTAGTGTAGTAGTAGTAGTTGTATTACTAGTAGTAGAGGTAGTAGCAGTAGCAGTTGTAATAGTAGCAGAAGTAGTTATAGTAGCAGAAGTTGTACTAGTAATAGTAATCCTAGTAGTAGTTGTACTAGTAATATGAGTGGTAGTAGTAGTAGGAATACCAGTAGCCAAAGTAATTGCAGGAGTTTTTTTAGAAGTAGGAGTAGAAGTAGTAGCAGTACTTGTAGTAGTAGTAGTAGTAGTAGTAGTAGTAGTAGTAGTAGAAGTTGTAGCAGTGGTAGTAGTTGTAGTAGTAGTACTAATAGTAGCAGATGTAGTAATAGTTGGAGGAGGCGCAACAGTAGTAGTAGTAATAGTAGCCGTAGAAGTAGTTGTAGCAGAAATAGTAGTAGTTGTTGTTGTTGTATTCATCATAGTAGTAATAGTAATAGGAGTAGCAGTAGTTGTAATAGTAGTGTAGTGGTAGTGGCAGCAGTAGTAGCAGCAGTAGAGGTAGTTGTACTAATCGTAGTTGCAGTAGTATTAGTAATAGTAGTCATTGTAGTAGTAGTAGCAGGGGGAGTAGTCGTAGTAGTAGTGGTGGTTATGGAAGTAGAACTAGAAGTTGTAGTAGAAGTTGTAATAGTAGTAGTTGTTGCTGTTATAGTTGGAGAAGTAGTAGCAGTAGTTGGAGTAGTAGTAGGTGTAGTAATAGCAGCAGTAGAAGTAGTAGTAGTAGTAGTAGTAGTTGTTGTTGAAGAAATAGTAGTAGGAGCAGGAGGAGCAGCAGCAGTAGGTGAGGTTTTAGTAGTTGTTACAGTAGCAGTAGTAATAGTAGTAGTTGTAATAATAGTAGTTGTAGTAGTAATAGGAGGAGGAGGAGTAGTAGTAGTTGCTGTAGCAGTCATTGTTGTACTACTACTAGTTGTTGTAGTAGTATTTGTGTTGGTAGTAGTAATTTTTGTTATTGTAGTAGTAGTGGTAGTAGTAGTTGTGGTTGTAGTAGTAGTAGCACAGCATCAGCAGCTATAGAAGTAGTAGTAGTGGCATTCGCGTTTGTTGTAGTAGTAGCAGGAATACTTGTAGTAGTAGTAGTTGCAGCAGCAGCTGTAGTAGTAGTAGAAATAGTAGTACCTGTTGTTTGTGGCTGTAGTAGTTGTAGTAGTAATAGGAATAGTAGTAGTCGTAGTTGTAGATGTTCTTGTAGTTGTAGTTCTAGGTGTAGTAGTAGTTGTTG
This sequence comes from Trichopus zeylanicus subsp. travancoricus, assembly GCA_005019695.1. NCBI lineage: Eukaryota > Viridiplantae > Streptophyta > Magnoliopsida > Dioscoreales > Dioscoreaceae > Trichopus > Trichopus zeylanicus. Next base: position 506,084 of record RXID01021634.1, read on the forward strand.
TAGTAGTAATATTTGTAGTAGTAGTAGTAGTAGCAGTAGTAGTAGTAGTAGCAGTAGTAGTAGTCGTAGTAGTAGTATTAGTAGCAGTAGTAGTAGTGGTGGTCATCGTAGTAGTAGTAATAGTAACAGCAATAGTAGTAGTCGTAGTTGTTGTACCCGAACTAGTAATTGTAATAGTAGAAACAACAGTAGGAGCTGCAGTAGCAGGAGTGTTAGGAGTAGTAGTAGTACTTGGAGTTGTAGTAGTAGTAGGAGTAGTATTAATAGTAGTTGTAGAAGGAATAATAGTAATGGTAGTAGTAGTAGAAGTAGTAGTAGTCGCAGGAGCAGCAACAGTAGTGGTAGAAGTAGTGGTAGTTGTATTAATATTGGTAGTAGTAGTAGTAGCTGTAGTGTTGTAGTATTTGTAGCAGTTGGAGTAGTAGTAGCAGCAGTAGCAGTGGCATTAGTTGTAGTAGCAGCAGTGGTAGTAGTCATAGTAGTAGTAGTTGTTGTTGTTGTTGTAAGACTGGTTGTAGTATGACTAGTAGTAGTAATAGTAGTAGAAGTAGTAGTGCGAGTAGTAGTAGAAGTAGTAGCAGCAGTAGCAATAGTAGTTGTAGTAAAAGTTGTTGTAGCACCAGCATCCACAGTTGGAGTACGAGTAGTTGTACTTGGGTTAGGAATAATAGTAGTTATAGCAAGAGTAGGAATAGGTGTGGAAGTAGTAATTATAGTTGCGGTAGTAGTAGGAGTGGTTGTAGTAATAGAAGTAGGAGTAGAAGTGGTAGTAGTAGTAGTACGAGTAGTAGTAGTAGTAGTAGTAGTATGAAGAGTAGTAGTAGTAGTAGTAGCACAATTGCGAGTAGGAGGAGTAGTAGTAATTCTGCTGCGGCTACTACTACTGTTGCTAAAACCACTATTACTACTTCTACTACTACTACTGCTACAGCTGCGACTTCTGCAACTACTACAATTGCTACTATTATGGTTACTACTGCTGCTACTTCCACTATTATGGGTACTATTACGGCTATTGCTACTATTATTGCCACAACTAATGCTATTATTGCTATTGCAGCAACTACTACTAATATTACTTCTACAACTGTTACTACTGCTACTACTACTATTGCTATTACTATCATTACTACTACTACTACTGTTACTGTTGTTCATACTACAGCTACTGCTACTACTATTACTACCAGTACTAATTCTACTATGACTATAACTGCTAATATTAGTACAACTACTACAAATACTACAACTAATACTACAACTTCTCTTGCAACAACAACAACTACTACTACTACTAAATCTCCTCCTGCTATTATTGTTGTTACTACTACTATTGTTATAACTACTGCTACTGCTACTAATACTACAACTACTACTACTATTGTTGCTGCTATAACAGCTATTACTACAACTACCACTACTACGGCTACCAACACTACTACTACTAGTATTACTATTATTGCTACTACTACAACCTCTGATACTATTACTACTCCTGCTACTATACATAGTGCTACTACTATTATAGTTGTTGTTTCTACTGCTACTACACCTACTACTACAAGTACTACTACTCCTAACACTCTTACAACTTCAACTAATACTACTACTACTGCTACTACTACTACTACACTCCTACTACAACGACTACAACTTCTGCTACCACCACGACCACCACTACTACTATTACTACCACAACCACTACTACTACTATTCCTACTGCCACTACTACTACAATTACTCATACTAAAAAAACTACTGCAAATACTGCTACTACAACTACTACTAGTATTGCTACTCCTACTCCTAGTGCTATTGTTACTACTACTATTGCTATTGCTACTATTGCTTCTATTACGACAACAACTACTACTAGTACTACTACTACTACTACTACAACAACAACAAGAACAAACACTACTAGTACTACTACTACTACTACTACTACTACAGCTACTAGTTCAACTACTACTACTGCTACTCCTACAACTACTGGAATTACTACTACTAATACTAACACTACTACTACTACTACTGTTACTACTACTAATACTTACACTCCTACTACTTCTACCACTATTTCTACAACTACTTTTACTACTTCTACTACAACTACAACTCTTGGCACTCCTACCACTTCTACGACTACGAATCCAACTCCAACTACTACTAATACGACTACTACTACTACTATTACTACTACTATTAAAATCACAACTACAACTATTATGACTACTCCTACTGCAACTACTGCTCCAACTACTACTACTACTACTACTTTTCGTACTAACGCTACTACCCCAAACACTCCTACTGCTACTACTATTGCAACAGCTGCTACTGTTGCTGCTACTACTACTACTACTACAAATACTACTACTACTGCTATTCCTACTACTGCTACTGCTACTACTACTACTAAGACTACTACAATATTAGTAGTAGCACAAATGCTACAACTACTACCCCTTCCACAATTGCTACTATGACTGCTACTATGAATACTACAACTATGACTACTGCTACTACTGCTGCTACTACTATTACTACTAGTACTACTACTATTCCTATTCCTAATTATATTACTGCTACTTCTACTACTCCACCTACTACCACTACTACACCTCCTATGACACCTACTCCAACTCCTACTACTACTACAACTCCTACTGTTATGACTGCCCCCACTCCAACTACTACTACACCTACTACAACTCTTACTCCAACTCCTACAACCACAACTACTATTACCGCTGCTGCTGCTACTACTACTACTACAACTTCTGCTACTACAACTACTACTCCGACAACAACAACTACTACTAATACAACTGTTACTACTACCTAGACTTCTTCTACTATTATGACTACCATTATGACTTCTACTACTACTATTATAACTACTATTGTTGCAGTTGCTACTGCTCCAACTTCTACTATTACTACAACAACTACTACTATTACTACTTCTACTACTACTACTACCACCACTACTACTACTACTGCTACTACTACTGCTACAACTACTATTACTACTACTACTACAACTACTACTATTAGTTCTACTACCACTACAACTACTACTGCTACTATTCTTACTCTTACTCCTCCTACTGCAACAACCAGTCCTTCTCCAACTCCTACTGCTACTTCTACTCCAACTACTACTACTACCCCTACTCCAACAACAACTATGCCTACTGCTGCTCCTACTCCAACTCCTACTCCAACCCCTACTACTTCTCCTACTACCACTACTATTACTACTAGTACTACTACTACTATTACCACTACTACTAGTGCTACTATTACTACTACTGCTGCTACTGCTGCTGCTTCTACTACTAGTACAATTTCTACTACTACTACTCCTACTACAACAACTACTAATACGAACACTTCTACTACTACTACTACTACTACTACTACTACTACTACTTCTACCACCACCAACACCACCACCACTACTACTAATACTAACACTACTACTGATACTGCTACTACTACTATGACCACTACTACTACTCCTCCTTCTCCTCCTCCTCCTCCTCCTACTACTACTACTAATACTAACATTTCTACTACTACTACTACTCTTGCTGCTAATACTAACACTACTACTACTACTATTATTGCTACTCGTAACACTCCTACAACTTCTATGACAACCTACTACTCCTACCACTCCTACAACTCCTACTACTACTACTTCTACACTCATACTACTACAACAACAAGTACTACTACTACTACTACAACAACTTCTACTCTTATGACTACTCCTACTACTACTGCTACTCTTACCACTACTACTTCTACTACTACTACTCGTTCGAATATCGCTACTTCAAATGCTCTGATTACTACTACTACTACTCCTACTATTGCTATTACTACTAATTCTAATACAATAATAACTACTACCACTACTAGAACTTCTGTTGTTGTTGCTACTACAAATACTACTACTATTGCTGCTACTTCTACTACTACTGCTACAACTCCTACTACTTTGCCAATAGTGCAATAGCTGCTACAACTAAAACTACAACTATGACTAATACTACTCCTACTATAACTGCTACTACTCCTACTACTATAACTACTACTACTACTACTACTAATACTACTACTACTATTACTACTACTAATCTCATAATTACTACAACACCAGCAACAACTACTAGTACTCCAACTATTACTACAACACCAACAACAACTATGACTACTATTACTTCTACTTTAACTTCTAGGACAACTGCTACAGCTACTATTATGAATACTGCTACTATTGCGACCATAACTATAGATGTTGCTACTATTGCTACTATTACTACTAGTACTACTACTCCTATTACTCCTACAACTCCTGCTACTTCCACTCCTTCAGCTACTACAACCCATACTCCAACTACTACTTCTCCAACTATGACTGCTACTCCAACTCGTACTACTACCAATGCTGCAACTCCTAAAACTACTAGTACAAGAACAAAAGCAACAATAACAACTACGACTACGACTAGTACTCCCACTACTACCACTACTACCACTACTACTCCCACTACCAATACTCAAACTAACACTACTCATACAACTAATCCTAATTCAGCCCCTACTACTACTACTACTACTACTACTATAGTTGCTGCAACTACTGCTACAACTACAACTACTGCTACTACAATTACAACTACTACTGTTGCTGTTACGAATACTACTACTAATATCGCTACTACTACTGCTACTACTACTACTTCTCCTAATACTATTACCACTACTTCTAATACTGCTACTACTACAACTGCTACTATAACTAATAATACTTCTCCTACTACTACAACTACTAGTGCGAGTATTTCTATTACTACCACAACTACTACTACTACTTCTATTGGAATTACTACAATAAATACTATTGCAATGACAGCTACTATTACACCTACAACTGCTACGACTGCTAGTACTACACCTATAACTACTACTATGGCTACAACTGCTACAACTACTACCACTTCTACTTCTACTTCTACTACTACTGTTGCTACTAGTACAACTACTACAAAAAGAAATACTATTACTGCTACTAGTACTACTACTACAACAACAAATACTACTTCTACTACTACTTCTACTACAAGTTCTCCTATAATAGCAATAGCAACTACAACTACTGCTACTTCTACTGCTTCTACTACTACTATGACTACAACTTCAGCTACTGCGACTATTGCTAATACTTCTACTACTATCACTTCTACTACTATGACCACTACAATTACTGCTATAACTACTACTAATACTTTTTTGACTACTACTACTACTGGTACTACTGCATCTATTACAACTACTACTACTCCTATTGCCGCTACTACTATTACTATAACTACAACTAGTACTAGCACTTCTACAACAACTACTGCTACTCTTGCAACTACTACTGCTACTACTACAACTGTTACTACTACTACTACTACTACTACTACTACTACTACTACAGATACAACTACTATTGCATAAAATTCAATAACAACAACAACTACTACTACTACTACTACTACTACTTCTGCTACTACATCCACTACAACTACTACTACCACAGTAGTTGTTGAGGCAGCTGCTATTGTCACTACTACAACTACAACTACTAACAATACTACTGCTGCAACTATTACTACAACAATAATAACTACTACTACTATTGCTAATACCCTCAATACGACTACTACTACTGCTACCACTACTGCAACAGCTACTATTGCTACTACTACTACCACCACCACAACAACAACAACCACTACTACAATAACAACTACTACTACAACTACCACAACTACTACTTCTATAACGACTACTACTATTACTACTACTATTATGCCTACTGCCACTACTATTGATACTGCTACTAAAACTACAACTACACCAACTCCTAATACTTCTACTACAACAACTACTATTATTATTGCTACAACTACTATTGCTACTTCTACTATAAGTAGTACTACTACTGCTTCTATTGCTACAACAACAACTACTACTACTTCTGCAGCTACTACAACTACTACTACTACCACTACTACTGCTACTACTTATGCTGCAACTTTTGCTACTGCTACTACTATGACTACTACTACTGTTGCTACTACTACTAGTACTACTACTATTGCAACTACTACTACGACTACTACTACTACTACTACTAGTGCTGCTACTATTGCAACTACTATTGCGACTACTACTACTACTACTATTGCTATGACTATTACCACGACTACTACTTTTCCTACTACTATTACTACGACGACTACTTCTGTTGCTACAACTACTACTACTCCAACTAAAACTACTACTAGTATTATAGCTACTAATACCACCATGACTACTACCACTACTACAACTATTACTCCAACTACTACTACTACTTCTACTACTACATTTACAACTGCTACTACTACTACTTCTGCTACTATTACTACTACTACTATTACTACTACTAATGCTACTACTACTGCTATAAGTACTATCGATGCTGCTTCAACTCCTACTACTAGAACTGCTCCTACTATTGCTACTACTACTACTACTTGTACTACTGTTGCTGCTGCTTCTCCTACTACTACTACTACTTCTGCTACTATAACTACCACTGCTACTTCTCCAACTAGTAAGTCTTCTACTACTACTACTCCTATTGCTATTGCTACTACCATGACTACGGCAACAACTACTACTACTACAACAACAACAACAACTAGTACTACTGCTATTGCAGATGCTGCTACTACTACTATGACAACTACTACTTTCGCTACTACTATTACTAGCAATACTACTACAACTGCTGCTGCTGCTACTACTACTACTGTTACTACTACTAATAATAATATCACTTGTACTACTACCACTATTTATACTACTACTACTATAGCTACTAACACTGCTTCCACTACTACTGCTGCTGCTGTTCTTGCTACTTCTATTGCCACTGCTACTACTATTACTACTACAATTATCGCTATTTCTAACACTACTACTGCTGCTATTCCTATAGCTGCTACTATTGCTACTACCCCCACTACTACTACTATACCTACTTCTTCCCCTATTATTATACCTACTTCTTCTCATACTGCTACAACTGCTAATAATACTGCTTTTGCTGGTATGACTACTATGTCTACTACTACTTCTACTACAACTTCTCGCGCAACTACTACAACAATAAGTACTATTTCTATTGCTACTGGTTCTATTTCTGCTACTACTTATATTACTATTGCTACTATTAGTACTATTACTGCCTATACTACTGTTAGTACCACTACTGCTACTATTACTACTACTACTAGTATGACAACTACTATTGCTACTACATGAACAACTACTACTACTACTATAACTACTACTATTACTATGACAACTACAACAACAACAACAACTACTACTACTACGAGTAGTACTACCACTACTACCATGATAACTACTACTACTACGACTACACGCACTGCTGCTACTACTGCTCCTACAATGACAACTTCTACTACAACTACTACTACTTCTGCTATGCTACAGCTGCTTTTGCCGCTCTTACTACTATGACTATTACTACTACTACTACTATTACAACAACAATAAATACTACTGCGACTACTACTACGACTACTACTACTACTACTACCATTACTAATAATAATAATAATAATAATAATAATAGTAATAAAAATAATAATACTTCAACAACTAATTCTACTACTACTACTGCTGTTTCTACTAATACAACTACTACTACTACAATAACTATTCTGACTACTACAACTACTCCTACTGCTACAACAATAATAACAACTACTACTACTGCTGTTGCTACTATGACTACTACTTCTACTACTACTACTGCTACTAATTCTACTACTATTACTACTACTACTACTACTACTACTTTTACTACTGCTACTACTACTACTACTACTACTAGTTTTATAAGCAGTAGTAGCATTAGTAGTCGTAGTATTTGAATTAATAGAAGTAGTAGCAGTAGTAGTAGTAGTAGAAGTAGAAGTAGTAGTAGTCATAGAAGTAGTAGCAGTGGTAATAGTGGTAGTAGAAGTTGTAGTAGTAGTAGAAGCTATAGTGGTGGTAGTTGTGGTAGTAGAAGTTGTAGTAGTTATAGAAGTAGTAGTAGTAGTAGTAGTAGTAGAAGTAGTAGTAATATTAGTAATAGTAGTAGTAGTAGTAGTAGTAGTAGGAGGAGGAGGAGGAGGAGAAGTAATAATAGTAGTAGGAGTAGCTGTATGTGTAGCAACCAAAGTAGTATCAAAAGTAGTAGTATTATTTGAAGTGTTAGTAGTAGTAGGAGTAGTAGGAGTACCAGTAGCAGTAGTAGTAATAATAGCAGCAGAAATAGCTTTAGTAGTAGTAATTGTAGTAGTTCGAGTAGTAGTTGCATTAGTAAGAACACTTGTAGTAGTACCAGCGGTAGTACTAGTCGTAGTAAAAGTAATAATATTAGTAGTAGTAATAGTAGTAGTACTAGTACTAGTAGTAATAATAGTAATTCGAGTAGTAGTAGTTATTGTAGTTGCAGCAGTAGTATTTGCAATAGTAGTAATATTAGTTGTAATAGTAATAGTTACAATAGTATGAGTAGGAGTAGAAGTAGTAGCAATAGTAGTAGTATTAGTCATAGTTGTTGTAGTAGTAGTTGTCATAGTAGTAGGAGGAGAAGTTGTAGTAGTAGTTGTAGAAGTAGTAGTTGTCATCGTTGTAGTAGTAGTAGTAGTAGAAGTAGTAATAGTAGTAGTAGTAGTAGTAGAAGTAGAAGTAGTATTAGAGGGAGTAGCAGTAGCTGTAGTAAGAAAAAGTAGTTAGTATAAGTAGTAGTAGTAAAATAGTAGCAGTAGTAGTAATAGTATAATAGTAGTAGTAGTAGTAGTAGTAGTAGTAGTGTAGTTGTAGAGATAGTTGTGGTAGCAGTAGTTGTTGTAGTAGTGTAGTAGTAGCAGTAGTGGTAGAAGTAGAGGTAGTAGTAGTAACTATTGTAGTAGTTGTAGCAGTAGCAGTAGCAATAGCATTAGTTGCAACAACTGTAGCAGTAGTAGTAGTAGTGGTAGTAGTTGCAGTAGTAGTAGCTTTGGTAGCAGTAGTGTAGAAGTTGCAGTTGTAGCAACACCAGTAGTATGAGTAGACGTAGTAGTAGTTAAAGTATAAGTAGTATTAGTAGTAATAGCAATAGTGTTTGCAGCAGTAGTTGTGATGGTAAGTAGTAGCAATAGTAGTTGTTGCCATAGTAATAAAAATAGTAGTTGTAGTAGCAATCAGTGTGGAAGTAGTAATAGTAGTAGTTTTAGTAGTTGCCATAGTAGTACAAGTAATAGTAGTAGTAGCAGTACTAGTACTAGTAGAAGTAGTAGTAGTAGTAATAGTAGTCGTATTAGCCGGAACAATTCTAGCAGTTGTTGTTGTTGTAGTAGTACTGGTAGCAATAGTAGTAGTAGTTGTTGTAGTAGTACAAGAAGCAATAGTAGTAGTAGAAGTGGTTGTCATAGTATTAGTAGTAGTTGTTGTTGCTGGGGTAATAATTAGAGTAGTAGTGGGAGTAGAAGTAGTTGCAATTGTTGTAGTAATAGTAGTAGCTATAGTAATAGTTGGAGTAGTACTAGTAGGTCTAGAAGTTGCAGCAGGAGCAGGAGTAGCAGCAATAGTAGTAGTAGTAGCACTAGTAGAAGCACAAGTAGTAGTAGTAGAAGTTGCACTAGTAGTAGTAGTAGCTATTGTAGTAGTAGCAATAGCAGAAGTAATAGTAATAATAGTAGGAGGATGAGTAGTAGTAGTAGTAGTAGAAGTGGTAGCAGTGGTAGAGTAAGCAGTAGAAGTGGAGGTAGTAGTAGAAGTAGTTGCAGTAGTAAGAGGAGGAGTAGTAGCAGAAGTATTTGTAGGGATAGTAGTAGGAGTAGGAGTTGGCATAGGCGTAGATATAGTAGTAGTAGTCCAGTAGTAGTAGTCGTAGTAGTGGCTATAGTAGTCGTGCAATAATAGTAGTTGTAGTAGGAGGAGGAGTAGTGGAAGTAGTAGTTGTAGCATTTGTAATAATAGTAGTAGAAGTAGTAGTAGTAGCAGTAGCAGCAGTATCAGTAGTAGTAGTAATAGTAATTATAGTAGTAGTAGCCGCAACAACAACAATAGCAGCAGTAGTAGTAGTTGTATTAGTAGTAGTAGAAGTAGTAGTTGTTGTAGTTGCTGTAGTAGGAACAGTAGTCGTAGGAGTAGTTGTTGTAGTAGCAATAGGGGTAGCAGGAGTACAAGTAGTAGTACAAGTCATAGTAGTAGCAGTCGTAGCAGTAGTAGTTGTAGTAGTGGCTGTAGTAGTAGTAGTAGTTGTTGTAGTAGTGTTAGCTATAGTAATAGTAGTAGTTGTAGGAGTATTAGTACTTGTAGTAGTTGTTGTAGCAGTAGTGTAATTGTCGTAGCAATATTAGAAGTAGTAGAGGCATTAGTAGGACTAGCAGTTGTAGTATTAGTAGTAGTAGCAGTAGTTGTTGTAGAAGTCATAGTAGTAGTTGTTGTTGTTGTTTTTGTGTTGTTGTTGCAGCAGTAGAAGTAGTAGTTGTGGTAATGATCATAATAGTAGTAGTAGTACTAGTGGTAGTGATAGTAATAGAAGTAGTAGTAATAGTAGTAGTAGTAGTTGTAGCCGGAGTAGTAGTATTTGTAGTAGTAGTAGTAGGAGTAGATGTAGTAGCGGAGAAAGTAGTTGTAGAAGCAGTAGTAATATTAGTACTAATAGTAGTAGTTCCTATAGTAGCAGCAGAAGTAGTTGTAGCAGTTGTAGTAGTAGTAGTCGTAGTAGTAATTGTAGTAGCAAAAGTAGTCAGAGCAATAGTAGCAAAAGTAGTATTGGTAGTGTAGCATTAATATTAGTAGAAGTAGTAGCAGTAGTATTAGCAAAAGTAGAAAAATTAGTTTAGCAGTAGTAGTAGCACAAGAAGAAGTAACAACAGGAGTGGTAGTAGTAATACTAGAGGTTGGAGTTCTCGTAGTAGTTGTTGTGCATGTTGTAGTAGTAGAAGCAGTATTTGTAGGCACAGTACTACTAATAGTAGTAGTAGTGGTAGTAGTAGTAGTAGTAGTCGTAGTCGTAGTAGTAGTAGTAGTAGTAGTAGTAGTAGTAGTAGTAGTAGTAGTAGTAGTAATAGTCACAGTAGGAGGAGTAGTAGTAGTAGTAGTAGCAGCAGCAGCAGTAGTAGTAGTAGTAGTTGTTGTTGTTGTTGTTGTTGTAGTAGTAGTAGTTATAGTTGTAGTAGTAGTTGTAGTAGTAGCATCAGTTGTAGTAGTAGCAGTAGCAGTAGTAGTGGTAGTAGTCATAGTAGCAGAAGTAGTAGAAGTATAAGCTGTATTAATAATAGTAGTATAGTTATTACTTGTAGTCGTAGTAGTGGCAATAGTAGTAGTAGTAGTACTAGTAGTAGTAATAGTAATAAGAGTAGTGGTAGTAGTAGTAGTAAATACAGTAGTAGTAGTAGTGGTTGTCGGAGGAGTAGGAGTAGTAGTAGGAATAGGTGTAGGCGAAGTTGTAGTGGTTGTAGTTGTATTATTAGCTACAACAGCAATAATAGTAGTAGTAGTAGTAGCGGTTGTAGATGTTATAGCAACAGCTGTAGTAGTGGTAGTATTATTATTAGTAGTAGTAGTCATACTAGTAGAAGTAGTTGTAGTAATAATAGTAGGTGAAGTTGTAGGAGTAGTAGTAGTAGTAGCCGTGGCAACAACAGTAATAGTATTAGTTATAGTAGTAGTGGCATTAGCAGTAGTAGCGGCAACAATAGTAGTATTTGTAGTAATAGTAGTAGTAATAGCTGCTCAAGAAGCAGCAGTAGTAGTGATAACAGTAAAAGGAGTAGGTGCAGCAAATGTAGTAATAGAACTAGTAGTAGTAGTAGTAGTAGCAGTAGTTGTTGTTATTGTTGTTTTAGTTGTAGTTGTAGTATTAGCAATAGTAGATAGCAGTAGTAATTGTAGTAGTAGTAGTTGGAGTAGTGGCAGTACGAGTAGTACTAGTAGTAGTTATTGTATTGGTAGTAGTAGTTGTCAGATCAGGAGTTGTAGTAGTAGTAGTGGTGGTAGTCAAAGCTATAGTAGTTGTAGTACTAGTAGTGGCGGCAGTAGCAACAGGCGTAGTGATGGTAGTAGTAGTAGTCGTAATAGTAGTAGTAGTAATAGAAGTGGTACTAGTACTCGTAGTAGTAGTAGTCGTTGTTGTTGTAGTTGTAGCAGTAGATGGACTTGTAGTAGTAGTGGTAGTAGTGGTAGGAGTGGTAGTAGAAGTTATAGTAGTAGTAGGAGTAGCAGTAGTAGTAGTAGTAATAGTCGAAGTAGGAGTAGAAGTAGTAGTAGTATTACTAGTAGTAGTACCAGGAGTAGTAGTAGTAGTAGTAGTAGCAGCAGTAGTTGTAGTAGCTATAGTAGTATTAGTAGTACTAATAGTAGAAGTAGTACTAGCGGTAGTAGCAGCAGGAGTTGTCGGAGTAGTAGTTGTAGCAGTAGTTGTTATTGTGTGGTAGCCATAGTAGTAGTAGTAGTTATTGTTATAGTGGACGAAGTAGCGACATCAGCAACATTAGTTGTAGCGGCAGTAGTAGTAGTAGCGGCAGTGTTAGTACTAGTTGTCATAGTAGGAGAAGTAGTAGTACTAGTACTAGCGGTAGTTGTAGCCGCAGTAGTAGCAGCAACACCAGTAGTAATACTAATTGCAGTAGTTGCAGTAGCAATAGTAGTAGTTGCAATAGTAAAAGTAGTAGTAGTAGCAGCAGCAGTTGTAGTAGTAGTAGTTTTAGGTGAAGTAGTAGCAGTAGTAGTAGCACCAGTAATAGTAGTAGTAGTTGTTGTTGTTGTTGTAGCAGTCATAGAAGGAGCAGGAGTAGTAGTAGTGGTAGTAGTAGTTGTAGTAGTCATAGTAGTAGTGGGAGCAGTAGTAGTACTAGTAGTAGTAGTAGTCATAGTTGGAGCAAGAGTAGTAGTAGTGGTAGTAGTAGTTGTAGTAGTCATAGTAGTAATAGGAGCAGGAGTAGTAGTAGCAGTAGTAGTGTTGTAGCAGTAGTAGCAGTAGTAGTAGTAGTATTAGGAGTGCCAGTCATAGTAGCAGCAGCAACAGTAGTAGTAGTAGTAGTATTAAGAGGAGGAGGAGGAGTAGTAGTAGTAGTAGTACTAGTAGGAGGAGGAGGAGGAGGAGGAGTAGTGGTATTAGTAGTAGTAGCAGTAGGAGGAGTAGTAGTAGTAGTGGTACTAAAAGTAGTAGTAGTGGTGGTAGTTGTTGTAGTAGTAGAAGTAGTAGTGCTTGTAGTAATAGTAGTTGTTGTTGTTGTGGTCGTGGTGGTAGTACTACAAGAGTAGTAGTAGTAGTACAGGTAGTACTAGAAGGAGTAGTAGTAGAAGTCGTAGTAATAGTAGTAGTTGTAATAGTAGTAGTAATTGTTGTAGTAATACTAGTAGCAGTAGTAGCAATAGCAACAGTAGTAGTAGTAGTAGTAGCCGCAGTAGGAGTAGTAGTAGTAGTAGCAATAGTAGTAGTAGTAGCAGTAGTAGAAGTAGTAGTAGTTGTTGTTGTTGTTGTTTTTGTTGTAGTAGTAGTGGTAGTGCTGGTAGGAATAGTAGAAATTGTACTAGTACTAAAAGTTGTCGTAGTAGAATCTACAGGAGCAGCTGCAGTAGTAGAAGTAGTAGCAGTAGAAGTTGTAGCTACAGCAATAGAAGTAGTAGCAATAGAGGTAGTACTGGAAGTTGTAGTAGAAGTAGTAGTAGTCGTAGCCGCAGTGGTAATGGTAGTTGTAGTAGTAGCAGTAGTGCTAGCAGTAGTAGTACTAAAAGTAATAGTAGAAGTTACAGCAGTCGCAGTAGTAGTAATAGTAGTAGCAGCAATCATAGTAGTAGTAGTGGCAATAGTAGTAGAAGCAGAAGTAACTACAGTCGTAGTAGTAAAAGTGGTAGAAGAAGTAGTAGCAGTTGTAGTAGTAGTAGTAGTAGTAGTTGTTGTTGTTGTTGTTGTTGTTGTTGTTGTTGTGATAGTTGTATTAGTAGCCGCTGTAGTATTAGTTATAGTAGTTGTCGCAATAGTAGTAGTAGTAGTAGTAGTAATAGTAGCAGTAGTAGTATTAGTAGTAGTGTTAGTGGTGGTGGTAGTAGTAGTAGTAATAGCATTTGCAGTAGTAGCACGAGTAGAAGCGGTAGTAGTTGCATTAAAAGTAATACTAGTAGTACTAGTAGTGGTTGTAGTAGATGTAGTAGGCTTAGTAGTGTAGTGGTAGTAGTAGCAATAATAAATCTAGTAGCTGAAGTAGCGGTAGTTGTAGTAGTAGTAGCAACAACAACAACAGCAGGAGCAGCAACAGCAATAGGAGAAAATGTAGTAGTTGTTGTAGTAGTTGTAATAAGAGCAATATCGTACTAGTAGCGACTGCAGTTGTAGTAGTAATAATAGTTATAGTAAGAGTAGTAGTTGTTGTTGTTCTTGTATTAGTAACAACAGAAACAACAGCTGTAGTAGTAGTTCCAACCGTAGCAGCAACGCAACAGCGGTAGTGGTAGTAGTAGTAGTAGAACAAGTCATAGTAGTAGAAGCAGTAGCAGTATTAGTAGCAGCAGTAGTAGTTTTGGGTGAAGTAGTAGGAAGAATAGTAGTTGTAGCCGCAGGAACGCCTGTAATAGTGTTTGTGGTAGTAGCTGTGGCGGAACAGTAGTAGTCGTAGTAATAGAAGCTATAAAAGTAGTAGTAGTAGTAGCAGCTGGCGCAGGAGTAGGAGTAGTAGTAGTAGTAAAAGAAGTAGTAGCCGTAGGAGTAGTAGTGGTAGGAGTAATAGTAGTAGTAGGAGGAGGAGTAGGAGTACTAGTAGTCATAGTAGTAGTGTTAATGTAGTAGTAGTAGTAGTAGTAGTAGTAGTAGTAATAGCAGCTGCAACAATACTAGCAGCAATGTAAGGAGTAGGAGTATTAGCATTAGTAGCAGTAATAGTAGTAGTAGGTGTAGTAGTGGCAGTCGGTGTAGGAGTAGAGGTAGTAGTAGTAATAGTAGCAGTTTTACTACTAGTAGTAGTTGTTGTAGTAGTGATAGCAGCAGTAGTAGTAGTAATAGTAGTATTTATAGCAATAGAAGTAGTAGCAGTAGCCGCAGTAGTAGTTACAGTAATAGTAACGACAATAGCAGCAGTGGTAGGAGCAGGAGCAGTAGTAGTAGTAGTAGTATTTGTAGTAGTGGCAGTAGGAGTATTACGATTAGTAGTTTTGTTATTAAAAGTAGCGGTAATACAATTAGTAGTAGTAGTAGTGGCAATCGGTGTAGTAGTAGGAGTAGTAGTAGTAGTAGTAGTAGTAGTAGTAGTAGTAGTAGTAGTAGTAGTAGAGTTAGTGTTAGTAGTAGTAGTACCCGTAGTATTAGTAGAAGTTGTAGTAGTAGTAGTAGTAGTAGTAGCAGCAGCAGCAGTAGTAGTAATAGTAGTAGTAGTAGTAGTAGTAGGAGCAGTTGTAGGAGTAGTTGTAGTAGTAAAAATAATAGTGGCAGTACTACTACTTGTAGTAGTAGTAGTAGTAGCAGTAGCAGTTGTAGTAGCAGCAGCAGTTGCATTAGTTTTAGCAACAGTACTAGTAGTAGTTGTTGTATTTGTAGTAGTATTAGTAGGAGTATTAGTTGGAGTTGTAGTTGTTGGAGTAGTGATTGTAGCAATAGCTGTAGCAAAAGTAGTACTTGTAGTAGTAGTAGTAGTGGTGGTGGTGGCCGCGGCAGCAGCAGTAGTTGTAGCAATAGTAGTGGGTATTATAGTTGTAGTATTAGTAGTAACGTTTGGGGTAGGAATAGAAGTAGTTGTAGGAATAGTAGTAGTAGAAGTAGTGGTAGCAGTAGTAATACTAGTATTAGTAGTGGTCGTTGTAGTAGTAATAGTAGTAGGGGCAGGATTTATAGTAGTAGTAGTAGTAGCCGTAGTAGCAACAGTAGTAATATTAGTATTAGTAGTAGTAGTTATTGTAGTAGTAGTAGTAGTAGTAGGGTTTATAGTAG
Source organism: Trichopus zeylanicus subsp. travancoricus (assembly GCA_005019695.1). Classification (NCBI taxonomy): domain Eukaryota; kingdom Viridiplantae; phylum Streptophyta; class Magnoliopsida; order Dioscoreales; family Dioscoreaceae; genus Trichopus; species Trichopus zeylanicus. The sequence goes on from RXID01021634.1 coordinate 522,126, forward strand.
TATGAGTAGTAGTAATAGTAATAGCAGCAATAGGAGTTGGAGTAGGACTAATAGTAGTAATAGTAGTAATAGGTGTAGTAGTAGTATTATAAAGAGTTGTAGTAGGAACAGTAGTGGGAGTTGTAGTTGTTGTAGTGGTAGCAGTATTAGTCTTAGTTGTAGTAGTAGTGGTAGTAGATATAGTTATAGTTGTAGTAGTAGTAGTAGCAGTACCAGTAGTAGCAGAACTAGTAGTAGTAGTTGTACTAGTTGTAGTAGTAGTAAGAGGAGTTGTAGTAGTAATAGTAGGAATATTAGTAGTAGAAGTAGTAGTATTGCTACACCTATTACAACCACTACTACAATTAATACTACTACTTCAACTACTTCGTCTAGCACTACTAAGACAGCTGCTACCGCAACTGCAACTACTGCTACAACTGCAACTGCTACTACTACTACTACTACTACAACTATAGCTATGACTACAGCTACTACAACTACGACTACTACTACTGCAACTGCTACTACTACTACTATTGCTACAACTACTACTGCTTTTGCCGCAACTACTACTACTACCACTACAACTGCTGCAACTAACTGCTACTACTCCTGCTAGTACTACTACTTCTCCTACTACTATTGCTACTGCTACTACTACTTCTACTACTACTACTGCTGCTACTACTAATGCATCTGCTACTACTACTGTTACCACTATTACTATTACTATTGCTACTACTACTACCATTACTACTACTACTGCTACTACTACTCCTACTACAATGACTGCTCCTACTATGGCTGCGACTGCTACTACTACCGCTGCTGCTGCTACGATTACTACTATAACTTCAGCTAAATCTACTACAAATACTACTACTGCGATTACGAAAACAACTACTGCGACTGCTGCTACAACTACTACAATGGCTGCAACTGCGACTACTGCTACTTTTACTACGACGATCGTAACTACGACTACTACTACATTGCAAATACTGCTTCTACTAGTAGCATAATTATCATAACTACTACTACCACTACTACTACAACTGCTCTCCTACTATTGCTACTACTACTGCTACAACTACAACTACTACTACTACTGCCATGCCTACTAGTGCTACTACTACTGCTACTGCTACTACCACTACTACTACTACCACTGCTGTTGCTACCACTACTATTGCTACCACACTACTACTACTGCTGCTGCTACTGCTATCACGACTTCTACTGCTACTGCTATAATAGTACAACTGCTACAAGGATAATTGCTACCTCTACTACAACAGCAACTACTACTGCTACTACTAGAACAACTACTACACTACCGCAACTATAGTTGTTGCCACAACTACTACGACAACTACTACAGTTGCTACTACTACTGCTACTCAACTACTTCTACCACTACAATTACTACTGCGGATCCTACTACTAATACTAAAACTATAGCAACAACTACAACTTCTCCTACTACTATTACTACTGCTGCTGCTACTACTACTGCGAGTAATACTATTGCTGCTGTGACTACTGCTGCAATGACTAGTATAACTGCTATGACTACTACTAGTGCTACTACTACTATTGCAACTATTACTTCTACTTCTATTACTACTAATGCAAATATAGCTACCGCTACTTCAATTACCACAATTGCTACTATTGCTACTATAAGTACTATTACTAATACTACTACTACTACTACTACTACAGCTACAACAACTAATGCCACTACTACTGCTTCCTCTACTACTTTTACTTCTGCTATTACTATAGCTACTACTGCTGCTGCTGCTACACCAACCAATACTACAACTAATAGTACTACTGCTACTGCTACAATCTGTTGCTACCACTATTTTAACTGCTACAACTGCTACTACAATTATTACTACAACTACTACTACTACATCTACTACTTCTGCTACTACTGCTACTGTTGCTACAACAAAAACTACTACTTCTGCAACTATGACAATTAGTGTTGCTGCTACTACTACCACTGCTACTGCTATGACTACGACTATTATTACTACTGCTACTATTACAACAACAGCTAGTATTACAACAACTGCTACTATTAGTGCTACTAATACAACAATAAATATTAATGCTACTATTACTACTACTACCTCTCCTGCAACAACAATAACTCCTACAACTAAAACTTCTCCTAAAACAACAACAGCCATGACTACTACTACTAATGCTACAATTGTTGCAAATGCTACTACTACTGCTATCGCTGCTGCTGCTACCAGTACCACCACTGCTACTATGGCTACAACTACGACTGCCATTACTACTACTTCTACTACTTTTACTACTACTACAACTACTCCGACTACAACTACTGCTACTCAAACTAATACTACGGCTACTATTATACAACTGCTACTAGTTGTATTACTGCTACTACTTCTACTACTATTAGTACAACTAATACCATTACTTCTAGTACGATTACTACTATTGCAAATACTGCTACGACTACTTTGATGGCCACTACTACAAGTTCCTCTACTACCACAGCTACTACCACTACTCCGACACAAACTAATACTACTGCGGTTACTACTACTACTGTTGCTATGAGTATTACCACTACAATACGACAACTACTACCACTTCTACTACTATTACATCTTCTACTACTGCTACTAGTACTACTACTACTTCCACTTCTTCCACTACTATTACTACTACTACTACTACAACTACTACTACTTCTACTACTACTACTACTATTGCTAGTAGGCTGCTATTGCTACTACGACAACTATTACTACTACTACTACCACTACTTCAACTACTACAACTGCTGCTTTGCTACTGCAATTACTACTACAATTACTATTGCCCCTACTTCTACTACTGTTGCTATTACAAGTCTGACTACTACTACCACTACTACTACAATTGTTATAACTCTTGCTACTACTGGTGCTACTAATGCAATAACAAATACTACTGCAACTACTACTACTACTACTACTACTACCTCTCCTATAACAAGAATAACTACTACTACTACTTCCTCTACAACAACTACTACTGCTACTACTAGTAACCCTACAACTACTACTAATGCTACTACTACTACTACTATTTCTATTGCTGCTGCTACTACTACTACTTTTATTACTTCTGATACTGCTACTACTGCCACTATGGCTACTTATCACACTACTATCGCTACTGCTACAACTATTGCTACTACTACTACTGCTACTCTAACTAATACTACTGCTGCTACTAGTATTACTACAACTACTTCTACTACAAATACTAATACTACTACTACTAGTAGTACTGCTACTACTATTACAACTGCTACTATTGCTGCTGCTGCTTCTACGACCGCTATTGCTATTGTTGCTATCACTACTTAGACTGCTACAGTTACTGCTACTGCTACTATAATTACTACCACTATTACTACTACATCTAGTACTACAACTACTTCTGCTACTCTTACTGCTATTGCTACTACTGTTACTACTGCTACTACTATTATGACTGCTACTGTTGCTACTACTACTACTGCTACTACTACTACTACAACAACTACTACAACTACTACAACTGCAACTACTGCTACTTCTATAACTACTACTACTACCACTACTACTGCTGCTACTAGCACTAACAGCTACTACTGTTATAGTTATTGCTACTACTCCTACTCCTACTACAACTACCACTTCTACTACTACTTCTATTACTAATGCTACTACTACTATTATTACTACTACTACACCTACTACTAGCACTACTGCTTCTACTATGACTACAACTACTAATACTGCTACTACTACTACTACTACTACTACTACTAGTAGTACTACTAGTGCTAGTGCTACTACTAGTGCTGCTACTACTACAATAACTACTACATCTTCTACTACTACTACTACTACAAATACTATTACAGCTGCTATAGCTACTACAGCTACTACTATTACCGTTACTACTACTGCTACTGCTACTGCTACTACTACTACTACTATGACAAGTACTACTTCTACTACAACAACTACTACTGCTAACGCTACTACTGCTACTTCAGATACTACCGCTACTACTACTCCCACTGCTACTATGGCTGCTACTGCTACTACTACTACTACTACTCCAACTACTTTTGCAACCAATGCACCTGCTGCAATAGCTACTACTACAACTATAACTACTACAGCCACTGCTGGTACTATTGCTACTATGGTTGCTAATAATACTACTCCAACTACAACTGTTACTAATACTACTGCTAATATTACTATTACTACTACAACTACTGCCACTGCTACTAATACTTCTTTTCCTTCTTCTACTGTGACTGTTACTACTACAATTACTACTTCTACTACTGCTGCAATTACTACTACTACTATTACTACAATTGCTACAACTGCTAATACAGCTACTACTTCTACTACTACTGCTACTACATCTACTACTGCTACTACTACAATTACTACTAATACTGCTACCACTACTTTGACTCCTACAACTAGTTTGAGTGCTACTACTATTACCACTACTGCAACTACTACTACTCTACCACTACTACTACTACTTCTACTACTACTTCTCCTACTACTACAACTACTGCTACTACAACTATTACTACGACTTTTGCTGCTCCAACTATTGCTAGTGTTGCCACTGCTACTACTCCTGCTACTAGTTTTGCTAGTACTACTACTACTAAAACTAATGTTGCTACAACTACTACTGCTACTACTACTACTACTACTTCTGCTACTATATCTACAACTAATGTTAATGATACAACTGTTGGTACTGCTGCTGCTCTAACTACCACTACCACTGATGCTACTACTGCTACAACAACTACTACTAGTACTACTACTATTAGTACTATGACTACCACTACTACTACATCTACCACTTCTACAACTACTACTACTATTCCTACTATTGCTACTACTGCTACAGCTACTACTCCAACAACTATAGCTATTAGTATTACTATTGTTGTGGCAACAATAGCCTCTACTACTACTACAACTATTAGTTCTGCTACTATTAAGACTACTCCTACTACTATTGCTACAGTTTCCACTACTGCTACTACTACTATTGCAACGCATGCTACTACTAATGCTGCTGCTACTAGTAATATTGCTATTGCTGCTGCTACTACTACTCCTATAACTTCTAGTACTATTACTACTACTACTATGACTGCAACTATTACTACTAGTACTTCCAATATTACTAGTACTACTAATGCTGCTACTGCTATTGCAGCTACTGCTTTTGTTGCTACTGCTACTACTACTCTTACTACTTCTACTGCCACTAATGTATATACTGCTACTGCTACTACTACTACTAATACTACTACAACTACTTTTGCGACTACGCTTACAACTAGTAATACTACTATTACTACTACTACCTCTGCGGCTGCTACTACTGCTGCTACCATTATTGCTACTACTACTACTCCTGCTACAATTGCTACTACTACTACTGCAATTACAACCACTACAACTTGTGCTACTCCTATTACTACTACTACTGCAGCTACGGTTACTACTGCTACTACTTCTACTGCACCTTCTATTGCTACTACTACTTTCATTACTTCTCGTAGAACAAGTATTGAAACTTCTTCTACTACTACTTTTGCTACTACTATTACCACAACTACTACTAGTTCTACTAACACTACTACTACGACTGCTACTACCACTACTGCTGCAATTGCTTCAACGGCTACTACTACTACTACAACTACTACTGCTGCTACTACTGCAACTATTGCTACTATTATAACTACTACTACTATAGCTACAATGACTACGGCTACTGCTACTACCACTACTAGTCTACTACTACTATTGCTACTGCAACTACTACTACTACTACAACTAATTCTACTACAGCTACTACTGCTGCTACTACTACACTACTACACTACTACTACTACTACAAGTACTACTACTACTGCTACTACTGCAACAACTGCTATTGCTACTAGTACTACTTCTCCAAGCACTACTACTGCTACTATAATTGCTACTACTACAGCTGTTGCAACAACAACTAGTGCTGCTGCTGCTTTTATGCCAACTACTACTGCCACTACTAATACTCCTACTACTGCTGCTGTTGCAACTACTACTACTACTACTATTACAATAGCTACTACTACTGCTACTGCTGCTACAATAATAACTACTACTACCCTAGCTACTAAAACTACTACTACCGCTGTTGTTACTACTACGAGTCTTACTACTGCTACTACTATTATTATCGCTACTACAACTACTCCTCCTACAACTTCTACTTCTGCTACTACTACTACTACTTCCACTAATACTACTCTCGCTGCTATTTCCACTATAGCTACTTTTACTACTACTACTACTATCAAAAGAATTTAGGCAACTACTACTTTTACTACAACAACTACTACTACGACTACTACTACTACTATTGCAGCTACTGTTAATGTTACTAGTACTTCGCCTACTACTATGAATTTTGCTACTACTACTACAACTACTACTTCTACTGTTGCTACTATTGCTATGACTAATACCCCAATTGCTACTACGACTACTACTACTACTGCTACTACTGCTACTACTGCTAATACTACTACTGCTGCCACTACTACTATTACTACTATTCCTACTGCAATTACCACTACTATTGCTCCTACTACTCCTACTACTACTACTCCTGCTGCTCCTACTACTAATGTGACTACTACTTCTCCTACTACTACTACTATTATTTTCACTAATAATACTCCTACTACTATTGTATATTGCTACTGAACTACTGCTACTACTACGGCTGCTACTACTACAACTACTACTAATACTACTCCCACTATTGCTACTATTACTACTACAACTACTACAACTTCTTCGCCTATTTCTGCTGCTGCTGCAGCTACTATAGCTACTATTGCTACCACTACAACTACTGCAGCTTTCGCTACTATTGCTACTACAAATACTATTACAACTTCTACTACTGCCACTACTTATTCTACTTCTTCCCCTACACTTACTACTACTACTCTTAATTCTACAACTACAGCAACAACTGCTACAACTAAAAACCACTATTGCTACTACTGCTACTATTACTAATTCTATTACTACAGCATTTGCTACTACCGCTACTACAACAACTACTATTGCTCCTAGTGTTAGTATTACAACTACTACTCCTACTACAACTTTTGCTACTACTGCTGCTAGTACTCCGACTACTACTACTATTACTGCTGCTGCTGCTGCTACTCCTACTACAACTACTACAACTGCTGCTACTATGTAGTAATTACAACTACTTATGCTACTACTGCTGCTACTGCTACTCCAACTACTTCTACTACTAGTATGGCTGCTACGACTACTACTACTGCCACTACTATTGCTGCTACTGCAACTACTACTACTACTTCTGCTACTATTACGACTACTACTCCTACTACTTTTGCTACTACCACTGCTTCTGCTACAACTACTATTGTTGCTTCTGCTACTGCTACTACTACTTCAGCTACCGCTACTACCGCTACTACCACAACTACTGCTACTTCTGCTACTACTGAAATAGCTAACACTACTTCTCCTATTACTACTGCTGTCACTGCTCCTGCTACTGCTGCAGCTACTTCTATTGATACTCCGGCTACCAATACTACTACTACTACTACCTCTCCAACTACTACTTGTACTACTACAACTACTACTTCTGCTACTACACTAATAATAATACTACTACTACAACTACACTAATACTACTATTACTACAATTGTAATAATTGTTGCTACTATTGCTACTACTATTGCTTCTACCACTACTATTGCTGCTACTACTGCTACTATTGTGGCTACAACTACTAACACTACTACTACTACTTGTACTACTTCTGGTACTACTAATACTTCTCTCACCACTGTAAGTACGACTACTATTGCTACAAATACTACTGCTACTACTAGGACTGCTACTATTGTTATTAAATTACTACTACTCCTACTACCACCACTACTATTGCTACTACCACTATTGCTACTTCTGCTACGACAACTACGACTACTTTTATTGCCACTACGGCTATTACTGCTACTAATACAAGGCTTGCAACTACCGCTACTACTGCTTTCACTTTTACTACTACTACAACAACTACTACTGCTGCTACTACAGCTACTACTACTAGTACTACTACTACAGCTACTGCTACTACAACTTCTACTTGTACAACTACTTCTGCTACTACTACTATTTCTCCTGATACTACTACAGCTTCTACTACTTCTGGTACTACTACTAATGATACTACTACAACAACTACTGCTACTACTGCAACTACAGCTACTTCTACTACTACTAATACTACCACTACAACAACAACTACTGCTACTGCTATTGTTGTAGCTACTACAACTACTGCTATAGCTTGTTCTACTACTCCCACTACTACTGCTGCTATTATTATTGCAACTACTACTACTACTACTACAACAACTGCAACTACTACTACTACTACTATTAAAACTATGCTGCTACTACTACAACTACTACTACTGCCATTGCTACATCTTCTACTACAACAACAACTACTACTACCACTACTACCACCACTATTATGACAATAGCTACTACTATGTCTACTGCAACAACTACTACTATTACTTGGACTACCGCTGCTACTACCACTGTTACAACTACTACAACTAGTACTACTAGTACTACCGCTGCTACAACTGCTAGTACAACAACTACTACTATTACTGCTACTACTACCACTACTACGACAACTACCGCACCTACTACTAATATTACTGCTTCCACTACAACTATTGCTATTGCTACTATTTCTACTTATGGTACTTCTTCTAGTACTACTACAACCCTTGCTACTAATGCTACTACTACTACTTTTACTAATGATACTCTTGCTACTATTGCTACTACTAGTACATCTTCAACTGCTACTGCATATGGTACTCCTACTATGATTACTAGAAATACTGATCCAACTACTACTACTTCTACTACTCCTACTACTACCACTACTGTTGCTACCAATACTATTGCAGCTTCTGCTACGACTACTACTACTCGTACTGCTACTACTACTACAACCACCATCGCTAATGCTACTACTACAACTTCTACAACAACTACTACTATTGCTACTCCTATGACTTCTACTGCTATTGCCACTATTACTACTACTGCTGCTACTCCTACTACTACCACCACTACTACTAATACTGCTAGAACTACTACAACTATTGCGGCTACTACTATTACTATTATTGCTTCTTCAACTACTACGGTTGCTATAACAACTTCATCCGCTACTACTATTGCTGCTACTACTTCAGCTAATACTACAACTATTACTATTACAACTACTACTGCTACTGCTACTACTACTATTATTACTACTACTACTCCTCCTCCTCCTCCTCCTGCTACTACTACTACTACTACTAATACTACTACTACTAGTATTCCTACTACTACTAATATTCCTACTACTACTAATATTCCTACTACTACTACTAGTGCTGTTGTTGCTGCTACTACTACTATTGTTGCTGCTACTACTTCTACTACTTCTACTTCTACAACTACTATTGCTATAAAACCACTTCTACTATGACTACTACTACAAGTACCACTTCTCCGACTACTACCACTTCAGCAACTACAATTACTACTACTACTGCCACAACTGCTAGTTCTACTAGTACCAATACTACTAATACTACTACTTCTTCTATTACTACTACTGCTGCCGCTACTAATACTACTACTACTACTATTACAACCACTACTACTTCAGCTACTACTACTACGACTAGTGCTAGTACTACTAGTTTTGCTACTGCTATTGCTACAACTACTACTGCTAATACTAGTAATACCACTACTACTACTCTACTACAGCTACTATTGCTATAACTACTACTCCAACTACTGCTACTACTGCTACTGCTGCTGCTGCTGCTGCTACAACTACTCCTATTGCTACTACGAGGACTACAGCTAATACCGCAACTGCTGCTGCTACTACTACTACTACTACTACAACTTGTACTATGGCTGTTGTTGCTACTATTGCTACTACTACTACTACTATTACTCCCACCACTACTACGACAACTATTAGTACGACTCCTTCGGCTACTACTACTCCTCCTCCTATTACTACTACTAATACTAATACAACATCTTCTACTACTACTCGTACTACTACCCAACAGCTACAACTACTTCCACAATGACAACTACTGCTATTACAACTTTTATTGCTGCTACTGTCATTACTACTACTACTACTATTACTTTTGCCGCTACTGCTTCTATGTCTAATTCTACTGGTACTACAACTATTTCTACTACAGCTACTATCGCTAATGCTACTTCTTCTATTTCTCCTCCTACTACTACTGTTGCTCCTACTACCACTACAATTGTAACAATTACGATCGCTACCACTACTACAACTAGTACTACTACTACAACTACTTTTCCTTCTACTACTCCTGCTAATGCTACTACTTTTCATCTCCTCGTCCTACTACTACAACTGCTGCTACTACTACTACGATTACGACCACTACTACTACTACTACGTCTATTACTACTAATACTACTGCTACTGCTACCACTGGAGCTCTCTAACTACTGCTACTACTTATAGAATCACTACCACTACTACTACTACTATTTCTATTACTATTACTAATACCACTACTACTGCTACTATTACTACTACTAATTCTGCTACTGCTACTGCTACGACTACTACTACCACTACTACTACTTTTCCTCCTACAATTACTACTACTACTACTAATACTACTTTTACTACTAATACTACTACATCTACTACTACTACTGCCACTACTTCTCCAACTTCTCCTAGTACTACTATTACTATTGCCATTACTACTACTAATACTACTATGGCTAATGCTTCGGGAACTACTGCTACTACTACTACTACTCCTATTGCTACTACAACTACTACTTCTATTACTATTTCTACTCCTACTACTAATACTACAACTATTGCTGCAACTACCACTATTACTACTACAACTACTACTACTGTTGCTAATGCTACAGCTACTCCTTCTACTACCATTACTATGATTAATGCTACTACTACTACAACAACAACAACAACTACTATTACTAATACTAAAACTACTAACACTAGTAGTAGTAGTACTACTACTAATACTACTGCTATAACAATAACTACAACTAGTCCTACTACCAGTACCACTGCTACTGCTACAGCCACTGGTATCACAACTGCTACTACTACTACTACTACTACTACTACTTCTCTTAGTACTACTACTACTACTAGTAGTACTTCAACTACTACTACTGCTGCTACTACTCCTACTACTATTACTGCTGCTGCTAGTACTCCTAATACACCTACTACAACTACTAAAATTATTACAACTATGACCAGTACACCTACTACTACTACTGTTACTGCTACTACAACCAAAACAATTATTACTACTACTCCTACTACTACAATTACAACTATCGCTCTTACTACTACTCTTACTACTGCTGCTGCTACTACTACTACTACTACTATTACTATTGCAACTTCTGCTACTACTACTATTACTATTACTACTACTCCTCCCAACTACTACTACCACTACTACTTCGACTACTATTGCAACTACTAGTACTAAAACTACTACTACCACTGCTACTATTAAAACTAGTACTACTACTTCTATTATCGCAACATGAACAACTACTACGACTACTATTACAACTACTACTACTACCACTACTACTATTGCTGCTACTACTACAACTACTACGACTACTACAATTACTACTACTACTACTATGACAACTGCTACTAATACTTCTACTACTACTACTATTCCTATTACTACTATTTCTACTGCTACAGCTACTACTACTATAATAACTACAACTATTATTTTTACCGTGACTACAGCTATTTCTCCAAGTACTGCTACTTCTGCCACAACTGCTAGTTCTACTAGCACTAGTACAATTAATACGACTATTGCTTTTGCTTCTACTGCTACTGGCGTTAATAATTCTACTGCTACTACTATTATGACCACTACTACTTCAGCTAGTACTACTACTTCTGCTACTACTATTGCTAAAACTACTACTGCTAGTACTACTCTTACTACTGCTGCTGCTCCTACTTCAGCTACTACTATAACTACTATCACTACAATAGTAACTACTACTCCTACTGCTACTACGACTATAGCTACTATTGCTGCTACTACTACTACTCCTATTGCTACTACTACCACTACTACTACTATTGCCACTACTACTACTACAACTCTTTACCACAGCTAATATTGCTATTGTTGCTATTGTTGTTACTACTAGTACAACTACTATTACTGCCACCACCACCAACACTACTACTAATACAGCTCCTTTTACTACTACTACTACTCCTATTACTACTAGCACTACTAATACAACATCTCCTCCTACTACTACTCGTACAACTACCCTACTAATACTACTACTTCCACAACAAAAACTATTTCTAGTAATATTTCTAATGCTACCACTACTGTTGCTACTACTACTACAAATACTACTACTACTACTGCTACTACTACTACTATTACTACTACTGCTACTACTACTACTCCTCCAACTACTACTACTACTACCATTACTACTACTACTACTACTACTACTACTACTCCTACTGCTGCTACTGCTGCTACTGCTACTATTACAATTGTTACTACTCCTCCAACTACTACTAACACTACCACTCCAACTACTACTACAACTACTACTAAAACTACTACTACTAATACTAGTAGTACTACTACTATCCCAACATTAACAACAACTACAACTACTACTATGACTACTATTACTACTACTGTTACTGCTGCTACTGCTAAAACAACAACAACTACTACTATAACAACAACAACAATGACTACTACTACTACTATTACAATGACTATTACTACTACTTCTCCTTTTACTACTATTTCTACTACTACAGCTACTACTACTACAACAATAACAACTACTACTTTTACTATACTACTGCTATTGTTACAACAATTGCTATTCTCGCCGCAACTACTAGTTCTACTAGCACTTATTCTACTAATGCTACTGCTACCACTACTAATACTACTGCTACTACTATTACAACCATTACTACTATAGCAACAACTACTACTACTTGTGCTAATAATCCTACTTTTGCTATTGCTATTACTACAACTACTACTGCAAGTACTACTATTACTACCGCTGCTACTCCTACGGTAGCTACAACCACTATTACTTCAACTACTACTTCTACCACTCCTACAGCAACTAGTACTCTCCTACTACTACTTCTACTGCAGCTACAACTACTACTACTTTAACTACTACTTCTGCCACTACTACAGCAACTAGTACTCTTCAACTACTATAGCAGCTAGTACTTCTACTACTATTGATGCTACTACTACTACTATTGCTACTAGTAGAAGTAGGATTGGTAGCAGCAGTAGTAGTAGTAGTATCAGCAGTCAAAGTATAAGTAGTAGTAGTAGGAGTATGAGTAGTCGCAATCGTGTTTGTGGAAGTAGTAGTGGTTGGAGTAGTAGTAGTAGTAGTAGTAGTAGCGGTAGTAGGAGTAATAGTAGCAGCAGTAGTACTAGTAGTTGAAGTAGTATTGGTAGTAGTAGTTGTAGCAGACATTGTAGGTGTAGTTGAAGTAGTAGAAGGTGCAGTACCAGTAGTAGTGGGAGTACCAGTTGCAGTTGCAGTGGTAGAAGTGGTAGCAGTAGTAGAAGTAGTAGTAGTAGTGGTAGTTGTGGTAGCCGTAGTACTAACACTAGTACTATTAGTAATAGTAGTAGTAGTAGTAGTAGTAGTAGTAGTAGTAGTAGTAGTAGTAGTAGTAGTAGTAGTAGTAGTTGGAGTAGTAGTAGTAGTAGTAGTTGGAGTATTAGTAGTAGGAGTAGTAGTAGTAGAAGAAGAAGAAGAAGTAGTAGAAGTTGTAGTTGTAGTAGCAGCAGTAGCAATAGTTGTAGTCGTAGCAACAGTAGCTGCAGTAGTAGTAGCAGTAGTGGTAGAAGTATTAGTAGAAGTAGTTGAAGTCGGAGTAGTTGTAGTGGTAGAAGTAGTAGTAGTAATGGTAGCCATAGTAGGAGTTGTAGAAGTAGTTGTAGTTTTAGTTGCAGTAGTAGTAGTAGAATTAGTAGTATCAGTGGCTGTATTTGTAGTCGCTGTAGTAAGCGTAGTAGTCGTAGTATTAGCAGCGTTGGTTGTAATAGCAGCAGTGGTAATGGAAGTAGTAGTAGCAATAGTAGTAGCGAAAGTTGTAAAAGGAGAAGTTGTGTTTCAAGCAGTACTAGAAGTAATTATAGAAGTAGCAGTAGTAGTAGTAGTAGTAGCATTAGAAGTCGCAGTTGCAGCTAATGTAGTTGCATAAGTAGTAGTACTAGTGAAAATACTCATAGTAGTAGTAGCAGTGGTAGTTGTAGTAGTTGTAGTTACAGTAGTAGTTGTAGTAGTAGTAGTTGTAGTAGTAGTAGTAGTAGCAATAGTAGCAGAAGTTGTGGTAGTAATAGTAGTGGTAGTAGTATTAGTAGCGGAAACAACAATAGTAGCTGTAGAAGTAGTAGATGTAGTAGTGGTAGTTGCAGTAGTAGTTGCAGTAGTAGTGGTTGTAGTACTAATAGCAAAATAATTAGCCACAGTGGTAGTAGAAGAAGTAGTAGCAGTGTTAGTAGTAGGAGTCTCAGAAGTAGCAGCTATATTTGTCGTAGTTGTAGAAGTAGGAGTAATAATAGTAGTAGTGGCAGGTTTTGTACTAACAGTAGTAACAAAAGTTGTAGTATAAGCAGCAGTAGTAGTAATAGTAGTAGTAGTTGTTGTTGTAGTAATAGTAATGGTAGCAGTAGTGGTAGAAGTATCAATGGTTGTATTAATAGTAGTAGTAGCAATTGTAGTAACAGTAGTAGTAGTAGTAGCAGTAGCAGTAGATTTAGTAGAAATGGTAGTTGTGGGAGAGGTGGTGGTAGTAGCACTAGTAGTAGAAATAGTAGTCGTAGTAGTAGTAGCAATAGTAGTCATAGTAGTAGTAGTAGTAGTCACAATATTAGTAATAGTTGTTATTGTTGTTGTACTAGTAGTAGTAGTAGTAGTAGCGGTAGTAGCAAAAGTAGTAGTAGTAGTAGTTTTTGTAGCAGTAGTTGTACTAGTAGTAGTAGTAATAGTTATAACAGCCATAGTAGTAGTAGAAGTGTAGCAGTAGTAGTTGTAGTGGAAACTGTAGAAGTAGTTTTAGCACTAGTAGAAATAGGTGTGGTACTAATAGTAGAGGTAGTAGTAGTAGTAGGAATAGCAGTAGGAGCAATAGAAGTAAATGTAGTTCTAGTGGCAGTTGGAGTAGGAGTATCGGCAGTAGTAGTAGTGGTTGTAGTAGTAGTTGTTGTTGGAATAGTAATTGTAGTAGTAGTAGCGGTAGTAGTAGTAGTAGCAGTAGTAGTAGTATCAGCAGTAATAGTAGTAGTGGCTGTAGTAGTAGCAATTGAAGATATTGGAGCCAAAGTTGTAATAGTTGTTGTAGCAGCATCAGTAGTAGTAGTTGTAGTAGTTGCAATATTAGGAGTAGTAGCACTAGTTGCATAAGCAGTACTAGTAGCAATTTTAGTAGTTGTAGTAGTTGCAGTTATAGCAACAACAGTAGCAAAATTAGCAATAGTAGTGGTTGAAGTTGTTGTTGTTGAATTGGCATTAGTTGTGTGAGTAGCAGCAATTATGGTATTAGTTGTTGCAGCAGCAGTAGTGGTAGCCATAGAAGTAGTAGCAGTAGTAGTAGCAGTAGTAGTACTAGCTGAAGTAGCAGAAGCAACAATTGTAGTAATAATAGTAGAAGCAATAACAATTTACAACCAGTAGGAGTTATAGTAGTAGTGGTTGTAGTAGGAGAAGTAGAACAGTAGCAGTACTAGTAGCAACAGTGGCAACTAAAGTTGTAATAGTATGAGAAGTAGTAATAGAAATAGCAGTAGTTGTTGTTGTAGTAGTAGTAGTAATTGTTGTTGTTGTAGGATAAGTAATAGTAGCAGCAGTTGAAGTAGTTGTAGTTGTAGCACTAGTCGTAGCAGTAGTAGCAAAAGTAGCATTAGCAGTACTATCTATAGCAGTAAAAGTAGTAGTAGTAGCACCAGCAGCAGTAGCAGTAATACTATTAGTAGTAGCAACAGTACTAGCAGTATTACTAGCAGTGGAAGTGGCAGTAGCTACAACAATTGTAGTAGTAGTCGTATTACTAGTAGTTGTGTCATAGCAGAAGTAGTAGTTATTGTAGCATTAGTAGCAGTAGTAGTTGCGATAGCATTAGTCATTGTAGCAGTAATAGTAGTAGTAGTAACAATTCTATTAATAGTAGCACTAGTAGTAGTAGAAATAGTAGTAGTAGGAGAAATAGTAGTACAATAGCAGTAATAGCAGTCGTAGAAGTAGTACTAGTCGCACCTACAGTTGTAGTAGTAGTAGTAGTAGTAGTAGTAGCAAGAGTAGAAGCAGAAGTGGTAGAGTAGTAGTTGTAGTAAAAGTAGTAGTAGTAGTATTTGTTGTAGCAATATTAGTTTAACTAGTAGTATTATTTGTAGAAGTAGTAGTAGTAGTAGTAGTAAAAGTAGTAGTAGTAGTAGGAGTAGTAGTAGTACAAGTAGCAGTAGTAGCCGCAGTTGCAAAAGAAGTAGTTGTAGTTGTAGTAGCAGTAGCAGTAGTAGCAGTAGTCGTAGCAGTAGTAGCAGCAGTAGTAGTAGTAGCAATGGTAGTAGTTATAGTTGTAACAGTAGTAGCTACAGTAATAACAGTAAAAGTCACAGTAGTAGTAGTAGTAGCAGCAGCAGCCGTAGTAGTAGTAGTAGTAGTAGTAGTAGTTGTTGTTGTTGTTGTTGTTGTTGTAGCAGTACCAGCATTTGTAGGAGTAGTAGTAGCAATGGTAGTAGTAGTGGCATTAACAGTAGCCGCAGTAGTAGTAGCAGCAATGGTCACAGTAGTAGTAGTAGTTCCTATAGTATTAGCAGCAACAACAGTAGTAGTACCATTAGTATTAGTAGTAATAGTAGTAGTTGGAGAAGTAGTAGTACAAGCTGTAGTAGTAGTAGTTTTGGTAGCATTAGTAGAAGTTGTCGTGTAGTTATAGTAGAAGTAGTTGTAGCAATAGTAGTATTAGTAGTATTAACGGCAGCAGTAGCAGTAGTAGTAGTTATAATAGTAATAGTTGGAGCATTAGTAGCAGATGTATCAGTTGTAGTAGCGGTAGCAGTAGTAGCAGTAGTAGCCACAGTAGCAGAAGCAGTAGTAGTAGCGTCGTTGTAGAAGTAGTAGTTGCAGTAGAAGTAGCAGTAATAATACTAGAAGAACAAGCAGCAGTATTAATAGACATAGTTGCAATACCTGTGGTAGAAGTGCTATCGTTAGCAACATTAGTATTAGCGGGAGTAGTAATAGAATTAGTAGTAGAAGAGGTGGTGGCAGTAGTAATAGCATTAGGAGAAGTAGTAGTAGTAGCAGAAGTAAGAGAAGTTGTAGTAGTAGTAGTTATTATTGAAGCAATAGTAGCAGTAGTAGTGATATTTGTAGAAGTACTAGTAGTAGCAGTAGTAGCAGCTCAGTAGTAGTAGTTGTTGTTGTTGTTGTTCTAGTAGTACTAGTTGTTATTGTTGTACAAGTGGTTGTAGTAGCAATAGTAATTGTAGTGGCAGTCGAAGAAGTGGTAGTAGTAAAAGCAGAAGTAACTATTGTAGCAGCATTAGTAGCAGTAGCAGTCGTAGCAGTAGTGGCGGCAACAGTATTACTGCTGCTGCTACTGCTATTACAACAACTACTCCTAATACTACTCCTCCTCTTTCTACTTCTTCAACTACTTCTGCTACTGCTACTTCTACTACTACTACTGCTACTGTTGCTACTACTACACTAACTACTATTGCTACCACTACTATTACAGCTACTACTACTATTACTTTCATAACTACTACTGCTTCTACTACTTCTGCTATTGCTACCCTATTACTGCAACTGCTACTGTCACTGCTACAACTACTGCTATTTCAAAAACTCCTACTGCCATTGCTAATTCTACTACTGCTGCTACTACTGGTACTACTACCACTATTAATACCATTGCTATTCCTAACATTACCACTGCTACTACTATTACTGCTACTACAACTACTACTTATACTGCTGCAACAATTAGTGTTACTACTGGTATTGTGACAACTACTATGGTTACGACTACAACAACAATTGCTACTATTACAATTGCTACTCCTACTACTATTGCTCATAATACAGCTACTACTGCTTCTGCTATTACTACTACTACTACTACTAATACTACAACTACTACTTCTATCACTACTACAACTACTACTTTTGCTAATATTTCTGCGACTACTGCAACTACTACACCTACTACTCCCACTACTACTACTACTGCTGCTCGGACTACTACTACTACTATTACTTCTACTACTACTACTTCTACTACTACTGTGACTACTCCAACTGCTACTACTACTCCTAAACTGCTACTACTCCTACTGCTACCACTACTACTACAACTACTATTACTGGTACTAGTACTAATGCTACTACTATTACGGTTATAGTTGCTAGTTCTACTATTACTATTGTTGCTACTACAACAACAACTACTTCTACTACTACTACTATAGGTACTACAACTACTGCTACTACTACTGCTCTTACTGCTACTGCTACTTCTGCTGCCACTACTACTGCCATTGCTACTAATACTGCTACTATTACTTCACTACTACTACTACTCCACACTACTATAGCTATAGCTACTCCTAATGCTACTACTCCAATTACTACGTCTACAACTATTACTACTACTAATATTACATCATCTACTTCTAATACTACTTCTACTACTAATAGCACTACTACTGCTATTGCTACCACTGCTACTATTTCTACCATTACAATAATAACAACAATTACTACTACTGTTCCTACTCGAACTCCTAGTTCTACTACTACTCATCCTATAAATAATGCTACTACTACTATTACTACTACTACTACTACAACAACAACTACTACAACAACAACAACTACTACTACAACTACTTCTACTACTACAACTACAACTACAACTACTCCTTCCACTACAACTACTACTAGTACTAGTACTACTACTACTACTACAACTCCTATTACTACTACTAGTACTAGTACAACAACAACAACTACTGCTGCTACGAATATTACAGGTATTGCTACTACTACTATTACTACCACTAGTATTGCTACAACAACTACTACTACAACAACAACAACTACTACTACAACTACTACTACTATTACTGCAAGAACAACTACTACTACCACTCTTGCTACTACTCCGATTACTACTACTAGTATGACTATTACAACAACTACTACAATTACTACTATTACTACTACAACTACGATTACTACTATTACCACTATTACTACTACTACTACTACTACTACTACTACTACTACAATCACTACAACTACTACTCCTATTACTACAATTACTATTATTGCCACTACTACCACTACTCCGCTTACTACACCAGCGTCTAGTGTTACTATGACTACTACTACAACTACTATAATCACTAAATTTACCACTATAACTGCTACTACTACAACTACTACTCCTACTACTACAACTACTCCCACTGCTACTACTACTACTACTAATGCTACTGCTACTACCACTACTACTACTACAACTCTGACTACTGCTACTACTACTATTACTAACACTACGACTACAATTTCTATTGCCACTCATAGTACTACTCCAGCTACTGCTGCTACTACTACTACAACTACTACTATTAATATTACAACTACTTCTTTCACTACTAGTACTACTACAATAGCTACTCCAACTACTACTCCATCTATTACTATTACTACAACTATCGCTTCTACTACTAGTACTACCACAACACCAATTACTGCTACTATAATGACAACTTCTACTATTACTACAGCTACTACTACTGCTACTACTAAGACTACTACTACAACTATTAACACTACGTCTACTAGCACTTCTCCTGTAACTACTACTACTAGTGCTACTACTACTACTACTACTACTACTACTACTATAAGTACGCTTACTACAACTACTACTGCTACACTATAACTATAAAAACTACTACTAATACTATTACTACTACGATTACTACTAATATAACTACTACAACTGCTACAACAACTATTACTACTCCAACTTCTACTACTACTTTTATTGCTGCTACTACTGCTACTACAACTACTACTACTATAACTATTACTACTGCTACTATTACTCCACCTTCTACAACAACTACAACTGATGCTACTACTACTACTCATACTACTCCTACTACTACTACTACTACTACTCTAACTACTACCACCACCTCTACTACTCGTCCTCCCACTTCAACAATAACTACTACTACAACAACTACTGCTGCTGCTACTACACTCAACTACTACAACTACTACTACTACCACTCGTACTCCAACCCCTACTCTACTACTACTCCTACTACTACTTCTATTGCAACTACTCCTGCTACTACTAATACTATGACTCCTACAACAACAACTACTACTAGTGCTGCTACTACTGCTACTACTAGTACTACTACTACCGCAATTGCTACTACTAGTATTACTACTACTACCACTACCACTACTATTGCTACTAGTACTACAACTACTACTACAACTTCTACTGCTATTGCTACAACCACTACTACAGCTACTACTACTTCTACTGCTACTGCAACAATAACTACTACTATTAGTACAACTGCTACTGCTAATACTACAACTACTACTACTCCTAATACTGCAATTACTGTTACTAATGCTACAACTATTAACACCATTATTACTGCAACTACTACTGCTACGACAACTATTGCTACTACTACTTCTACTACTACTTCTACTACAACTTCTACTGCTACTACTACTATTACTACTACTACTACTACTACTATTGCTGCATCTGCAACTACTGCTATTGCTATTACTACTGCTACTCCTAATGCTACTACAACTGCAACCACTACTACTGCTACTACTACCACAACTATTACTTCTGCTACTACTACTGCTACTACAACTGCTTGTACTACAGCGGCTACAATTACTACTACCATAACTATCACTTTTTCTACTACTACTACTACCACTACTACTGCTGCTGCTATAACGATGACAACTACTTATGCTACTACTGCTGCTACTACTGCTGCTGCTACTACTACTCCTACTACTACTAGTATTACTACTACCACTACTCCTACAAGTACTACTACTGCAACCACTACTCCTACTCGAAGTCCTTCTACTACTACTACTGCAACTATCCTACTCCAATTACAACAACTACTACTATAACTTCTACTACTACAACAATAACAATTGATACTTCTGTTGCTGTAGTTGCGGCTAATGTTACTACTCTTTCTACTACTACTAATACTACTTCTACAACAACAACTACTACTACACTATTACTACTACTACTACTACTACTACTACTACTACATCTTCTACTAAAACTACAATAACACTACTATTACTACTACAACTACTGCTACTTTCATAATTACAACTTGTATTGCTACTTTTACTGTTGCTTCTGTAAATTCTACTACTACTACAACTACTACACCTACTACTACAGCTCCCACTACAACTATTGCCGCTGCTACTACCACGACCACAACAACAATAACTGCTACTACTACTGCCCCTTCTCCTCCTCCTCCTCCTCCTCCTCCTCCTACTACTACTGCTGCAACTACTGCTGCTACTGCTCCTACTCGTATTCCTAGTACTACTACTGCGACTACTGCGACTACAATAATAACTATTACGACTATAATTTCTACAACTATAGCCACTATTGCTACTAATGATCCTACTACTGCTACTAATGCCACTACAACAACAACAACTACTACTAATAATAGTACTACTACAACTACTAACACTGCTATTACTACTACTTTTGCTACATCTACCACTGCAACAACTACTACTACCCCTACTACTACTGCTACTCCGACTACCACAACTAGTACTACTCCTACAACAACTAAGACTACTATTACTACTATTACGACTACTACTTCTGATGTCGTCACTGCTTCTACTACTACTACTATTGCCATTGCTACTACAATTGCTACTACTACTACTACTGCTGCTACTACTATTGTTACTATTTCAACTACTACTAGTACTAATACTACAACTACTACTATTATTACTACTACTACTACAACTACTGCAGCCCCTACTACTACTGCTATTGCTACTACTACTGCTACTACTAGTACTATAGTTATTATCTCTACTACTACTACAACTACAACAACTACTACTAATATTAATAGTATTTCTGCTACTACTACTACTGCTACTATTATTACTTCTACTACGGCTACTATTTTTCCTACTGCTTCTGCTACTACTACTACTGCTACTATTATTACTTCTACTACGGCTACTATTTTTCCTACTGCTTCTGCTACTACTACTACTGCTACTATTATTATTTCTACTACGGCTACTATTTTTCCTACTGCTTCTGCTACTACTACAACCTCTACTACCACTACTTCTGCTACTACTGCTACTATGATTGTTGCCGCTACTACTACTTCCATAATTACTACAACTACTACTACAATTGCTGCAGCTACTACTACTACTACTACTTCTCCTACTACTGCTACTATTACTTCTCCTACTGCTACTACTACTACTACAATGGCTACTGCCGCTGTTGCTATTATTACTACTACCACTGCAACTACTACTACTACTACTTCCACTACAACTACTGCTCCTACTCCTACTACTACTATTGCTACAACTGCGACTAAAATACTACTACTACTTCTGCTTCTACTACTACTACCACTACTACTACTACCACCACTACTACTACCACCACTACTATTGTTGTTGCTGCTACTCTAGTCGCGGCTACTACTGCTGCTACTACTACTACTGTTGTTGTTGTTGCTAATTCTACTACTACTACTACTATAACTACTTCTCCTACTACATCTACTACTGCTACCACCACCACCATGACTACTACGACTATTCCTATTACTACTACTAATACTACTACTATAACTATTTCTACCACTGCTGCTACTACTACTACCACTACTACCACTGTTACTACTACTACTATTGCTACTACTACTGCTACTACTAATACTACTGCTGCTGTAACTATTAACACTACTACGGATATAGCTACAACTAATACTACTGCTATTGCTGCTACAACTACTGCTACTACTATAGTACTACTACTGAACTTCTACCACTTCTACTACTATTGCTACTAATACAACTATGACAACTACTACTACCATTACTACTACTACTAATACAAAGAGTACTTCTACTCCTAATCCTATTGCTAATGCCGCTGCTGCCACTACTACTATTGCTGCTACGACTTCAACTAGTACTGCTACTACTATGTCAACTACTACTACAACTACCACTACAACTATTGTTGTTATTACTACTAGTACTACAACTACTGTGGCTACTACTACTATTGCTATTGCTTCAACTACTGCTAGTACTTCTACTTCTACTACTGCTACTACTTTCTCTGCTACAGCTACTACCAGTACTATGTTATTATCTAAACTTCAACTACAACTGCTACTACTAGTGCTACTATAACTACAACTACTGTTAATAGTAGTATTTCCTTTACTTCTGCTATGGCTACTATTATTACTTCTATTACTGCTACTAGTGCTCCTACTGCAACTGCTGCTACCACAACCTCTACTAGCACTACTTCTGATACAACTGCTACTATGATTGCTGCCACCACTACTACTTCCACTAGTTTGCTACTATTATTGCTATTGCTGCAGCTACTAATACTACTACTTTGACTACTACTTCTACTACTGCTTCTCCTACTACAACTACTACTACTAATACGGCTACTCCTGCTATTACTACTTTTACTACTACCACTACAACTACTACTGCGGCTTCAACTAATACTTCTGCTACACTACTACCTCCACTACAACTACTGTTATTGCTACAACAAAGACTGCTACCACTGTTACTGCTACTATTATTGCTACTACTACTTCTATGACAACAACAACTACTACTACTACAATAACTACGACTACTAGAAATAGTACTACTACTCCTACCACTACCATCGATGTCGCTGCTACTACTCCAACTGCTACTACTTTTGCTACTATTTCAACTACTACTACTACTACTACTACCACTACAAAAATTGTTGTTCCTACTACTACTACAATAACTTCTGTGGCAACTACTATTACTACTATTGCTACTAGTACTACTAGGACTACTACTGCTAGGACTACTACTACTAATACTACTGCTACTGCCTCCGCTACTGCTACCACTAATACTATTGCTATTATCTCCGCTACTACTACAACTACTACTACTAGTGCTACCACTTCCACAACTTCTACTATTATTACTAGTACATTTGTTACTACTTCTACGTTGCTATTATTACTACCACTACTGCTACAATTGATTGAACCACTACTGCTACCACTACAGCTACTACAACCACTACTACTGCGACTATTGCTACTGTGATTGCTACTACTACTACTACTTCTACTAGTACTACTACTACTGCTGCTGTTGCTGTAGCTACAACTGCTAATACTTCAACAACTACTACTACTACATCTCATACTACTACTATTACTACTACTACAACTACTACTGTTGTTGCTACTGTTAATACCACCACTACAACTACTGCTGCTGCTTCTACAAATACTTCTAGTACTACTACTACTTCTACTACAATTGCTTGTCCTACTACTGGTGCTACTACTACTACTACTATGACTACTACTACTACTAGTACGACTACTACTGTTGCTGCAATTGCTACTAGTAATATGACTCCTATTACTTCTCCTAATACTACTACTACAGCAACAAGTACTACTACTACTGCCTCTACTACTATAGCTACCACTGCTACAGCTGTTCCTGCCACGGCTGCTACTGTTGCTACTACTACTACTGCTGTCAGTACTACTACTACTGTTGTTGTTGTTGTTGTTAATTCTACTACTACTACTACAACTACTCCTACTACCAATGCTACTACTGCCACTACTACCACTACTACAACTATTGCTATTACTAGTACTACTGTCACTGCTACTTCTACTAATACTACTGCTTTTGCTACAACTACTTCTATTGTTGCTGCTACTACTACAACACTACTATTGTTGCTGGTGCTATAGTTACTACCACAACTATTGCTAATACAATTACTACAACTAAAACAACTGATGCTGCTAATAGTACTACTACAACAACTACTTCTGTTGCTACAGCTAATGATACTACTACTCGTACTACTACTGCTACTTCTACTACTACTACTACTATGACGACAACTACTACTATGACGATAACTACTACTATTACTACTACTACTACTACTACTACTACTACTACTACTACAATAACTACTACTGCTACAAATAGTACTACTACTCCTACTACTGTTGTCCATGCCGCTACTGCAGCTACTACTAATGTTGCTAGTACAACTACTACTACAACTAGTACTGTTTCTACTATATTAACTACTACTACTACTAGGAATACATCTATTGCTGTTACTACTACTACTACAACCACAACTGTGGCTGCTACTACTACTATGGCTACTACTATTGATAGTACTACCACTGCTACTACTACTACTACTGCCTCCGCCATTGCTACTAGTAGTGCTACTGCTATTATCTCCGCTACTACTAGTGCTACTACTACTGCAACTACTACTGCTGGTGCTTCTACTACTACTGCTACCACTACTACTGCTATCGCGGCTACTGCTGCTTCTGCTACTACAATTGCTGCGACTACTGGTACTTTTATTGCTACTAATGTTGCTACTACTACTAATACTATTACCACTATGGCTACAACTGGTACTACTACTACTACTATTTATATTGCTTCCACTATTACTCCCGTTGTTGCTGCTGCAGCTGCGGCTTCCACTGTTGTTGCCGCAGCAGCTAATGCTGTGGCTGCTGCTATTGTAGCGGTCGCTACTACCACTTTTCCTCCTACTACCCTACTCCTACTACCACCACTCCTGCTGCTAGTACTTCTTCCACTACTACGACTACTGCTTCTACTACAACTAATAGTACTAGTGCTACCACTTCTGCTTCTACTACTACTGCTACCACTACTACTATTATTGCTACTACTACTACTACTACTACTACTACTGCTATTTCTACTACTACTATTACTATTGCGAATTCTACTATTACTACTACTATGACTCCTACTGGTACTACTGGTACTACTGCTACTGCTACTTCTACTGCTGCTACTGCAGCTGCCGCTATTGCTACTTCTGCTACAACAACTACTACTACTCCTGCTACTACATTTGCTACTGTTGCTACTACTGCTACTACTGCTGCTACTATGACAACTATTGTGGTTGCTACTACAACTACTGCTACAAATACTATAATTGCTGCTACGACTGCTGCTACTACTACTGCAACTATTACTACTCCTACTTTATCTCCTACTACTACTAATACTACTACTACAACTGCTACTACAACTACTACCACAACTTTTCCTACTACTACTAGTACTGCTACTTCTAATTCGACTACTACTACTTCTACTGCTTCTACTACTACTAGTAGTGCTACAATTACTACATTTGCTTCCACTACTTCTGCTTCTACTACAACAACTACTAATACTATGGCTAATACTACTACTACTGCTACTACTACTGTTGCTGCTGCTTCTACTGCAGCAATTGCTACCACAACTAGTATTACTACTACTATTGCTACTACTGCTAATGCTATATCTATCACTACTTCTACTGCTGCTACTGCAGCTACTACTACTACTGCTACTATAACTGCTACTATTGCTACTAGTACTGCGGCTACAAATGCTACTACTATTTCTAATACTACTTCTACTAGTTCTATTGTTACTACTACTGCTACCGCTACTCCTCCTACTACTAGAAGTGCTTCTACTACCACAACTCCTACAACTACTACTACTGCTACTAGTACACCTACTCTAACTCCTTCTACTGCTACAACTCCAACTATCACTACTCCTACTACAACAACTACTACCATAACTTCTACTACTACAACAACCACCACTACTACTACTACTATTGCTACTGTTGCAACTAATGTTACTACTCCTACTACTACTAATACTACTTCTACAACAACAACAACTACAATGAATTCTACTATTACTACTACTACTATGACTACTACTTCTAATACTACTATAACACCAGAACTACTACTACTACTACTACTACTTCTACAACTACTACTCATATTCTTACTACTACTACTGCTTCTGTAAATGCTGCTACTACAACTACTACACCTAAAACTACTATTGCTGCTGCTGCTACTACTACCACAACAACAACAACTATTATAACGACTACTATTACTCCTACTCCTACTCCTCCTCCTCCTACTACTACTACTATTGCCACTTCAACAACAACTACTAATATTAATGATCGTACTACTGCTACTACTGCCACTACAACAACAACAACTGCTACTACTACAAATGCTACTATTACTATGACTAATAATACTATTTCAACTATTGTTGCTATTCCCACCACTATTAAAACTACTACTACTCCTACTAATACTGCTACACCTACAACCGCTACGAGTACTACTCCTACAACTAGAAACACTACCATAACTCCTATTACTACAGCTCCAACTACTACTTCTACTGCTACTACTACATCTACTACTACTACAGCAACAACTACAACTACTGCTGCAGCAGCTACTACCACTACTGCTACTACTACTACAACTCCTTCTACTACTGCTACTACTACTACTACTCCTTCAACTACTGCTACTATAACTACTACTTCAAGTCCAACTCCTACTCCAGCTTCTAGTACAACTACTCCTATCCCTACTCCTGCCCCTACTACTGCTACTCCCACTACTACTACAACTACTGCTGATGTTGCTGCTCCTACTACTACTCCTGCTACTGCTGTTGCTCCTACTACTACTACTAATGCTGCTTCTGCTCCTACTACTACTTTTACTATTACTACTATTACTCCTATTAATACCACTATTGCTACTACTACTACTACTACTGCTACTACTTCTTCTTCTTCTTCTTCTACCACGGCTATTATTACTACTGCTATTACAACAACTACTACAACTTCTATAACTACTACAACTCCTACTACTACTACTACTTCTGCTACTGATACTACTACTACTGCTACTTCTGCTACTACTACTATAGAAACCAAAGCTACTGCTACGTCTACTACTGTTACAACTACTATTACTACTACTATAACTACTGGTGCTTCCGCGATTGCTACTACTACTACTACTACTTTGTTTGCAACGATGACTGCTACTATTGCTACTGCTACTGCTATTACTGCTATGATTGTAACTACTACTACTACTCCTGCTACTACTGCTATAACTATTTCTATTACTTTTGCTACTACTACTGCTACTATTGCTACTTCTATTACTACTACAATTACTATTGCTACTACTTTTACCACTTCTATGGCAACTACTACTAGTACAACTACTTCTACTACTGCTACAACTCCAATTGCTGCTACTATTGCTACTACTACCAATACTGCTTCTATTACTATTATTGCTACCACTACTATTACTACTACTACTTCTGCTATTGCAGTGACTACTATTGTGGCTATGCAGCTACTACTACTATAACTAATGCTTCTACTGCTATTATGAAGAGTACTACTCCTACTGCTACTATTACTGCTACTACTGTTGCTCCTAGTACTACTGCTACTATTATTGCCACTATTAGTACTACACCTGCTGTTGCTACTACTACTAATACTTCTTTTGCTACTGCTAATGTAGCTACTACGATAGCTACTACTGCTGCTGCTGCCACTACTACAGCTACTACTACAACTACTGTGACAACTACTACTACTACAATCACCACGTCCACTGCTACTACTACTATACTACTTCAACTGCTACTACTACTACTACTAGTACAACTCCTATTAGTACTACTGCTGCTACTACTATTGCCGCAACTACTACTACTACTACTCCAACGACAACTATGACTACTGATACTACTAATACTTCGACTAACACAACAACTGCTACTACAACAACTACTACTAAGACTACTACTACAACTTATACCACAACTGCTACTATGACTACTACTAATACCTATACTACTGCTACTACTACTAGCACTACTGTTATGAATACAGTAGTACTACTGCAACAACTACTACTACGACTTCAAATATCATGACTTCTGCTACAACCACTACTGCAATAACTACTACTACCGCAATTATGCTGCTACTGCGTCTATTACGGCAACTACGGCTACTACTACACTACTACAACTAACACAACTACTGCTACTGCTACTATTACTGCTACCACTACTGCTATTACTACAACTACTACTGCTTCTGCTACTACTATTACTAGTACTACTACTACTGCAACTACTAATACTCATATTACTACTAGTACTACTACTCTGACTCCTTCTACTACTACTATTGCTACTATTACAATTGCTGCTTCTGGTACTACTACTACTAGTACTACTACTACTTCTACTACTAGTACTACTGCTCTGACTCCTTCTGCTACTATTACAGCTACTACTACAACTACTGCTTCTACTAGTACTACTACTACTAGTAGTGCTCGTACTACTACTAGTATAACTATTACTACGTCTACAACTAGTATTACTAATACTACAACTACTGCCTTTACCACTATTACTACTACTGTTACAAGTACAACTACTTCTACAACTGCTACTACTGCTTGTATTCCTACTACTAGCATTACTTCTACTACTACTTCTACTGCTACTCCTACTATTACTGCCACTGCTACTATTACTACTGCTAATGCTACTACTACTACTACTATTACAACATCTACTACTACTACAACTATTATTTTTGTTGCTGCATTTGCTACCACTGCTACTACTGCGACTGCAGCTACTACCACAACAACTAATGCACCTACTGCCACTGCGACTAGTACTGCTACTACTGCTACTATTACTACTATTGCTACTATTATTGCAACTATTACTGTTACTATTTCTACTGCTATTACTACTACTACTACATCTGCTACTACTAACGTAGCTACTATGATAGCAACTACAACTATTGCTGCTGCTACTACTACTACTATTACCATTACAGCCACAACTACTACTACTATTACCACTTCAACTACTAGTACTACTAAAGTACTTCAACTCCTACTACTACTGCTACTACCTCAACTAGTACTACGACTACTACTACTACTCCTACTCCTATTATAACTACTACTACTGCTACTTCTACAACTACTACAAGCACTACTGTTATAACTTATACTACTACTACTACTACTATTACTTCAACTACTACTACTACTCGCACTACTACTACTACTTACACTAGCACTAGTACTACTACTACTTGTACGACTGCTACCACTTTTACAACTATTACTACTACTACCTCTCTTGCTATTGCTGCTACTACTACAACTACCTACTTTGACTACAACGACTACTACTATTATTACTAGGACTGCAAATATTGTGACTACTACTACTACTACTACTACCATGCTACTCTAGCTACTATTACTGCTACTACTGCTACTAGTCCACTACTACTATAACTACGGCTACTACTATTGCTACCACTGTTGCTATTGCTACAACTACTACTAGTACTACTGCTCCGACTCCTTCTACTACTACTATTGCTACTACTTCAACTACTGCTTCTACTACTACAACTACTAGTACTACTACAAGTAATGCTACTAGTACTCAGTACTACTACTAGTACTACAGCTCTGACTCCTCCTACTACTACAACTACTAGCAGTACTACTAATGCTTCTACTACTACTATTACTAATACTACTGTTAATAATACTACTACTGCTACTACAACTGCTACAATTGCTTCTACCGGTGCTAATATTTATATTACTGCTATTACTACAACTACTTCAGCTACTACCGCAACTACAGCTACTACTGCTACTGCTACAACTATTGCTATGCCTACAGCGACTAGTGCTACTACTGCTACTCCTACAACTACTACTACTAGCTTTATTACTAAAACTACTATTACTGCGACAACACTATTGCAACAACTACAACTACTACTATTGCTACTACCACTGCAAGTACTACTGCTTCTGCTTCTACTACTGCTACTACTACTACTATTGGCACTACTTCTGCTACAACCACTATGAATATTTCTGCTACTACTATTGCAACTGCAGCCTCTTCTGCTACTACTACTACCACTACTCCAACGACTACTACTCCTACTACAACTCTTAACTCCATCTCCTACTACTACTATTACTATTACTACTACTACTACTAATGCTACTTCTACTACTACTACTAATACTACTTCTACTATTACTATAATAACAACTATTGGCACTAATTCTTCTACTATTACTACTATTGCTATAACCACTACGACTGCTTCTGCTACTACTACTA
Source organism: Trichopus zeylanicus subsp. travancoricus (assembly GCA_005019695.1). Lineage (NCBI taxonomy): Eukaryota > Viridiplantae > Streptophyta > Magnoliopsida > Dioscoreales > Dioscoreaceae > Trichopus > Trichopus zeylanicus. The sequence goes on from RXID01021634.1 coordinate 553,959, forward strand.
CCACTACTCCAATGCCTACTACTCCTACTACAAATCTGACTCCATCTCCTACTACTACTACTAATACTATTACTACTACTACTACTACTAATACTACTACTACTATTACTACAACTACTACTACAACTGCAATTGCTACTCCAGCTACTACTAGTACTGCAACTATTCCGATAGCAACTACTACTACTGCCGCTGTTACTACTACTACTCCTACTTTAGCTACTAATACTACAACATCAGCTACTACTACTATGACAACTACTAGTACTTCTATTACAACTACTAGTACTATTCTACTAACACTACTAATACTACTGTTACTATGACTATTACTACTTCTACAACAACAACAACAACTACTACTTCTAGTTCTACTACCCCCTTCTACAGCTACTACTACAGCTACAAACACTCCTACTGCTATTGCTTCTTCTACTAGCGCTATTGCTACCACTACTACAACTCCTACACCTACAACTATTGTTACTATTACTGCTACTACTTCTACTTCTACTACTACTTCTACAGTAACAACAACTACTACTGCTAGCACTATCACTACTACTAGTACAGCTGCTACTGCTACTACTGCGGCTGATCCCACTATTACGACTACTACTACTATTCTCGCTACTACTCCTGTTGCTACTGCAGCTAATACTACCATGACCACTGCTACTACTTGTACTACTCCTCCTACTTCTGCTAATACTACTACTACTACAACTGTTGTTGCTTCTACCACTACTACGATACTACTACTACTACTACTACTACTAGTACTACTTTTACAGCAAATGTTTCTGCTGCTGCTGTTGCAGCTACAACTACTAGCACTATTCTTTCTGCCGTTAATACAGCTTCTACTGCCAGCCACCGATACTACCACTACTGCTATTACTAATATTATTACTCATCCTTCTACTACTAGTACTACTCCTACCACTACCTCTCCTACAATAACAACTACGACTACTACTACTACTTCTCCAACAATTACCACTACTGTTGCTACTACTACTACTACAACTACTACAATTACAATCACTGCTGCTACTACTACTGCTACTGCTACTACTGCTAGTAATACTTTTGCTGCCACTAAGGTTGCTGCTGCTGCACCTACCAGTATTGCTACTGCCTCGGCTACTACAACTGATACTACCACTACTGCTTCTGCTATTACTGCTACTTCTACTACTACTGCTACGGCTACTAATACTACTACTGCTACTACTACAACTACTACAACTACTACAGCTGCTACTTCTACTGCTACATCTGTTACTACTGCTATTGCTGCTACTACTACTACTACTACTACAACTGTTGCTGCTGCTGCTGCTACTACTACTACTACTACTACTACTACTACTACTACTACTACGACAACTACGAAAACTACTACTACTCCTACTATGATTATTACTACTACAACTAAAACTACCACTACTACTGCTACTACTACAACTACTACAACTACTACAGCTGCTACTTCTACTACTACTTCTGTTACTAATGCTACTGCTGCTACTGCTACTACTGCTGCTGCTACTGCTACTACAACAACTACTACTACTACGACAACTACGACAACTACTACTACTCCTACTATGATTATTACTACTACAACTAAAACTACCACTACTACTACTACTACTACTACTGATTCTACTACCACAAGTACTCCTACTACTACTACTACTACGACAACTACAACTGCTCCTACTACGACAACAACTATTACGGCTACTACTACTAACTTCTACTATTAATGCTACTATTGCTACTACTTCTGTTGCTCCTACTACTACTCGTCCTCCTACAACTACTACTACAACTACTACTATTCCTACTATACTCCAACTCCTAGGCCTACACCTACTACTACTACTACTACGACAACAACTTCCACTAATACGATAATTACTATACTATTGCATCAACAACAACTACTACTTCTACAACTAATAGTAGTACTACTGCTACAGCTATTACTACTGCAACAACAGCTACTACTAAAAGGACTAATACTACTAGTACTACTACTGCTTGTACTACTACTACCGCTACTCCTTCTACTGCAAATACTATTACTTCTACTACTACTACTACTGCTGCTGTTGTTGCTGCTACTACTACAACTACTACTAGTATTGCTCTTAATACTATAGCTACTGGTACTATTGCTACTACTTCTACTACTATTCCTACTACTACTGCTACTTCTACCACTACTACTACTACTATTGCTACTTCGTCTACTACTTCCCCTACTACTACTACTGCTATTGCTACTACTTGTACTAGTACGACTACTACTATTATTACTGCTACTACTAATACTTCTGCTACAACTCCTACTACTACTCCTACTAATACTACTACTACTACAACTACTATTATGGCTATAGTTGCTAAAGCTGCTACTACTACTATGACTACTACTACTGCTACAGAAAATACTACTACTACAACTACTAGTAGTTGTACTACTACAACTACTAGTACTAGTATTACTACAACAACTACTACTACTCCAACTACTACTACTGCTAATACGATGACTACTACTACTACTTCAACAACTTCTAATAGTGCCACTTCTGCTACTACTACTAAACTATTACTATTACTAATACCTCTTCTACTGCTTCTATTACTATTACAACTACTAATACTACTACTGCTACTACTTCTGCTAATGCTGCTTTGCTGCTGCTACTATCACTAGTACTACTACTACTACAACTACTACTGCTACTACAACTACAACAACCACTACCACTACTTCTCCAACTACTACTAGTACTACTATTACTACTACAATAATTTCTCCTACTACTACTGTTACTACGACTACTGCTACTACTACACTACTTCTACTACTGCTACTACTGATTCCGCTGCTATTACTTCCACTTTTGCTACAACTATTGCTGCTCTTACCTCTAATGCTACTTCTACTTCTACAACTATAATAACTGTCATTGCTGCTACTACTATAATTGCTACTGCTACTTGTACTACTATTGTGACTTCCACAACTACTACTGCTACAACTACTACTAAAACTACTTCATTACTACTACTACTACTACAATGGGTACTACTACTACTATTGCTCCCATTACTACTACTAGAACTTCTGCTACTACTACTACTACAACTCCTACGACTGTGGCTGCGACTACTACTACTAATACTACTACTACTTCTACTATAGCTACTATTGCTACTTCCGCTACTTCTACTCCAAGAACTACTATTACTACTACTATAGCTTCCACTACTATTGCTACAACTGCTACTACTGCTACTACTACTACTACTACTACTACTACTACTACTATTATTATTGTTACTACTACCACTATGAACAACACTACTACTATTACTACTACTACTACTACAACAACTATTACCAAGTACTACTAGTACTACTACTACAGCTGTTGTGGTTGCTTCTACTACTTCTATTGCTATTTCTGCTGCAAATACAAGACCTACAACTACTACTACAACTTTTGCTACTACTGCTATTACTACTACAACTTCTACTACTAGTACTACTATTACTACTACTGCTACAACTACTATTACTGCTACAACTATGACTATTACTACTACTACAGCTACTACTACTGCTACTACCACTATTATTACTACGACAATGACTACTACTACTATTACTACTAATACTATTGCTACTGTTACTATTATGACTACAACTACTACTACAACAACAACTGCAACTGCAATAACTACTACTACTACATTTCCCACAGCAATAACTACTACTACTTTTCCTACTACTATGACTGTTGCGACTACTACTACTGCTACAACTAATACTATTGCTACTACTACTACTACAACTATTACTACTACTTCTACTGCTGCTACTACTACTATAACTACTGCTACATCTATCACTATGACTACAAATATTCATACAACTAATGCTAATACTGCTGCTACTACAACTATTACAGCTACTATTACAGCTACTACTACTACTACTCCTCCTACTACTACTGCAATAACTACTTTTGTTACTATTGCTACTACTACTCCTGCTACTACTACTGTTACTACTACTGCTACCACCACTATGACTACTGCTACAATAACAACTACTACTACAATGCCTACTACTGCTACTCATACTGTTGCTACTGCGACTACTGCTACAACTGCTACAACTACAACTGCTACTACTACTACAACTACTGCTACAGTTGATACTGTCGCAGTCGCAGCAACTACTGCTACTATAACAACTACTACTACTAATTCTGCTACGACTACTACTTTTGCTATTACTTCTACTTCTGCTACTAGTACTGCTACTACAACTACTACTATTATAACTACTACTGCTATTGCTACGACGACTACAACTACTGCTACTACTACTGCTACTGCTACTCCTACTACCACTAGCAATAGGACAGCTATTGTAAATGCTACTATTACTACAATCATTGCTACTAATTCTACTACTACAATTGCTACTATTGATTCTGCTGCTACTACTACTACTACTATTGCTACTACTTTTGCTACTGCAACAATAACTATGACTACTACTACAATCACTACTACCATTGCTACTACTATGACCATAGCTACTGCTGCTACTGCTACTACTACTACTAAAATTAAAATACTACAACTATTGCCGGAGCATCCGCTACTACTAGTGCTACAACATCTACTGTTACTGTGACTTTTGCTACTACTACAACTACTACTATACTGCTGCTGCTCTTACAACTTCTACTGCATCTGCTGCTGCTACTAATGCTACTACAACTACTACTACCACTACTACTTCTACCACTAATGGTGTTGCTACTACTACTACTACTACTTCTACTACAAATACTACTACTGCTGCTGCTACTACTGCTACGACTACTATTACTACTACTGCTACTCCTAGAACTTATCCTACAGCTACTACTACTGCTACTAATAACACAACTAGTACTATTGTTGCTGATTCTACTAGTACTACTATTTCTATTACTATTACTATTGCTACTACTGCTAATATAACTGCTACTACTATGACTACTACTGTTGTTAATTTTGTGGCTAATAATACTACTACTACGACCTCTCCTACTACTACTATTGATACTACTACTACTGTTGCTGCAGCTGATGCTATTACAACTATTACAACTAAAAATCCAACTACGACTAGGACAACAACAACTGCTGCTACTACTACTACTACTTCTACTTCTTCTGCGGCTACCATTACTAATACTATTACTAGTGCTGTTATTGCTTTTGCCACTACTGCTATTGCTGCTACTACTTCTACTCTACTACACGTGCAACAACTACGTCTACTGCTACTACCTCTATAACTACTACTTCCACTACTTCTCCTACTACTACTACGTCTACTGCTACTACCACTATTACTACTGCTACTACTACTATTACAACTACAACTACAACTACTACTACTACAATGACTACTACAACAATAACAACTACAACAACTACTACTACATCTCATATAATAACTACTACTACTAGTAGCACTACTTCTACTATAGCTACTGCTGCTACTACTGCAACAACAACTTCTACTCCGAAAACTGCTAGTATTACTACTAATGCTACAGCTACTACTTCCTCTATGAGTACTGCTTCTCATAATACTACTTCTACTACTACGCTTACCACTACTACAACTAATACTTCTATTACTACTGCTACTACTACTCTTGCTACTATTACTACTACTACTGCTGCTACTACAACTACTACTGCTACTACTACTACTACTACTGCTACTACTACTACTACTTCAATTACTGCTACTACTACTCTGATGACTGCTACTAGTACTGCTACTCTACTACAGCTAGTATAACTACTACTACTACTACTACAACGACAACTACTAAACTGCTGCAACTACTACCACAACAACTACTACTAACTCTACTACTACTGCTGCTCTAGCAACTACTACTAATCCAACTCCTACTACTGCTACTAATACTACTACTACTTTCACTACTACTACAACTATTAAAACTACTACCGCTGCTACTGCTACTACTACTTCTTCTCTAACTACTACTACTAATGCTACTAGTACTGCTACTACATCTGCTTCTATTACTACTAATACTGCCACTGCCACTACTACCATTACTACAATTGCTACTACTACTACTTCAACTGCACCAATTATTACTACTACTGCTACGACTACTACGACAACTACTGCTTCTACTATTGATATTGCTGCTACAACTACTATTGCTTAAGCTACTACTACTGCTACTTCTACTGCTACTGCTACTAATACTATTCTTGCTGCTACCGCTACTACTACTACTACAACTTCTACTACTGCTACAACTATAGCCACGACGACTACTGCTATTGCCCCTACTACTACTACTACTATTGCTACTACAACACAACTAATACTATTACCACACTACTTATGCTGCTGTTGTCGCTATTACTACTACTACTATAGTTGCTGCTATTATTGCTACAACTATTACTACTACTTCTATAGCTACAACAATAACTACTACAACTGCTACTACTACTACTACTACTTCTGCTACTACTAGTACTTCTCTCAATACAATTACTATTGCTATTAATACCGCTACTACAACTACTTCTACTCCAACTAAGAATACTTTCGCTACTACTCATACTGCTAGTAGGAGTATTACTACTACTACTACTACTACTACTACTACTACTAGTACATCTACTGTAGCTTCTACAAGTATTACCACAACTACTATTACTGCAACTACTGCTACTACTGCTACAGTTGCTACCACTACCTCAACTACTACCACTGTTGCTACTTCTACTACAAATTCTACCACTAGTACTTCTACTTCTACTACTATTGCTACTAGTACGACTATTATAACAATAAATACTACTACTATTGCTACTACAACAAAAACAACAACAACAACAACAACAACTACTACTACTACTACTACTACTACTATTGATACTACTACTACTACTACTACTACTATTTCTACTACTACTGCTCCAACTACTACTACTGCTCCAACTGCTACTACTACTGCTACTACTACTACTACTATTGCTACAAGTTCTACGGCTACTTCTACTACAGCTACTGCCAGTACTACTCAAATACTACTACTACTTCTTCTTCTACTCCTTATACCAGTACTACAAGCACGGGTACTCGCACTAATGCTACTACTACTACTACTACTGCTACTACTATGACTATTAAAAGTACTAATGCTACTGCTACTGCTACTACAACTACTAATACCACTACTGTTGCCACTATTACTGCTATACTACTACTAATACTACCATTACTAAGCTACTATTACTATGACAAATCGTACAACTACAATAGTTGCTACTACTACTGCTGCTGCTGTTATTGCTACTACCACCGCAACTACTCTTAATGCTACGACAACTAGTACTACTACTACAACTACAACAACAACAATAACTACTACTACTACTACTGCTGCTACTACTACTAGTTCTACGACAACTACTACTACTAATACTAATACTGCTACTACTACAACTACTACCACTACTATACTACTATTACTGCTACTACTACAACTTCTACCACCACTACTACTAGTATTACTATCACGGCAAAAACTACTAACACTAATACTGCTACTATTGCAACTACTGGCACTACTATGCTACAATTACTGCTATTACTACAACTTCTACCACCGCTACTACTAGTATTACTACCACAGCAGCAACAACAACAACTACTACTACTAATGCTACACCTACCTGCTACTACTACTACTTGTCCTACTACTTCTACTACTACTGCTAGTGCTACAACCAATGCTGCTGCCACTACTAATGCTGCTACTACTACTATTAATACACCTTTTACTACTACTGCAACACCTACTACTACTTCTCCAACTACCACTACTTGTACTACTACTGTCACAACTTTCCCTTCTACAACTACAACTGCTACTACTACTACTACTACGAATACTACTAATACTATAATCACTCCTACCTCTGCTACCGCCACTACTACCACTTCTCTTACTACTACTACTTCTACTGCTACTACTACTACCACTACTACTGCTCATACTACCACTATTACTACTACCAATTCTGCTGCTGCTACTACTGCAACTACTACTACTATTGCTACAACTACTACTACTACAACTACTACTACTACTACTACTACTAGTACTGCCACTACTTCTCCAACGACCACTACAAGTAACACTACTTCCACTACTTTGCCTTCTAGTGCTACAGCTGCAACTACTACTAGTGTTACAACCACTACTACTACTACTACTACTACTACAACTACTATTACTGATACTATTGATACTTCAACTACTACAACTACTACTACTAAATTAACTACTATTGCTTCCACTACCACTACAACTACTATTACTGCTGCTACTACTACTACAACTGCCAATACTACTATGACTACTTCAACTGCTACCACTACACTACTACTACCACTACTACTAATTCTACTACTGTTACTACCACTACCACTACTGCTACTACCATTATTACAACAACTACCACTATTGCTATTGGGACTACTACAACTACTATTACTATTGCTACTACTACTACTAGAGGTAGTACTACTACTACTACTGGTACTACTGCTACTACCACGACTACTACTACTATGGCTACAACAACTGCTACTGTTGGTACTAGCACTACAACTGCTACTACTACTACATTTGCTACAACTACTGCTACTGTGACTACTAGTACTACCATTACCACTATTGTTGCTACTTCTAGAGCTATTACTGCTACCACTACTACTGCTACTACAACAACTACCACTGCTACTACTCCAACTACTACCACTACTAGTACTACTACTATTACTACTGCAGCTGCTACTTCTATAACTCCTTCCACTACTACTACTACTGCTACTACTACTACTACTACTACTACTACCTAAGTTGTAGTGTTGTTATTACTACTACTGTTACTACCACTACTTTTGCTACTACTACTACTTCTGCTGCTAGTACCAAAGTGAGAACTACTACTGCTGCTGCTTCTATTTCTATAACTACTACTACTATTGCTACTACTACTGCTGCTGCTGCTACTACTACTACTACTACTACTACTACTATTACTACTACCATTTATACTTGTACTACTACTGCTATTGTTATTGCTGCTACTACTGCTACTACAACTACTACTGCTAAGACACTACTACTTTGACTACTGCTACTACTACTTCAACCACTCCTTCAACTACTACTACTACCACTCACACTAGTACTACTTCCATTGCTACCACGACTATTACTACTTAAGTTTTACTACTGCTATTACTTCTATTGCTACATCAACTACTACTGCTACTATTGCTACCACTACTACTAGTACTGCTGTTGCTGCAACTTCTACTACTACTACCGAAGCGACAACGACTACTACTGTTGCTTCCACTTCTACAGCTTCCACTAATATTACTACTACTATTACTACTACTATTACTACTACCGTTTCTACTTGTACAATTGCTCCTACCGCTATTACGGCTGTTACTGCTGCTACAGCTACAACTGCTAAGACACTACTACTTTGACTACAGCTACTACTATTACTAATGCTACTACTACGACTACTGCAAACACTATTACTATTACTCTGACAACTACTACTACTCCAACTGCTACTACTACTACTGCAACTCCGATTGCTGCTGTTATTGCTTCTACTTCTACAAATAGTTCCACTACTGCTACTACTACTACTACTACTACTACTACTTCTACTACTACTACTTCCACTACTACTACTACTACTATCACTACTACTACTACTACTACTACTACTACTACTACTACTACTACTACTAATAGTACTACTACAACTACTACCACTAATACAACTACTTCTCTGACAATTACTACTACCACACCCGCTACTACTACTACAACTGCTACTACTACAACGGCGATAATTTCTTCTGCTACAACTATAGCTACTGCTACTACTACTGCTACTACTTTGATAACGGCTATTGCTACTACTGATACTTCCTCTTCTACTGCAAGTTCTACCGCAGCTACTGCTACTACTGCTACTACTCCTACTGCTACAACTACTAATACTATATTTGCTACTACTACATCCACTACTGCTACGTTTACTACTTCTACTACTGCTGCAATTGGTACAATTACAACTAATACTACTATTACCACTACTGCTTCTTCTACTACTGCTCTTACTACTACTGCTGCTACTACTACAACTACTACTACTACAATTACCAGTACTACTACTACTATTGTTACTAATAATAATAATAATAATAATCAGACTACCACTACTACTACCAATAATAATAATAATAATAATTAGACTACTACTACTACTACTATTATTTTTCCTAGTACTACAGCTACAACTTCTGCTGCTTCTAATACCACTACAACTACTACTACGACTGGCACTATAACTACTACTGCCGCCGCTGCTGCTGTAGCTACTTCTACTGCTACTCTTGCTCCTGTTCCTCCTTCTACTACTACTATGAGTACTACTGCTACTGATACTACTGCAACTTCTCCTACTATAGCTATAACTACTAATACTATAGCTACTATTACTACTACTACTACTACTGCTATTATTACTACCGCTTCTACTACTTCTACTATTTCTCCAAAAAATACTACTATTGCTACTACTACTATTGCGACTCCTACCACAACTCCTGCAACTGGTGCTACTGTTGCTATTACTACTACTTCGGCTACTATTGCTACTGCTACAACAACTACTACTAATGCTACGACTACTACTTCAACTATAGCCACTACAACTACTACTATTACTACTTCTGCTAGTAATAATACTATAGCTATCACTACTATTGCTCAGCTACTACTACCACTGCTGCTGCTGCTGCTACTGCTACTAGGACTACTTCTACTACTCCAGCTACTACTACTGCTGTTAGAACAACAACAACAATTACTACTACTATAACAACTAATACTAACACTATAGCTAGTACTACTATTGCTGCAACTACTTCTTCTACAACTACTAATACTAGTTCTACTACTATTGCTACTTTTGTTACACTTGCTACTTCAGCTATTGCCATTCCGACTACTACTATTACAACTACTGCTGCTACTACTACTACCACTACTCCTACTACTACCATAACTATTATTATTACTACTACTACTACGATGGCTACTACTGCTACTGCTACTACTTCTACTTCTGCTAATGTTACTACTAATGCTACCATTGCTACTGCGGCAATTGCCACAATTGCTTCAACTACTACGACAACTTCTCCTACTATTACTACAACTACTTCTACTTCTTCTACTACCACTACTATTGTACTACAACTATGTCTACAACTACTTCTACTGTGACTACTACTTGTATGACTACCACTACTGCTACTATAACTCCTACTTCCACTACTACTACTATAATTGCTACTGATGCTGGTACAACTACTACTACTCCTACTTCTAATACTATGACTACTACTACTTCTACAACTACTACCTTTGCTACTGCGGCAACTGCTACAAATACTACTACAACTATCGCAGCTACTGCACTGCTACTACTACTACTAATACAACTACTACTTCCCCAACTATTACTACAACTACTTCTACTTCTTCTACTACTACTACTGTTGCTACGACTACTACTTCTAGAACCACTGTTATTGCTACAACTACTAGTACGAATACCAATACTCCTACTACTACTGCTACTATAATTACTACTGTAGCTTCTACAACTACTACTTCTGCTACAACTACTATAACTACTACTTTCACTACTGCAAATTGCTATTACTGCTACTACTGCTACTACTGCTATTACTACTACAACTGCCACTGCTGCTGCTGCTACTACTGCTACTACTTCGCCCACTACTACTACTACTACTCCTACTACTATTTGTCCTGCTACTACAAGTATTTCTCCAACTACTACTACTACTATTACTCTTACGGCGACCACCACTATTGCTACTATTGTTACTACTACTACAACTACTAAGAGTACTACTATTACTTCTGCTGCGGCTACTACTATAGCTACTGCTGCTACTATTGCCATAACAATTAATTCTACCACAACTATTACTGCTAGTACTACCCCTACTACTACTGCTACCACTTCAACTATTACTACAATGGCTACAACAATAACTACTACTACTACTACTGCTACTATTACTATTACTTCTACTACTACTATTCTTACTACAGCTATTACTGCCACTATTACTGCGATTACTACTAGTGTTGCTACTACCGCAACTACTACTACTACTACAACAACTATCACTAATACTACTACTACTACTGCCACTACCACCACTACTACTTCTAGTATTACAACTTTTACTACAACAACAACTTCTACCACTACTTCTCCTACAACTAGAACTGCTACTACTAAAATAGCAACAACTACTACTATTACTACAACCACCTCTCCTACTATTTGTACTACTGCTTCTACTATTGCTACTGCTACTACTACTACAACTACTTCTGATACTACTATTATTGCTACAACTATTGCTGCTACTGCCGGTGCTTCTACTAGAACTACTACTACAACTACTGCTAGTACAACTACTGCTACTACTACTACTATTACACCTCCTACCACTACTACTACTACCCGTACAATTGCTGCCACCAATGCTACTACTGCTACTGCTACTACTAGTACTACAACTACTGCTGTTGCTGTTAGTATTACTTCTCCTACTACTGCTACTGCTCCTACTACTTCCGCTACAACTACTTTTGCTACTACAACAACTACTACTATCGCTACTACCACTACAACAATTTCACCTGCTATTGCTGCTACTGCTTTTACTGCTACTACTAATACTACTGCTGCTGCTGCTGCTGCTACAACCACTACTATAACTACTACAACTACTGCTGGTTCTACTACATCTACCATTACTACTAATGCTGCTACTACATCTACTACTACTGCTGCTATTTCTATTCCTTCTACTACTACTACTACTACTAATACTAATAGTACTCCTCCTACAACTACTATTATTGCTACTACTGCAATTACTACTATTACTACTACTACTCGTACAAGTACCATTATTACCAATGCTTCTATTATCAGGACTACTACTACTACTGCTACTTCTACTACTTCTATTGTCACTTCTTCTACTACTCCTACTATTACTACTGCTGCTGCTACAGCTGCCACTACTACTACAACTACTGCTTCTTCTATTACTACTGCTACTATTACTACTTCTACTGCTACTCCTACTTCTACTCCTACTCCTATTACAACAACAACTACTAATACTACTACTACTACACCTACTCCTATTACTGCTCCCACTACTACTACTACTATACTACTACTATTGTTCGTAGCACTGCTACTACTAATACTACTAGTACTACAACTTCTGGTACTACTATTACTTCTACTACTACTGCTGCGACAACAACAACAACTACTACTACTACTTCAACTATTACAAGTACTACTTCTACTACTACTACTGCTATTACTTCTCGTGCTGCTTCTACTACTACTACTACTGCTGCTGCTGCTGCCACTACTGCTACTCCTATGACTACTATGACTACTACTAATTCTAGCACTACCACTGCAACAAGAACTACTCCTACTACTACTACCACTATGACTATTACTACTACTACTACAACTACTACTTCAGGAATTACTACTACTCCAACAACTACTACTTTTACTACTACTAATACTACTACTACTACTACCACCACTACTACTATTCCAACTAGAACTACTACAACACCTGCTACTACTCTTACTACTAACAATACTACTGCTTCTCCTAGGACAGCTACTAGTACTTCTGCTGCTTCTATTACTATTCACACTACTACAACTATCATTACTACTGCTACAATTACTACAAATTCTCCTATATAGTACTTCTACTATCACTACTACTACTACTACTACTACTATAACAACTACTACTCCTACGACTACTACTACAATAACAACAACTACTACCACTACTTCTAATACTCTGACTACTACTTCTACTACTATTTCTACTACTACTACTACTGCAACAACAAGTACTACTGCTGCTGCTACTACTACTACTACAACAACAACAACAACTACTACTACTTCTCTTGATACTTCTACTACTACTATGACTATTACAACAACTACTACTGCAACAACTGCCACTACGGCAACTACTAGTACCACAACTACAACTACTATTGTTACAACTACCACTACTACTTCTGCTACTGCTACTACAACTCTTACTCTTACTAATACCACTACAACTGCTACTACTATAGCTACTAATGTTGCTACTTCTACTACTACTACTACCACAACAACTACTACTAAAACTAATACTATTTTTGCTACTACTACTACTACCACCACTAGAGCTACTACTACTGCTACAACAACTACTACTACTATTACTACAACTACTACTATTGCTGCTGCTACAACTACTTCAACCACAACTACAACTACCACTACTACCATAACTAATACAACTTCTTTTCCCACAATAACAAATAATGCTCCTTCTCCGACTACTATGACTGCTACTACTCACAGTGCTACTATAAGTACTCCAATTGCTACTTCAACTACTACTACCACTACAAGCTCTACTACTGCTACCACTGCTATTTGCTCTACAACTACTTCTAATACTACTACTGCTACTGCTACTACAACGTGCTACTACTTCTTCTACTACTCGTGCTACTACAACAATAGTTGTTGCGACTCCTGCTACTACTACTACTATTGGTGATGTTGCTACTTCTACTACAACAGTACTACTCCTCATCCTCCTCCTCCTCCTCCTCCTCCTCCTCCTACTACTACTACTAGTACTACTACTACTACTCCTCCTACTACTACTGCTGCTGCTGCTACTGCTGCTACTACTACTACTATAACTAGTATTACTACTACTACCTATTACTGCTACTACTAGTATTACTACTACTATTACCAATACTACAACTACTACTAGTACTACTACAACTACTACTTCTACTTCTTCTTCTTCTTCTACTACTACTACTACTACTACCGCCACTACAACTATTACTACTACCACTACTACAACTACCACAATTACTACTACTAATTCTACTATGCCTACAACTACTATTAATGCAAATACTACAATTATTACTTCGACAACTGCTACTACCACTACTACTACTACTACTACTACTACTACTACTATTACTACTCCTTCTACTACTACTAATACTACAACTACTATTGCTGCTACTACTTCTTCTACTTCTAGTGGTACTTCTTCTACTACTCCTACTAATAATGGTATTGCTGCTACTACTGATGTTGCTACTCCTACGACTATAGCAATTTCTATCACTACTGCAACTACTACTACTTCTACTACTACTCCTACTATTACTGCTACTACCACTACTACTACTCCAACTAATACTACGACTACTATTACTAATGCTGCTACTACTGCTACTACTAATACTACTAGAATTACTGCCACTACCACGATCACTACTACTTCTACCATAATTACCACGACTACTACTATTACTATTACTACTACTACTACTACTACAACAACTACTACTTCTACTACTACTACTACTACTACTACTACTACTACTACTACTAAGAGTACTACTACTACTACTACTGCTGCTACTACTACTACTACTAGTACTAATACTACTACTACTACTACTACTACTGATACTACTACTACTACTTCTACTTCTACTACTATAGCTACTACTACTACGACTACTTCTACTAATTTTACTACTACTACTGCTACTACTACTACTATGACTACTACTACTACTACTTCTGCTACTACTGCTGCTACTACTACTACTACATATACTACTACTACTACTAATACTCATACAACTACTATAGCTACACCTACTACTACTTCTACTACTGCTATGGCCACTAAATCTACTATTACTACTAGTACTACCACTATTACTACTCCAACTACTAGTACTGCTATTACTGCTACTACTACTACTCCTACTAGTACTACAATTTCTACTACCCGTACTCCCAACTCCAACTCCAACTACTCTTCCTACTATAACCTATGCTAATATTACTACTATAAATACTACTATTCCTACTGCTGTAGCTACTTCTATTGTTGCAATTACTTCGACAACCACTACACCCATTCCTGCTGCTAATACTACTACTACTATTACTACGACAACTAATGTTGTTGCTGCTACTACTACTACTCCTGATACTGCTACTAGTACTACTTCTACTATTACTACTATGACTACAACTACTACTACTGCTCCTACTATTACTTCAACTACTACTACTCCTGCTATTACAACTACTTTTCCCACTACAACTTTTCATAATAGTACAACTACACCAAAGAACTACTACTACATCTACTATACTACCCCTACTACCACGACTACTGCTCCTACTGCTCTAGCTACTACTACCATAGCAAAAACACCTACTCCTACTACTACTACTACTTCTACTATGATTACTCTTATTGCTACTCCTATTGCTACTTCTACTGCTACTACTACTGCTACTACTACTCCAAGTGCTACTATTACCACTACCACCTCTACTTCTACTATTGCTTCTACTACTACACTACTAGTACGAATACAACGACTAGTAATATTGCTGCTGCTGCTGCTGCTCCTCCTCCTACTACTACTGCTGCTGTTGCTGCTACTAATACTACTATTATGACTACTACAAGTAGAACAATAACAACAACAACAACTACTACTACTACTACTTCTTCTTTTACTATGCTACTAATGCTGCTACTACTGCAACTGCTACTACTATTACTAGTATGACTACTTCTACTACTACAGTTGTTGCTACTACTACTGCTGCTGCTGCTACTTTTAGTACTACTACTACCAATACTACTACTACTACTACTAGTACTCCAAGTACTCCTACAACTAATATTACTACTACTATTCCTATAACTCCTTCAACTACAACAACAACTACTACTCCTACGACTATTATTACTACTACTAATACTACTATTTCTCCTACAACTACTACAACTACTCTTAATGCTACAATTACTACTCCAACTACTATGACTATTACTACTACTACTACAATTACTACAAATTCTCCAACTACAACTACTAATATTGCTACTACTACTACCCCTACTACTACTCTACCAATTCTACTACCTCTACTACTAATTCTACTATTACTACTTTACTACTACTACTACTACTACTACTACTACTACGACTACTATAACTAGTACTACAACTACTATAACTACTACTACAACTAGTACTACAACTACCACTACAACTACTGCTTCTAACACTGCAACAACTATTACACCTATTACTAAGGCCACTACTACTGCAACTACTACAACTTCTACTACTGCAACTACTCTTACTACTACTGCTACAACTGCGACTACATCTCCTACGACTACTAGTACTACTAACACAACTATTGCAACATCTCCTACTGTCAACTACGACTACTTCTACTACTAATACTACTGCTGTTGCTATTTCTACTATTTCTACAATGGCTGCTGCTCTTACTACTCATGCTTCAAATACTTCTACTATGATAATAACTGCTGCTATTGTTACGACTTCATCTTTTATTACTACAATTGCTACCGCTACTTCAACTATTGCTGCTACAATTACTACTGCTAGAATTACTACTACTACTAATACTACTTCTACAACTGCTATTACTGCGACAACGTGTGCTGCCCCAACTACTACTACTGCTGCTGATGCTCCTACAACTACATCTGATAATGCTACTACTACAACTGTTACTTCTACTACTGCTATTTGTGCTACTACTGCTACTTCTAATCCTACAACCACTATTAATAGTACTACTACTGCTATTACTACTACTACTACTACTACAAACAGTACTTCTACTACTACCATTACTTCTACGAATATTGTTGTTACTACTACTATCACTACTTCTACTACTATTATTACTACTACAACAACAACTATTACTAATAGTACTACTACTGTTGCTGCCAATAATACTACCACTACTACTTCTGATGCTACTACAACAACAACAACAACTACTGCTGCTACTACTACTACTTGTGCTGCTACTACTGCTGCTTGAACAACTACTACCATTACTGTTACTACTACTTCCACTACTACTACTACTATGGTTAGAACTACTACTACTACTACTACAACAACAACAACAACTACTGCTACTACTTCTAGTACAACTACTACTTTTGCTACTACATCTACTACTACTAAATCTAAAACTAATACTACAGCTACTACGGCTACTGCTACTACAACTACAACTACCACTACTACTACCACCACTACGACTTCAGCTACTACTACAGCCACAACTGCTATTACTACTACTACTGCTACTGCTGCAAATACTACAGCTACTAATAGTACTACCAATACTACTATTGCTACTACTACTACTACCATTGCAGCTGCTACAACAACAACTACCACTATGACTGCTACTACTACTGCTACTTCTGCAACTACTGCTACTACTAGAACTACAATTGGTACTACAACTGATACTGCTACTACCGCAGCTGCTATTACTTCTACACCTTCTACAACAACTGCTAGTACTACTAGGACTACTACTACTATTGCGGCTACTACTATTATTGCTACTACAACTACTACTACTATCGGTACTTTCGCTAATACTATCACAACTACTATGACTTCTCCTTCTCCTACTACTTCTGCAAATACTGATACTACTACTACAACTACTACCACTACTAATACTACTACTGCTGCTGCTGTTGTTGCTACTAGTAGTATTGCTACTGCTGCTGCAGCTGTTGCAAATATTACTACTACTATGACTACGACTACTACTACTTCTACTGCCACAACAATAGCTCCTGCTTTTACTACTACTGTGATGACTACTACTACTACTAGTATTATACTATAACTACAACCACTACTACTAGAGTAACTATTAATCCTACAACTACTACTATTAGTACTATTAATATTACTACTACAATTACAACCACTACTACTACTCCTACTGCAACTACTACTACTCCAACTACTACTATTACTATTACTACTACTACTCCTCCTCCTCCTCCTATGACTACTACTACTACTACTCATACAACTAAGACTATTACTACAAATTGTCAAACTACAACTACTAATCCTACTACTACTACAGCTCCTATTACTACTCTACTACTACTAATTGTCAAACTAATACTACTAATTCTACTATTACTACTACTCCTACTACAACAACTACTACTACTAATACTACTAGTACTACTGCTACTACTACTAATACTACTACTACTACTACTCCAATTACTACTATTGCTGCTGCTGCTACTACAACTACGACTACTACCACAAGTACTACAACTACTACTGCTCTTGCTACTACTACTACTATGAGTATTACAACTTCTACTACAATAACTACTACTACTACCAAAACTACAACTACTACAGCTGCTACTACTACTATTACAAATCTTGCTGCTGCTGCTAGCAATACCACTAATACTACAACTACTACTACGACGACGACTACTACTACTACTACTACAACAACTACAACAACTGCTACTACTGCCATGGCAACCACTACCACTCAAGCTACTAGTACTACTACGAGTACTACTACCACTAATTCTACTACTGCTAGTGCTTCTACAACTACTAGTTATACTGCTACTGCTAGTACTACTACTACAACAACTATGGCTGCTACTACCACAGCTACTTCTACTTCTTTTATTACTACAACTACTACTACCATTACTACTATAGTCACTACTACCACAACCACTCCTTCGCCAACGATGACTTCTGCAACAACTACTGCTACTACTACCACAACTACTCCTCCTACTCCTCCTACTTCAACTACCACTTCACTGTTACTACTACTACTACTACGGCTATTAATACTACACTACTACTACAACTACAACTGCTACTTCAACAACTATGACTACAGCTACTACTATTTCTACTTCATCTACAACTACTAAACTACTACTACAACAACTACTACTAGAATTGCTACTACTCCTTCAACAAAAATAATTACTGCTACTAATATTACTACTACGACTACCACCACCACCACTACTCCTACAACTAAAACAATTATTGCTACTACTACTACTACTACTACTAGTATTAATAGCAATAATGCTACTACTACACCTACAACTATTACTACGAGTACTACTACAATTACCACAAATTCTCCAACTACAACTACCAATACTACCACTTCTAATACTCCTACTAATACACTACTACTTCTACTACCACTACTACTAATACTACTGTTAATACTACTATTACTACTCCTACTACTACTATACACTTCTACTAGAACTACTACTAATACTACTATTAATACTAAAACTACTACTACTACTACTTCTACTGTAACTACTACTAGAGCTACTACTACCACAATAGCAACTACTACTACTAATGCTCCTACCACTACTACTACTAATATTACTACTACTACTATAGGAACTACAACTATCACTACTACTACAACTACTACTGCTACTACTGCTACTACGACTACTGCTGCTGCAACAACTACTACTGCTACTACTGCTGCTAATACTACTGCATCTACTTATACTGCGATTGGTGCTACAACTGCTACTATAACAACTACTACTACTACTGCTACTACAACTACTGTAGTTATGACTACTACTACTACTGCAACTACTAATCCAACTACTACTACTACTAGTACGACTACTACTGCTCCTACTACTAGTACTACTACTACTATTGCTGCTATTGCTACAATGACTACAACTTCTGCTACTGCTACTACTACTAGTCCAACAACTAATGCTATTACTGCTACTAATACTACTACTACTACAACAACAACAACTACTACTTCTACTACTACTATTACTACTACTGATACTACTACTACGCCTACGACTACTACTACTACTCCGACTACTACTACTACTCTTATGACTATTACTACTACTAATACTACTACCGCTGCTACTACAACAACTATTACTACTAGTACTACTGCTACCGCAACTACTACTACAACAACAACAACTACTAGGCACGGTTAGCTTCGGGATCAAGATCAGGATCAGGATCAAGACTAGTAAATCACTTTTATAAACTAATATCATTTTATCAAAATTAACACTTCAATAATTTAAATTTTGATAAATTATTCAATTTTTTATTATAATTTAATTTAATAACAATGTAAAATAAGCAATGTTAATTTTAGAAGAATGAAAATAATTCCGAAATGGGCTGATCCTGATCCTGATCCCAAACCAAATGGGGCCCTATTACTACTCCTCCTCCTCCTCCTACTACTACTACAACAACAACAACATCAACAACAACAACAACATCAACAACAACAACAACAACTACTACTACTATTACTAATATTACTACTACTACTTCTACTACTACTTCAGCTACAACTGCTGCTGCTACTACTACTAGCAGTAGTACAAATACTAGTACTACTACTACTGCTACAACAACTACTACTACGACTACTACTCCTGCTAGTACCACTCCTATGACAATTACAACAACAACTACTACTACTACTATCACTACGGCAACTACTACTCCTACTGCTGCAACTACTACTTCTACTACTGCTACTACCACTTCTACTCCACCTCCTACAGCTAATACTACTGGTATTACAACTGCTGCAAATACTACAACTGCTACTACTACTAATACTACAGTTGCTGCTACTCCTACTACTTATAGCAACTACTACTGCTACTCCTACTAATACTACAGTTGCTATTGGTGCTACAACTACCACCACTATGACTCCTGCTACTTCTACTAATACTACTATTGCTGCTACTACTGCTTCTACTACTACTATTACTACAATTGCTACTACTACTACTGCTTCTACCACAACTTCTACTAGTACTACTGCTACTACTTCAGCTACTACTACTACTACTGGTACAACTACTGCTGTTTCAGTTACTACTACTTCTGCTACTACTACTGCTGCTACTACTACCGATACTACTATTGTTGCTACCACAACTACCACTATTCCTACTGTTATTACGACTGTTATTACTAATACTTCTTCTACTACTACTACTTCAGCTAATATTATTGCTACGACTAATACTTCTACTACTACTACTACCACTACTACTACTACTACCTCTACTACTACTACTACTACTATTGCTGTTGCTGCTTGTACTACTACTACTACTACCAATGCTACTACTGTTAATATTACAGCCGCTATCAATACTACTACTGCTACTACTACTACTACAACTTCTGCTACTACTACTACTACTTTTAGAACAACAACAACAACTGCTACTGCTGATGCTGTCATTGCTATTGCTCCTACATCTGCTACTGCTACTACTACTACATCTCCTACTACTTCTACTACTTCTACTACTAGTATTGCAACTGTACTACTACTTCTTCTACAACTACTATTACTACTTCTGCGACTTCTGCTACAACTACCACTGATACTACAACTCTTACTATTGCAATGACTACTACTACAACAACAACTACTACTACTACTTTTCCAAGAATAACAAGTACTACTACCTCTCCTACTAACACGACTCCAACTACTTCTACTACTACTACAACTACCACTTTTGCTACAACTACTACTACCACTGCTTCCACAACAACTACTGCTGCTTCTACTACTATTACTGCTACTACTACAACTACGTTTACTCCAACAACTATTACTACTACTACAACTACTCCTAATACTTTTACTGCATCTACTATTACTACAATAACTACTACCACTCCTACTACTCCAATTACTACTTCCAATGCTTCTACGACTACTACTACTTCTGCTACTACTACAGCTACTAATAATTATACTACTGCTACTACTATTACAACTACTGCTCCTACTGCTACTAGTAGTACTACTACACCTACTACTATGACTACTACAACTATTACTAATGCTACTTCGGCCTCTACTACTACTACTACCACTACTACTCCTCCTACAACTACAAGCTTCCCTACTTCGATCGTTACTACCACTACTACCACTAAAACTACTACTACTACTACTACTTCTACTATCAGAACATCAACAACAATAAATACTACTACTACTACTACTACTACTACTGTTACTGTTGCTCCTCCTCCTCCTCCTCCTCCTACTACTACTACGACTACTACTACTACTATTATTTCTACTATGACTACTACTACTATGACTACTACTACTACTACTACTACTACTACTACTACTACTACTACTACTTCTTAATCTTCTTCTACTTCTACAATAATTACTACTACTATAACTACTACTGCTGCTACTACTATCGTTACTACTACTACAACTCCACCTGCGATGACTACCACTCCTACAACTACTACTACTGCACCTACTGCTACAACTTCGACTACTAATACTACTACAACTACAG
Source organism: Trichopus zeylanicus subsp. travancoricus (assembly GCA_005019695.1). NCBI lineage: Eukaryota > Viridiplantae > Streptophyta > Magnoliopsida > Dioscoreales > Dioscoreaceae > Trichopus > Trichopus zeylanicus. Next base: position 577,654 of record RXID01021634.1, read on the forward strand.
CTACTACTTCTACTACTACTACTACTCCTACCACTCCTACTATGGTTCCTATTGCTACTACTCCTACTCCTACTACTATTGCTACTTCAACACCTACTACTACTATCACTACTACTACAACTACATGTTCTACATCTACTACAACAACAACAACTACTACTACTAGAACTACACAACTACTACAACAACTACTGCGATAAGTACTACTACTACAGCTACTTCTAAAGCTACTACTGGGACTTTTATTTCTACTACCACAGCTACTGCTTCTACTACTACTACTACTACTTTTGCTACTCTTGCTACTACTTCTCCTACTACTGCAATAACTTTACTGCAAACTAGTAAAACAAACAACAAAACCAACACCAACTACTACTACTACACAACAACAAGAACTAACTATACTTGCTACTTCTTTACTACTAAACTATAGCTACTACTTTGCGGACTACTGTACCTACTGCAGCAGCCATTACTATGCTACTTGTATACAACAATCTGCTGCTGCTACTATTGCTTACTTACTTTACTACTATTACTGCAACTACAATGACAACTACTATTTCAACAAGAATAACAACAACCATTATTACTACTACTACTATTACTGCTGCTACTGCAACTCCTATTACTACTACTAGTATTACTAGTACAACTACTACATCTACTACTACTACTGCTACTGCTGCTACTGCTGCCACTACCGCTACTACCACTACTTCTGAAACTACTACTACTTCACCTATTTCTACGACTACAACTCCAACTACTACCGCTACATCTAACACTACTACAACAACTACTACTACTATAGCTACTACTACTCCTACTACTACTACAACTCCTACTACTACTACCGCTGCTACTACTACTACTACCACTACTTCTAAAACTACTACTACTACTCCTATTGCTACAACTACTACTCCCACTACTAAAAGTACATCTAATACTACTACAACTATCGCTTCTACTACTACTACTACTACTACTACTACTACTACGACTACGACTACTACTACTTCTACTTCTACTACTATTTCTACTATTAATACTACTCTAGAGTAACAACAACAACAACTACTACTACAACTACTAGTACTACAGCTACTACTAGTGCTACTGCTATAATTGCTACTGCTATTACTACTACTACTCGTACTACTACTTCTTCTATTACTCTCACTACTACTACTAGTGCTCCCACTACTATTACTACAACTCTTGCTACTAGTACTATTACTACTACTACCACTACTAGTACAACTACTACTGCTCCAACTAGTATTACTACTGCTACAACAGCTACTACTGCGACTACAACTATTACAACGAGTACAATTACAACTACCCCTACTATTAGTACTCCTCCTCCTACTACTACTACAACTGCTATTACTACGGCTAGTATTGATGCTGCTACTACTACTACTATTACTATGGCAACAATAATAACAACTATGACTCTACTACTATTACAACCACTACTACTATACTACTACTATTACTACTGCAACTGCAATAGCTTACTACGTCCATTTACACACCACTTACAACAAACGACTACTTACTTCTTACCCACTATCCTCATCCACTACTCCTGACCATTACTAGCACTACTACTATGCAACTACTACTACGATTACTATACTACTACTACGATTGTTGCGGCATGCTATTGTCGGAGTACGACGACCACTAGACGAGCACGTACTATCCACTACAAGCCGACTACTTCCCTGGACTACTACTACTTCTACTACTACTATTACTACTGCTACTACAACTACTACAAATACTATTATTACTACTACTCTTACTATCGCTACAACTCCTACTAAAATGACAACAACAACTACTACTGCTACTACTACTAATATGACTATTACTACTACTACAATTACTACTACTACTTCTACTACTACTACTACTACTTCTGTTGCTACTGCGACTACCAAAGTTACTACTACTACTGTGACTACTACAACTATGACTACTACTACTACTGCGACTACTACTACTACTATTATTACTACTACTACTACTACTTTTCCCACTATTACTACTATCGCTACTGCTACTTTAGCTACTGCTACTACTACTACTACTTCTACGACATCAACTACAACTGCTACAACTAACACAACAACCACTGCTACTACTAATACTACTGCTGCTGCTGCTACTATTACTAATACAACTACTACTACTCCTACACCAATTCCAACTGCTACTACTCCTACCCTAACTCCAACTGCTACTACTACTCCTTCTCAAACTCGTACTTCTACCGCCACAGCTACAACAACAACAACAATAACAAACAATAACAACAGCTACTACTACTACTATTTCTACTACTACTGCTACTAATACTACTACTACTACTTCAGCAACTACTACTAGTAGTACCACAACTCCAAGTACTATTACTGCTACTACTGCTACTACTGCACCTTCTTTAGCTACTGCTACTACTACTAACTACTGCTACTACTACTACTACTATTATTGCTGCTATGGCTACTACTGCTACTACTACTTTTCCTACTACTACTGCTGCTGATTCCATTATTGCTACTACTACTCCAACCACTACTTATACAAGTACTGCAGCTACCACAACGGCTACTAGTACTGCTACTACTACAACTACTGCTACTACTACCACAAGTACTATGGCTACGACTACTTCTACAACAACTACTACTACTACTATAGCTACTACTACCACTACTAGTTCTCTTACAACAACTACTACTGCTACTACTACTGCTACTACCAGTGCTACTACTACTACACCAACTACCAAAGCTACAAATACTAACACTACCACTGCTACAAGCGCTACAACGACTAATACTACGGCTACTGCTACTACTACGACTACTAGTACTACTATTGCTAATACCGCTAATACTACAACAACAACAACTACTACTACTACTACTATCGCTACTACTTCTGCTGCTGCTGCTGCTACTACTACTACTACTATTACTACTATGACTACATTTTCAGCTTCTGCTACTGCAACTTTTACTACTACCCCAACTTCTAATCCTACTGCTATTTTTGCCACCACAACTCCAACTAATACTGCTCAAACTACTACTCCTACTACTCCCACTGTTATGATTACTACTGCTCCTCCTCCTCCTCCTCCTCCTCCTACTACTACTACAACAACAACAACTACTACTACCATTATTGCTACAACAACAACTACTACTACTACCACTACTGATACAACAACAACTACTACGGCTACTATTACTGCTACAACTGCTGCTGCTACTGTTGATAATACTACTACCACTCCTACTACTACTACTACTACTACTGCTGTTGCTACTACTACTACTACTTCTACGGCTACTTATAGTACTTATTCTATGACTTCTAATATTACTACTTTTGCTACTACTGCTTTTAATACTACTACCACTGCAACTGGTACTACTACTACTACTACTTACCATTTCACTACAACAAATGCTACTACTTCTCCTACTACAACCATTGCTGATACAACTACAACAAATGCTATTATTATTACGATTACTGGTACCACTACTACTTCTCCTATTGCAACAAATACAGCTAATACTACTTCATTACTACTGCTACTATTGCTACTACTACTACTACTACTTCTACTACTTCTACTATTACTACTATCACTACCACTACTGCTACTACTATCTCTACAACTACTAATACTACTCCTGCTACTTCTAATGCTACTACAACTATAATAGCTACTACTGCTGCTGCTGCTACTATTGCTACTACTGCAAGAATTACTACTACTATTGCTGCTGCTACTATTACTGTTACTGCTATAGCAGCTACTGCTACTACTACTACTACTACTGCTGCTACTTCTACTTCTACTGCTACTACTACTATAACTCGTACGAAAATTATAATCATTATTATTACTCCTACTACAATTACTACAACTACTACTACTACATCTGCTTCTACTACTATTACTAGTATTACTACTACTTCTACTGCTATTGTTGCTGCTACTGCTACAATAGCTACTACTAATGCTGCAATTATGGCTGCTAATGCTACTACTACTACCACTACTATGACTGCTTCAACGGCCACTATAGCTACTATTATTACTACTATATCTTCTAATCTTACTACTATTACAACAACTACTACTGCAACTATAACTACTACTACTATAGCTACTACTACTACTATGACTACTAATACTACTACTACTCCTCCTACTACTACAACTGCTGCTTCCCCTACAACTTTTTTGACTACTACTCCTTGCGCTACCCCTTCTACTGTTGCTGCTACTACTTTTGCTATAATTGCTACTACTACTGCTATTACTATTGCTAGTACTACTTCTACTACTACTACTACCACTATAACTTATCAGATTACTACAACTACTGCTACTACTATTACGATTACTGGTACCACTACTACTTCTCCTAATACTACTAATACTGCTAGTACTACTTTTACCACTACTGCTATTACCATAACTGCTACTACTACTACTTCCACTACTACTACTACAATTACAGCTACTTCAACTACTACTACTACAACCACTACCACTACAACTACTATTACTACTATTTCTACAACTGCAAATATAGTTCTGACTACTACTATTGCTACTACTGCTACAATAGCTACTACTACTACTTCTACTACTACTGCTACTACTGCAAGTATTATTACTATTGCTTCTACTACTGCCACTGCTGCTACTGCTACATATGGTACTACAACTTCTATTGCACTACTACAATTACTCCTACGACTGCTACAATAATTACTACTACTACTTCTACTTCTACTTCTACTGCTACACCTACTACTATTACTACTACTACTGCTGCTACTAATACCACTAATCCCACAACTACTACTACTACTTTGGCTACTTCTATTACTACTACTACTACTTCTACTAGTGCAAATACTATTACTTTTACTACTACTTCTACAACTAGTATTACAACTACTACTATTACTACAGCTACTACTACAACTACTACTTCTATTTGCTATTACTACTACTACTACTACTTCTATGACTATTACTGCTCCTACTGCTATGATAGCTATGACTAATGCTGCAATTTTGGCTACTACTGCTACCATTTCTTCAATGGCTACTACTTCTACTACTATCCTTACTACATCTACAAATCTTACTGCTACTACAGCTACTACTGCTACTACTACTACTAATTCTTCTACTTCTACTACTATGACTACTACTAGTAATATTGCTACTCCTACTACTTTTCCGCCTACTACTAGTTCTGCTACCACTACAACTATTGCTGTCACTACTACTGCTATAATTTTTTCTGCTACTACTATTACTATTATTAGTACTACTACTACTGCTACTACTTCTCTAACTACGACTACTGCTACTACAACTGCTACTGCTGCTGCAACTATTAGGGTTACAGGTACTACTATTACTACAACTACTGCTGCTGCTACGTCTACTACTACTACTACTACTGCTACAACTACTATTGCTTCTGCTGCTACTACTACTACTATTGCAACTAATACTACTAATACTAATGCTACTACTCCTACTTTGGCTAGTTCTATTACTGCTACTACTCTTGGTATTATTGTCGACTATTATTGCTGCTACTACTACTATTCCTACTACTACTACTACTAATAATACTTCTGCTACTACTACTTCTACTACTGCAACTGCTACTACCACTGTTGCGGCTGTTACTACTACCACTATTGCTGCTACTGCTACTACTACAACCACTCCTACTACTACACTACTACTAATGTTGTTATTGCCACTATTATTACTGCTACTACAACAACTACTACTATTACACAACTAGTACTATCGCAGTTGCCGCCATAATTGCTACTACTACAACAATTGCCGCTACTACTGCTACTACTACGACTACTATTTCTACAACTGTTATGACCACTTAAACTGATGCATGTACAACAAATTCAACTACTACTTCTACTACAACTACTCCTACTACAACTACTACTCCAACTAGTATCACTTTTCATACTACTGCTACTACAACTCCGACAAAATGGGGCTTTTCTACTACTCTTGCTGCTACTCCTACGATTAGTACTATACTACTACTACTACTATTATACTACTACGACGATTACGACTACTACTGTACTATTACTACTACGACGACGAGTACAACTACTTCGTACCACAATTTCAACTACACCACTTACCATTACATCAACTACTAGTACTACGACTGCTACTGCTACTACCACTACCACGATTGCTATGACTTCTACTACTATTACTACTACAACTACTACGACAACTACCACTACTGCAACAACTGCGACTACTACTACAACTACTTCTGCGGCTACTACTACTGCTACTACTACTGCTACTGCTGCTGCTACTACTAATGCTACTGCAATTGCTGCCATTACTACTTTCGCTAGTACTACTACTACTACTACAACAACTGCTACTAGTAGTACCGCAACTACTGCTACTACTACTACTATGACTGTTGTTACTATACTACTACTACTACTACAACAGCTACTGCTACAACCACTACTACAAATGGAACAACTTCTACTACTACAACGGCTACTGCTACTGCAACTACTACTATTGCTACTATTTGTACTACTACTACCCCAACTAGTAATACTACTGCTATAGGGACTACTACTACTTGTGCTATTTACTCCTACTACAACTACTACTGCAGCTACTAGTAGTACTACTACTACTACTACTACTACACTACTAGTACTGCTGCTCTTGGCGATACTTCTAGTTCTATGACAACTATAATTGCTACAACTATTATTACTATTGCAGTGAATAATACTGCTACTGCTCTTACAACTACTATAACTACTGTTGCTACCACTAATGTTACTACTACTACAGCTACTACTGCTACCAAGGCTACTGCTACTACTGCTACTATTGCTTTAGATATTACTACTACTGTTGTTTCTACTGTTGCTCATAGGGCTACTATTACAACCCCGACAACTACTTCTGCTACTACAATTGCTGCTACTTCTACTAGCAGAACTACTATTGCCACTACCATTATTACTGCTATTACTTCTACTACTACAACTTTTGCAAATACAACTACTACAATCACAACAACAACTACTACTATTACCACAACAAAAACAACAACTACTACTACAACTCATATTACAACTACCACTGCTACTACTAATATTACTAATACTATGACTACCACTACTGCACCTACTGTTATTACTACTACTGCTATCGCTATTAGTACTAATACTACTATTACTACTACAACAACTACAACTATTGCAAAAATGACTACTACAACAACTGCACCTACTTTAACTACTACTACTACTGCTACTACTACTACCACTATGGCTTCTACTGCCACTCGTACTATTGCAACTACTACTTCTATTACTACTACTATGACAACCACTACTCCTACCACTACTACCACAAAAGCTACTTCTACTACTACTGCTACTACTACTAACGTACTACTACAACTACTACTACTTGAATCACTACTAATCCTTCAACTAATACTATTACTACTAGTAACACTACTACTACTGCTACTATCCACTACTACTACTTCCTATTGTAACTACTGCTACTCATACTTCTACTAATACTTCTACAAATACTACTATTACTCGTACGACTACTACTACAATAACTACTACTTCTATTACAACTACTACTACTGCAACCACTACTACGACTACTACTACTAAAATAACTACTACTCCTACTACTTCTACTACTCCTACTACCACTTCTACTACAACTAGAACTACTACCACTACTTCTACTACTAGTACTGTAGCTACTACTAGTACTACAAGTACTACTACTACTATTATTACTTGTACAACTACTCCTACAATTACTACTACTTCTATGACTACTATGACTATTATAAATACTACTATTGCTACCACAACCACTATAGCAACTACCGGTACTACTTCTGCAACTGCAACTACTACTTCTCCAACTACTACTACTACTACCATTACAACTACTACAACATCTACACCAACTATGACTACCACTACTTCTACTACTACTACTACTACTACTATTACGACTACTGCTACATCTACACCAACTATGACTACTGCTTCTACTACTACTACTACCACAGCTACTACTACTACTATGACAACTACTATTACTAATCCTGCTACTACTATGAGTACTACTACTACTTTACCTACTAGTACTACAGCAACAACAACAACAACTACTACCACTACTACCACTACTCCTGCTATTAATACTACAACTATTACTATTACTAATACCACTACTACAGCTACTACAACAACTACTACTATTACCGCTTCTACTGCCACTAATGGTGCTATTGCTACAACTACAACTACCATTGCTACACTTACTACGGCGACCACCGCTACTATTGCTACTGTTACTACTACTACTACTACTACTACTACTACTACTACTACTATTAGAACTCATACTACTACTACTATTATTGCCACTACTCCTCCTACTACAACTCGTAATACTATTACTACTACTATTGTCGCTACTACTGTTATTGCCAATACTATTACTGCTACTACTATTACGGCTAATGCTACCACTACAACACCAAGCTCTTCTGCAACTACTACTTATGTTTCTACAACTACAAATACTAATGCTATTACTACCACTACTACTACTACTACCACTACATCTACTACTTCTACCGCTGCTCCTCCTCCTACTACTACTACTACTACTACTTCTACTCATACTGCTACTACGGCTACTACTACTATAACTGCTGCTACAATAACTACTGCTATAGCGGCTCCTACTACCACAACTACTTCTACTACTGCAACTACTGCTACTACTACAACTGCTACTACTAATCCAACTAAGAATACTACAACTAACACTGCAACTACTGCTGCTACTTTTCCTAAACGTACTGCTACTACTGCTACTACTATTACTATTACTACTACTGCTACCACTACTGCTACTACTACCACTACTACGATAGCTACTATTGCTGCTACTACTACTACTATAATTATTACTACTACTAATACTACCACAACAACAACTACTACTACTGCTACTATTGATTATACTGCTACAACAACTACTGCTGCTGCCACCACTACAACTACTACTATTGCTACTACTTCTGTTACAGCTAGTACTACAACTTTTGTTGCTACAACTACTACTTCTACCACTACTTCTACTACTACTACGACTGCAGCTACTATTATTGCTACTACTACTAGTACAGTGACTACCACTACTACTACAACACTAATACTTCTACTATTGTTGCCGCTACTACAACTGCTACTACAACTACAGTTGTTGCGACTACTACCACTTCTACTACTACTACAGCTGCTGCTGATGCTCTTACAACAATCACTTCTGCTGTCGCTCTTGCAACTACTACAACTACTACTACTACACCACCCACTACTACTATTACTATGAGTATTACTACTACTTCTGCGACAACAACAACAACTTCTTCTACTACACGTACTAGTACTACTGCTACTACTGCTGCTACTACTATAACTACAACTACAACAATAACTACTACGACTACTCTACTTCTCCTCCTCCTCCTCCTCCTCCTACTACTACTACTACTACATCGACTACTACTATTGCTACTACTATTACAACTACTCCAATAACTACTACTATTCCAAATACTGCTATTATTACCACTACTATTGCTACTTCCCCTACTACTACTCCTCCTCCTCCAAGTACTACTCCTACTCCTCCTCATGCTACTATTACTATTACTGCTAATATTCTACTACTTCTATTGAAACTTATTCTTCTACAACTACTAGAACTACTATACTACCACTACCACTGTTGTGGCCGCTACTGCTACTACTACTACTACAAC